>CM057243.1:3658254-3693254 GCA_029931835.1 Etheostoma nigrum | reverse complement strand
TAATCACTACTTTTAGTGTGTATAGAGCAGCATATCTCCACCAGACTCCATGTAAATAATCACTACCCCATTAGTCACTGAAATACTGAAAATACCCCTTAACATCGCATCTGTTTCGTTCTCTCTCTTTCAGGTGTGTACACCTGCGTAGCCTGGAACATGGAAGGCGCAGACACCAAAAGCGTCTCGGTGTTGGTGGACCCCCAGGGGCCTGTGGGCTCGTGGCTGGGCGGGGGCATCCGATGGGGCGGGGAGCCCAGCAGAGAGCAGCCGTGGCTGGGGAACTCGTCCGGCGCAGCAGCCTCTCTGGTGGTGCTGGCCAAGGTACCAAGAATGGGTTTCATTCTGTTAAGTTAGAGGGGATACAGCTACAGACACAGTTAAGTTAGAGGGGATACAGCTACAGACACAGTTAAGTTAGAGGGGATACAGCTACAGACACAGTTAAGTTAGAGGGGATACAGCTACAGACATAGTTAAGTTAGAGGGGATACAGCTACAGACACAGTTAAGTTAGAGGGGATACAGCTACAGACACAGTTAAGTTAGAGGGGATACAGCTACAGACATAGTTAAGTTAGAGGGGATACAGCTACAGTTAAGTTAGAGGGGATACAGCTACAGACACAGTTAAGGTAGAGGGGATACAGTTACAGCTACAGTTAAGTTAGAGGGGATACAGCTACATCTACAGTTAATTTAGAGGGGATACAGATACAGCTACAGTTAAGTTAGAGGGGATACAGCTACAGCTACAGTTAATTTAGAGGGGATACAGATACAGACACAGTTAAGTTAGAGGGGATACAGCTACAGTTAAGTTAGAGGGGATACAGCTACAGACTACAGTTAAGTTAGAGGGGATACAGCTTCAGACACAGTTAAGTTAGAGGGGATACAGTTACAGTTAAGTTAGAGGGGATACAACTACAGACAGTTAAGTTAGAGGGGATACAGCTACAGCTACAGTTAAGTTAAAGGGGATACAGCTACAGTTAAGTTAGAGGGGATACAGCTACAGACACAGTTAAGTTAGAGGGGATACAGCTACAGAGACAGTTAAGGTAGAGGGGATACAGTTACAGCTACAGTTAAGTTAGAGGGGATACAGCTACATCTACAGTTAATTTAGAGCGGATACAGATACAGCTACAGTTAAGTTAGAGGGGATACAGCTACAGCTACAGTTAATTTAGAGGGGATACAGATACAGCTACAGTTAAGTTAGAGGGGATACAGTTACAGTTAAGTTAGAGGGGATACAGCTACAGACACAGTTAAGTTAAAGGGGATACAGCTACAGACACAGTTAAGTTAGAGGGGATACAGCTACAGACGCAGTTAAGTTAGAGGGGATACAGCTACAGAGACAGTTAAGGTAGAGGGGATACAGTTACAGCTACAGTTAAGTTAGAGGGGATACAGCTACATCTACAGTTAATTTAGAAGGGATACAGCTACAGTTAATTTAGAGGGGATACAGATACAGCTACAGTTAAGTTAGAGGGGATACAGTTACAGTTAAGTTAGAGGGGATACAGTTACAGACACAGTTAAGTTAAAGGGGATACAGCTACAAGTTAAGTTAGAGGGGATACAGCTACAGCTACAGTTAAGTTAGAGGGGATACAGCTACAGTTAAGTTAGAGGGGATACAGCTACAGAGACAGTTAAGTTAGAGGGGATACAGATACAGTTAAGATAGAGGGGATACAGCTACAGTTAAGTTAGAGGGGATACAGCTACAGACACAGAGACAATTAAGTTTATGCACCAAACCAACTCGTTGAGTTTAGGAAAAATATTGTGTTTTGGATTCATACATTCCCAAGGAAGGAACATGTGTTTCCTGAGTGAAAGTACGCGTGGCTTGCGGCCGTAGCTGTGTAACGAAAATGAACAATTTTTTACTTTTTTGACACGTTCCAGATACTTTTTTTTATAACTTTTGACACTTTTTTTTCAACATTTTCTTCTGTTCTGTAACATCCCATCAGTCTACTGTACACATCACTAACACCTATATATCACCACTAGTTTTATACTATTTTCTTTTTTGAATTCATGATCAAGAAACCTCATATATATGAAATTATATCATTTTTTGAAATAAAACACCCCAAATTCAATAAAGTAATGAACTGATCCTTCAGCGTTATATGGAACTATCAGTGTAATATTTGGACAATTTGGATGAAATAATCCCAAATTTCTGATGTAGAAACTGTTAAAAACGGGTCCAATTTGCCAACAGGAGGGTTATCCCTTGTGTCGTCTTCCCGTCAAAATTAAAAATCAACACTTTTGTTGACACTTTTTATCAATGTTTTTAACTTTTTCTTACGTTTTTGTCCCTTTTTTCAATGTTTGTCACCTTTTTTATGTTTAACACTACGTAACACTAACTTATTAACTTTAGTTTAACAGTTATTTTTGGAATTTATGGTCAATAAACCTCATTTATAGGAAATTATACCTAATGTTTGAGTTAGAAAAGCAGAAATTAGGAATTATTGAGACTAAAATTAAAGGAATGGATGTTGATGATAATCACAGACTGGAATATGTCAACTTTTACTCAATACTATTTCAAAAACACTTCCATTTGTTTTACAATGCTATAAAATTGAATAAGACGCCCCAAAATTAATGAAAGTAGAGATTTGTACTTGGCAAAGAGCGTTGGGTGGAATCAATCATGTTATTTTGGGGAATTAAAAACAACATTGACTGTTTCCTGTGCAGGTTGTGCGCGCCCAGTCGGTGGTGTTGGAGTGGAAGTTGTATCCCAGCGGTGGAGCTTCGTCTGTGGGTCAGAACCAGCAGGACGCCCCCTTCCCTCTGACCCGGTGGACCAGCGCCACCGTGCACATCGACAACCCTCAGATCAGCTACACCGCCAAGGTGAACCCATGCACCCCCGCAGCGCCGCCCGCACTTGGGACCGTGCTGTATCGCCATACTTTAACGTAGAAACATGATTAACAGTTTAAACCGAAGACAAGACTTTGGCGTTTATTGGGCAGAATGGGCGTTCAGATATCAAGCACGGTTTATCCCAAATCCCAGTTTACGTATCGTCCCGTTTTCAGACCGGCTCAGATTTTCCTATGTGTGTGTATGTGGTGAATGTTGAGACTAGAGTGGAGGACAGAGTGGGGAGATTAAAAAAATCATCTCTGTTCTCTCTCTATAACTTGCTCCCACGCCAACAATTCTAACTTGTCATGGACATTTTATACATCAAAACGTAGGTATTCTTATCTAGTTTCAGCCAATGTGCTCATTTATTCGATATGAATTATACTTTTTGCTCAGCGAGCTTTCAAATGACAAGAGTTCCCAATCTTCCTCCATTCACCGCCATGTTAAACATTGTCCACATTTCTGAGCAGAATGCAGAGCGAAGCACTTTTTCACATCGCTGATACGCCCACATTTTTAATTTTATCCACATGAATATTATATCAATACGTTCACAAAGGCCTTCTGGTGCTCATGAGGAGGTTATTTTATTGATAGCTAGTATCCCTTTGGTGATATGATCATTTGTTTGAGAGCTTGTTCAGTGTCTGAATAGCTGCTGACACAGCTGAATGGTGCAGTCGTTAACTGATTACAGATCAAAGAGATGACATCACAGAGATGAAAGGCTTCCTACTGGTCCTTAGTAACCAGGCAACCATACTCTGTATGTCTGTCTGTCGACGTCTATCTGTCTCCGTCTCGCTCAGACACACACACACACACAAATACACAGAGACACACACACACGTCTTAACGTCTTAAATAGGTTTTAAAAAGTTGTATCTCTGAAGGGTTAAAACCCTTTTATTATTTTTTATTATGTTTTATTGCTATTCAGATGTGCACCAAGTAGGAGGCAGACTGATAAAATTTCTGCTGAGTTTTCTAGTTTATTTTTTAGTCCTTTTTTTGACATTTGACATTTTCAACGCATTATTTAATTTTTAGTTTTCACTACCACCACCTTACTAGTTTTATTACTTCCTGCAGTGGCCGCAGGACTCTGTAATAACCCTCTCTGTCTGTCTCTCTCTCTGTCCCTGTCTCTCTCTCTGTCCCTGTCTCTCTCTCTGTCTCTCTGTCTGTCTCTCTCTCTGTCCCCCCCTCTCCAGGTCCCAGTAGACGTCCAGGAGTATAACCTGACTCACCTCCTCCCTGCAACCGAGTACCACGTCTGCATCACCGTCTCCTCCTCCCCCCTCCTCCCCCTCTCCCCCTCCTCCTCCCCCTCCCCCCTCCACACGTCCTGCTTGAACGTGACCACCAGGGAGGCGGGCTTCTCGGTGGAGCTGGTGGCGTCGCGGCGCAGCAGCGGGGCCCTGGCGGCCGTCATGGGCTCCATGTTCGCCCTGTCCATCATGGCGCTGCTGCTGGTCTACATGGGGGGGCGCCGCCGCCGCGGACACGCGCTCAACAAGTACATGCAGCACGCCGCCGCCGCCATCCCGCTCAACGAGCTGTACCCGCCGCTCATCACGCTGTGGGACAGCGAGGCCGAGAAGGACAAGGAGGACAGGGAGGCGGGGGGGGGGCACATCGACACCACCAAGACCTACATGTGGTAGCCGGAGGACGATGGAAGTTACCAGACAGACAGAAACAGATATCTACGGAAGCCCATTCCTGCCAATAATAATAATAATAATAATAATGATAATAATGATAAAGGATCCTGCCAGTCGTTATTTTGAGAAATGTCCTCAAAGTATTGATTTAGTTTCTCAAAACGTATCTCAGAATAATGTTTTATGTCAAATTGAAGTCCCTCGTGTGGTTGCCGTGGGAGACGGGTCGAGGCTTTGATCCGCGGAACGAAAGGTGATGGAAGGTTTACGGAGGGATGGAGAGAGGGAGGGAGAGGGAGGGAGGGAGAGAGGGAGAGAGAGAGAGAGGGAGAGGAAGGGAGGGAGAGAGGGAGAAAGAGAGGGAGAGGAAGGGAGGGAGAGAGGGAGAGAGAGAGAGAGAGAGGGAGAGGAAGGGAGGGAGAGAGGGAGAGAAAGAGAGAGGGAGAGGGAGAGGAAGGGAGGGAGAGAGAGAGGGAGAGGAAGGGAGGGAGAGAGAGAGGGAGGGAGAGGAAGGGAGGGAGAGAGAGAGGGAGAGGAAGGGAGGGAGAGAGGGAGAGAGAGAGAGAGAGAGGGAGAGGAAGGGAGAGAGGGGGAGAGAGAGAGAGAGAGGGAGAGGAAGGGAGAGAGGGAGAGAGAGAGAGAGAGAGAAGTGAGGGAGAGAGGGAGAGAGAGAGGGAGGGAGAGAGGGAGAGGAAGGGAGAGAGGGAGAGAAAGAGAGAGAGGGAGAGGAAGGGAGAGAGGGAGAGAGAGAGAGAGAGAGAGAAGTGAGGGAGAGAGAGAGGGAGGGAGAGGAAGGGAGGGAGAGAGGGAGAGAGAGAGGGAGAGGAAGGGAGGGAGAGAGGAAGAGAGAGAGAGAGAGTGAGGGAGAGAGAGAGAGACTTTTATCAAAATAACGACTTCTATAAATTAATGTTAGTTTCTTTCCCGTTTCTTCATAACGAAAAAAACCTCAGTCAGCTGTTAATCAGCTGTTAGCTAGCTGTTAATCAGCTGTTAGCTAGCTGTTAATGCAGCTGTCGATCAGCTGTTAATCAGCTGTTAATCAGCTGTTAGCTAGCTGTTAATCAGCTGTTAATCAGCTGTTAGCTAGCTGTTAATCAGCTGTTAGCTAGCTGTTAATCAGCTGTCGATCAGCTGTTAATCAGCTGTTAGCTAGCTGTCGATCAGCTGTTAATAAGCTGTTAGTCAGCTGTCGATCAGCTGTTAATCAGCTGTTAGCTAGCTGTCGATCAGCTGTTAATCAGCTGTTAGTCAGCTGTCGATCAGCTGTCAATCAGCTGTCGATCAGCTGTTAATCAGCTGTTAGCTAGCTGTCGATCAGCTGTTAATCAGCTGTTAATCAAATCAGCTGTTTGTCAACCAGCTGATTAACAGCTTTGAACCACTAACTTCCTGTCTGAACTCGGGACCTTTAATCTTCCAGAAACTTCACTTTACTTGACGCACTGAGCATGAACGCATCACTTTTCTATTTTACTCCGTGTGATAACTTTATCGACACCGTGTGCACGGACACTAAGAGCACCCGCTAACGCAGAGTTGTAGTCTCTGTTCTATTTCCTGTAACACTGACTTCCTTTTGGGGTTGTCTGGGTTTTTATGACATCACACGGGGGGAGGGGGGGGGGGGGGTGCATGCCTCATTTTAAGAAATGTTTGTCTGAAACCTCAATAGTCCGACAACCTGCAAACTGTTCGCTTCAGCCAGTGTGTGTTCAATATGTACACACTGGACAGCAGGCTTAGTACTCCAGTCCGGTCTTGGACTCGAGTCCGGACTCGAGACCTTTTTTCTATGGACTTGGACTTGTCTCGGCCACTGGTCTTGCCAGATATGGCTTTTAGGCTTCTGGTCTGGACCGAGTCCAGGTGTCTTTATTATGTTGATAATAATATTGGAGGGAAAGTGAAACCCAAAATGATTGTCTTGATACTGTCATGCATAAAACTTGTTTTCTGTCCTGGACTCGGTCTTGTCTTGGACTCGAACCTTTTTGGACTCTGTCTTGACCTGGACTCGAACCTCTTTGGACTCTATCTTGTCTTGGACTCGAACCTCTTTGGACTCAGTCTTGACTTGGACTCAAACCTCTTTGGACTTGGTCTTGACTTGGACTCAAACCTCTTTGGACTCTGTCTTGACCTGGACTCGAACCTCTTTGGACTCTGTCTTGTCTTGGACTCAAACCTCTTTGGACTCGGTCTTGACTTGGACTCGAACCTCTTTGGATTCTGTCTTGACTTGGACTCAAACCTCTTTGGACTCTGTCTTGACCTGGACTCGAACCTCTTTGGACTCTGTCTTGTCTTGGACTCTAACCTTTTTGGACTCGGTCTTGACTTGGACTCGAACCTCTTTGGACTCTGTCTTGACTCGGAATCAAACCTCTTTGGACTCTGTCTTGACCTGGACTCGAACCTCTTTGGACTCTGTCTTGTCTTGGACTCTAACCTTTTTGGACTCGGTCTTGACTTGGACTCGAACCTCTTTGGACTCTGTCTTGACTCGGAATCAAACCTCTTTGGACTCGGTCTTGACTCGGACTCAAACCTCTTTGGACTCGGTCTTGACTCGGACTCAAACCTCTTTGGACTCGGTCTTGACTTGGACTCAAACCTCTTTGGACTCGGTCTTGACTTGGACTCGAACCTCTTTGGACTCTGTCTTGACTCGGACTCAAACCTCTTTGGACTCGGTCTTGACTCGGACTCAAACCTCTTTGGACTCGGTCTTGACTTGGACTCAAACCATTTTGGACTCGGTCTTGTCTCGGACTCGACTAGTCCTGGTCTTGCACTCGTCTTGGCCTCGACAAAGGTGGTCTTGACTCGGACTCAAACCATTTTGGACTCTGTCTTGTCTCGGACTCGACTAGTCCTGGTCTTGCACTCGTCTTGGCCTCGACAAAGGTGGTCTTGACTCGGACTCAAACCATTTTGGACTCTGTCTTGTCTCGGACTCGACTAGTCCTGGTCTTGCACTCGTCTTGGCCTCGACAAAGGTGGTCTTGACAGCAGCCCTGCTGGCCAGAGACACACAACACACCCCATCGTGTGTAAAATGGTGATTTTTAAGATTCCATGAACAGAAACCAGCTAACGGCCCGAGCAAGCGGGCGATTATCCGAACTCCAGAAACAGAAAGCGGACTAAAACCTGAGAGCGTTGGACAGCGTTCGATTTCTGCTGAGCGACCAGTTTGCAGGTCTATGTCTTCGGACTTTCAGCCGAATATTCCCTCACCTGTCACATGTCACCAGTCACATGTCACCAGTCACCTGTCACCTGTTACCTGTCACCTGTCACCTGTCACCTGTTACCTGTCACCTGTCACTTGTTACCTGTCACCTGTTACCAGTCACCTGTCACCTGTCACCTGTTACCTGTCACCTGTTACCAGTCACCTGTTACCTGTTACATGTCACCTGTCACATGTCACCTGTCACTTGTCGCCTGTCACCTGTTACCTGTCACCTGTTACCTGTTACCTGTTACCTGTCACCTGTTACCTGTCACCTGTCACCTGTCACCTGTTACCTGTCACCTGTTACCAGTCACCTGTTACCTGTTACCTGTTACATGTCACATGTCACCTGTCACCTGTCACTTGTCGCCTGTCACCTGTTACCTGTCACCTGTTACCTGTTACCTGTCACCTGTCACCTGTCACCTGTCACCTGTCACCTGTCACTTGTCACCTGTTACCCGATCCTCTGGGCATTTTAAGGAACATATATGCTGTATATATTTATATATATTTACATGATATGCTGTGATAAAGACGCAGTTTCTCCACAGCGAGTGTCTCAGTGAACTCTCTTTGGGTTTCCATTGGTTGGAGAGAGAGACGTTGGCGTCAAGAGGAACTTAAGATGGACGTCAATGGGGAAAATAAGAATAATGATGATGATGGTGATGATGATGATGATGATGATGATGGGGACACTTTATAATAACCGGCACTAACACATGGTGCCGGATAGTTAACCCTCGTGTTGTGTTCAAGTCAAAATTGAAAATCAACACTTTAATTGATGCTTTTAATCAATGTTTTTAACTTTGGTCAACTGAAAGCCATGATGTCTCGCTCTCATTGGGGGGGGGGGGATTCTCTGGGTGGGCAAAGCAGAGAAAGGGGAGGTAACCTTGCCCCTTATGACCTCATAAGGGGAAGAATTTTGTAGTCTAAATAATTCCTAATTTCTGCTTTTCTAACTCAAACATTAGGTATAATTTCCTATAAATGAGGTTTATTGACCATAAATTCCAAAAATAACTGTAAAACTAAAGTTAATAAGTTAGTGTTACGTAGCGTTGAAAACGTCAAAAAAAGGGACAAAAACGTGAGAAAAACTAAAAAATAAAAGTGTTGATTTTCATTTTTTTGACAAGTGTTAACGAGTTGATGTTAATTAACCCCGAGGGTTAATTAAAAGGTACTGGTAGGACATTTCTTCCTAAAGTGAACCCGACGTGCACAATTATTACATTTCTTTCTTCTCCTTTTCTTTTCTTTTCTGCAGTTTTCAGCAGAGATTCGGGGTGTTCAGCGGCTCTGGGTGGAGATGTTCTCGTTAACTCATTCATAACTAGAACCTGAGCACCGTGGTTATTAGTGACGGTTATTACCTCGGCGGCAATGGCGCTCACCGACCGTACACCATGACATCACTATGACATCACCATGACATCACCATGACATCACACGCTCCTCGTGTCACTTAACCCTCCTGTTGTCCTCCCGGGTCAAAAACTGACAAAAATTTGACATTTTTGTCCCTTTTTCAGACTTTTTTTTAGTTTCCTCCACCACCACCTTACTAGTTTTATACTTTCTGGAATTCATGATCAATAACTCTCATTTATATACAATTATACCTGATATTAGAGTTAAAAAAGCAGAAATTATGAATTATTGTAACTAATAGTTAAGATCAGAGGAATGAAAGAGCGTTGGAAGGAATCCATTTTATGGTAATTTGGTTAAAAAGAAACTCATATTTCAGATATAGATCATTATTAAAGGGTCAGATTTAACCCGGGATAACAGGAGGGTTAACATTTATTAAAGGGTCAGATTTAACCCGGGATAACAGGAGGGTTAACTTTAATATGCAGGGTATTTTGTATAAAGTGTATCACTCTATATTTGAAGACAACTGTTGCTTATATTATTGAATATTATGATTATTACTCAACACTGAGCACTAACTGTAACTAAAGACGTGTGTGTGCGTGCGTGCGTGCGTGTGTGTGTGTGTGTGTGTGTGTGTGTGTGCGTGTGTGTCTGTGTGCGTGTGTGTGTGTGTGCGTGCGTGTGTGTGTGCGTGCGTGTGTGTGTGTGTGTGTGTGTGTGTGTGCGTGCGTGTGTGTGTGTGTGTGTGCGTGTGTGTCTGTGTGCATGCGTGTGCGTGTGTGTGCGTGTGTGTGTGTGCGTGTGTGTGCGTGTGTGTGTGTGTGTGTGCGTGTGTGTGTGTGCGTGTGTGTGTGTGTGTGCGTGTGTGTGTGTGTGTGTGTGTGCGTGTGTGTGCGTGCATGTGTGTGTGTGCGTGTGTGTGTGTGTGCGTGCGTGCGTGTGCGTGTGTGTGTGTGTGTGTGTGTGTGTGCGTGCGTGTGTGTGTGTGTGTGTGCGTGCGTGTGTGTGTGCGTGTGTGTGTGTGTGCGTGCGTGTGTGTGTGTGTGTGCGTGCGTGTGTGTGTGTGCGTGTGTGCGTGCGTGTGTGTGTGTGTGTGTGCGTGCGTGTGCGTGTGTGTGTGTGTGTGTGTGTGTGTGTGTGTGTCTGTGTGTGTGTCTGTGTGTGTGTGTGTGTGTCTGTGTCTGTGTGTGTGTGTGTGTGTGTGTGTGTGTGTGTGTGTGTGTGTGTCTGAGATAAAATAAATACACACTTTGTCACTCCAGAGACTGGTGTCTGATTTCTAACTCATATATCTCTTTTATTATATAATGAAATCTGCAAAAGGCATCGCTTCATTTCTACTGATGATGGATCTTTGAATTATTTTCTTTATTTTGCCAATTTATGGACTAGGGTGGGGGGGGGGGGGGGGCAAGGGAAGGGGGGGGGGGGGTTAAAACATTGGATATCTGATTCAAATCGATCTTCATTTGAGGGATCAGATATTGATTCATAAAAATCCTGAGATGATCTTTTGAGGCGTCGTTTTAAAGCTAGAGTGGAGATATTATTGGTATCAAATGAAACTGAAAGAAATCATAGGATCTCTATAATTTACAGATAGAGCAGGTCTAGACCACTCTATAATTTACAGATAGAGCAGGTCTAGACCACTCTATAATTTACAGATAGAGCAGGTCTAGACCACTCTATAATTTACAGATAGAGCAGGTCTAGACCGCTCTATAATTTACAGATAGAGCAGGTCTAGACCGCAGATATAGGGGCGTCTTATTCAATTTTATAGCATTGTAAAACAAATGGAAGTGTTTTTGAAATAGTATTGAGTAAAAGTTGACATATTCCAGTCTGTGATTATCATCAACATCCATTCCTTTAATTTTAGTCTCAATAATTCCTAATTTCTGCTTTTCTAACTCAAACATTAGGTATAATTTCCTATAAATGAGCTTTATTGACCATAAATTCCAAAAAATAACTTTAGTGAAAGCGACAAACATTGAAAAAAAGCATCAAAGTGTTGAAAAAGGGACAAAAACGTGAGAAAAAGTTAAAAAGCATCAACAAAAGTGTTGATTTTCAATGTTGACGGGAAGACAACACGGGGGTTAATGTTGTGGTAGTTGTTTTTTTAAATTTATTTTATTAGTTTATTTGACAGGGACAGTGTACATTAATTAACATTGCTGTAAATGCACCAGAATTAGCCAAAAGGCTGTTTTTCATCAGTTGTCCCTGGACACATCTTAAAATAGTCTCCCTAAAAAAACAACAACAATAAGAAGATTACAGTCAACAACACAAATATAAAAAGTAGTAAAACAGATAAAACTCTTTACATCCCGTTGATAAATACAGTGTACAAATGTAATGTAATGGAATGCCTTTTAATTTGCATTCTGAGTGAATAAAATGAAAAATAAATAAAAGAAAAATAATAATAATAAAGATCCGTTAGTGAAAGCGACAAACATTGAAAAAAAAGTGTTGAAAAAGGGACAAAAACGTGAGAAAAAGTTAAAAAGCATCAACGTAAGTGTTGATTTTCAATGTTGACGGGAAGACAACACGGGGGTCAATGTTGTGGTTGTTGTTTTTTTTTTGTAATGCCTTTTAATTTGCATTCTGAATGAATAAAATAAAAACATAAATAAATAATAATAATAATAATAATAAAGATCCGTTAAACGGCCTGACGTAAAGAGGCCGTCGCAAGCAGGAAGTGACGTCGTTGCCCTCCGTCAGAGTGTGTTGATGTTTTGTGGACTGCACGGCTGGAGAACGGGGAAGAGAGAGAGAGGGGACGCGTTTTTGTTTTTGTTCAACTTAACCGTCGAAAGGAGACCGGGTCGTGGTTTCTGGGGCCCGTTTCGGTTCGCTAACAGCCTAAGGTCGGTGGTTCGAGCCCAACGGCCGGGCCGTTTGGCGAATACACCGAAGCATTTGGTCTAGAAAGGGAGGACTCGTCACCCACTGACCCCCCCTCCCTCCCTCACACACACACACACACACACACACACACACACACACACACACACCACCATGACGATCCTCCCGAAGAAGAAGCCCAGCTCGGGGGTCGGTGTCTCGGACCACGCCGATGACAGCGACCGTCGGAGCGGCCCGGACCCGCACCAACACCCGCACCCGCACCCGCACGCAGGGCGGACCGGAGCCCGACCGAGGGCTTCGCCTCCGCCGTGGTCCTACCAGCCCGCTCCGCCCTCGGCGAGGGACGACCGGCGGAGCATCGAGGCGAGCTCCCGGCCCCAGCAGGCCTCTCCGCCGCCCGTCGGCTCCGTCTCCCCGGCGGGACCGGCCGACGGTCGGGACGGCGGCGGCGCGATGGTGGCCGGGCCCCGCGGGGAGCTCGTAGTGTCGGCCGGTGGCGTCGGGTGCGGCGGGGGCATGGGCGGCTGCTGCTCCGGGCCCGGGCTCAGCAAGAGGCGGCGGCAGGCGGGCACCTGCTCCGGCGGGGTGGCGGCGGCGCTGGCCGGCGGAGGCCAGCCCGGGGTGGCCGGACCGGGAGGAGGAGGGGGCTCCAGCCAGGACACGGAGGAGGGAGCCGGGAACAACAGCGAGGACGAGTACGAGAACGCCGCCCGGCTGCAGTCCATGGACCCGGCTACAGTGGAGCAGGTAGGACGCTAACGGTAGCTAAGATAACATTAGCATGAAGCTACAAGCTAATAACAAGGTAAGGTAGGAAACTAACGTTAGCTAAGATAACATTAGCATGAAGCTAATAATACAGACAGTGGAGCAGGTAGGAAACTAACATTAGCTTAGCATGAAGCTAATAATACAGACAGTGGAGCAGGTAGGACCCTACCATTAGCTTAGCTTGAAGCTTATAATACAGACAGTGGAGCAAGTAGGAAACTAATATTAGCTAAGAGAACATTAGCACGAAGCTAATAATACAGACAGTGGGGAAGGTAGGAAACTAACGTTAGCTAAGATAACATTAGCATGGGGCTAATAATACAGACAGTTGAGTAGGTAGGAAATCAACATTAGCTTAGCTAACATTAGCATGAAGCTAATAATACAGCCAGTGGAACAGGTAGGAAATCAACATTAGCTTAGCTAACATTAGCCTAAAGCTAATAATACAGACAGTGGAACAGGTAGGACCCTACCATTAGCTTAGCTTGAAGCTAATAATACACACAGTGGATCAGGTAGGAAACTAACGTTAGCTTAGCATGAAGCTAATAATACAGACAGTGAATCAGGTAGGAAACTAACATTAGCTTAGCATGAAGCTAATAATACAGACAGTGGATCAGGTAGGAAATAAACATTAGCTAAGATAATATTAATGATAATATTAGATTATATAAATATTATTAGATTATATTAAATATGCTAGCTCTCATCTCAGGAGTCATAAAGGTTTAATAATGTGACAACAAGATACAAAAAAACTTAAACGTAGTAAATTTGTTTTTTTTTAAAAAGAAGTAAGCAAATAATATTTAACACGTGTTAAATAAACAGGGAGCTTATTATTATTTTTATAATTATTTATTTGGGTGGGGGAGGGGGGGTCTTTTTGTTTTAATGTGTTTTAAGCTGAATATCTCTAAAATCAACAAAGCATTGTTGATGGATTTGGCTGCCAGGTGTCTGTTAAAATGTTGCCATAGCAACAGTGATGATGCTTCAGGTGATTGGGACACTTCGCACCACGAAAGGAGGACTTAAAGACACATTTGTCTCTTTTTGGTCAGTGGACATGATAGAAGAGACGGAGAGACAATAACAGGGTGTTGAGTTTTGATGGGTTAGGGGTTTTTATTTATTAAGATTATTTTTTGGGGGGCTTTTTATTCAACAGGTGACAGTAGATAGACAGGAAAGAGGGGGGGGGGTGACACGCAGCAAAGGGCCACAGGTCGGATTCAAACCCGGGCCGCTGCCAAGGACTCAGGCCAACATGGGGCGCACGCTCCTACTGGGGGGGCTGGAGGTCCCCCCTCTACTGGGGGGGCTGGAGGTCCCCCCTAGGGTTAGTTTGGAAGGATTTAAAAGTGTTGATCGGTAATGTCTCACTTGGGCGGCTGTGGCTCAGCGGTAGAGCGGTTGCCTGCCAATTGGAAGGTTGGTGGTTCAATCCCTGCAGTCCCATGTCGAAGTGTCCTTGGGCAAGACACTGAACCCCGAGTTGCGCATCGGAGTGTGAATGTGTGTGAGTGTGTATCTGATGAGCAGGTGGCACCTTGTACAGCAGCCTTGGCCACAGTGTATGAATGTGTGTGAATGGTGAATGGTTCCTGTATGATGTAAAAGCACTTTGAGTGGTCGTTAAGACTAGAAAAGATATATAAATACAGCACATTTACATTTAATGTAATCAGAATCGGAAAGGAGCTAAGTGCCTATGTGTAACTGGCCTTGGTTATTGGTGCACATACACAAAAACACACCTAAAGCTAGGGCTGCACCATGCTAGGACAATATGCCATAACGGTAAATAACCAGATATTAAAGTGGTCTCAGTTCTGCTGCTTTGCGTTTCCTGTGACAATACAACAAACTGTGGCCAGGTTGGCTCAGCGGTGGAGCAGGCGCACGTGTACGGCACGTACTGAGAGGTTTGGTGCCTCGACGCAGAGGTCCGGGGGTTCGAATCCGACCTGCATGTCTTCCCTCTCTGTCTCTCCCCTTTCTCACTTAACTGTCCCGTCGAAAACCAAAAGGCCCAAAAATTAATCTTTTAAAAAAAAAAAAAAAAGAAATTAGAGTTTAGAACTAATGAAAGGATTGAATATAAAAGGCAACACTAAAAAAAAGTTTAAAAAGTTACGTTTTAAAGTGCAGAAAACATGAAAACCTCGGTGTCTTTCGCAATATGTCGCAGCCTTTCGCGATGTGTTTGTTGACGACCAAAAAGCGATATATTGCGCAACCTGGGGGTTGCAGAATATATCGCTTATATATCGTTTCTGCATAAAGAAACTGTTGCATGGAGCTAGCTTAGCTTAGCATAGTGAATGGTACACACGTGTGGGCTGGCCAGCATTGGAGAATCGTAGACTCAATCATTGGTATATGTTCATTTATAAGGGTATTCTGCGTCTGCTCCCCTCATATCTGTGTGAATATATTCAACCAAAAGCGGCTAGACTGTATTCTTTACGCTCACAAGACTTACTGCTACTGTCTGTACCAAGTGTCCGCACACAAGTTGGTAAGATGGCATTTCACTATTCTGCCCCCATAACATGGAACAATCTACAAAGGTTCTGGAAATTAAAGGAAGTGGTTACAATTGGACAGTTTAAACTCTTGCTCAAAGGTTTGGAAATTAAATCTATGGTTTGCAAATGTTTTAAATAGTCTTATGAAATTGTTATGAAATTTGTCTGTAATGTTTCGGAATTGTTGTGATCTGTGCCGGGACTCCCTTGAAAAAGAGATTAGTAATCTCAATGGGATTTTCCTGGTTAAATAAAGGTTAAATTGTTGTTGTTTTTTTAGGGAGACTATTTTAAGATCTGTCCAGGGACAACAGATGAAAAATAGCCTTTTGGCTAATTCTGGTGCATTTACAGCAATGTTGATTAATGTACATTGTCCCTGTCAAATAAACTAATAAAATAAACAAAAAATAAATCCTATGTTGCCGGTTAGCATGTCATGAGTAAAAGCGACACAACAAAAACCAAACCTAATAATTACTTCTCGTGGTAAATAGCCTCGTGTTGTCCTGTGTTTCATATCAGAAATATTAGATTTCTTTCACCCAAATTGCCCAAAAATAACATGGATGATTCCATACAACGTTCTTCAGGTGACATTAATGATTACTTTCATTGAATCTTTGGGGTGTTTTATTTAATCTTACAGCATCTGAATTCTTTTTTTTTGAATGGTTTTAAAACAGTATCCGGACTAAACTAAATCCATCTGAGATCCACTCAACATCCTCTGATCTTAACTATTAGTCAGAATAATTCATCATTTCTGCCTTTTTAACTAAAAACATATGTATAATTTGATATAAATGGAGGTTTGTTGACCATGAATTCCAAGAATAAGTGTAAAACCTGTTATTAAACCAGTTCAGGTGTTTTTAAAAAAAAAGCACCAAAAGCTGGAAAAAGTGACAAATAAATCAGAAAAAGCGACAAAAACATCGAAAAAGTCAATTTTGACCTGGAAGGACAAGTCTTGTTCGCGAGTGAGGGGACCATGGAGCGTGATTGGTCGGAGGATCGGAGCAGCTTCTGTGTATCGCACCGTTGTGACGAAAAGGGAGCTGAGCCAGAAGGCAAAGCTCTCAATCTACCGGGCAGTTCTGGTTCCTACCCTCACCTATGGTCCTGAAGGCTGGGTCAGGACCCAAAGAACCAGATCCAGGGTACAAGAGGCCGAAATGGGTTTCCTCAGGAGGGGGGCTGGGTCTCCCTTAGAGATCGGGTGAGAAGCTCAGTCCTCCGAGAGGAGCTCGGAGTAGAGCCGCTGCTCCTTCACGTCGAAAGGAGCCAGTTGAGGTGGTTCGGGCATCTGGTAAGGATGCCTCCTGGGGGGGTCCCTAGGGAGGTGTTCCAGGCACGCCCACCTGGGAGGAGGCCTAGGGGAAGACCCAGGACTAGGTGGAGGGACGTCCAACTAGGAGGAGGCCTCGGGGAAGACCCAGGACTAGGTGGAGGGACGTCCAACTAGGAGGAGGCCTCGGGGAAGACCCAGGACTAGGTGGAGGGACGTCCAACTAGGAGGAGGCCTCGGGGAAGACCCAGGACTAGGTGGAGGGACGTCCAACTAGGAGGAGGCCTCGGGGAAGACCCAGGACTAGGTGGAGGGACGTCCAACTAGGAGGAGGCCTCGGGGAAGACCCAGGACTAGGTGGAGGGACGTCCAGCTGGGAGGAGGCCTCGGGGAAGACCCAGGACTAGGTGGAGGGACGTCCAGCTGGGAGGAGGCCTCGGGGAAGACCCAGGACTAGGTGGAGGGACGTCCAGCTGGGAGGAGGCCTCGGGGAAGACCCAGGACTAGGTGGAGGGATGTCCATCTGGGAGGAGGCCTCGGGGAAGACCCAGGACTAGGTGGAGGGACGTCCAGCTGGGAGGAGGCCTCGGGGAAGACCCAGGACTAGGTGGAGGGACGTCTAGCTGGGAGGAGGCCTCGGGGAAGACCCAGGACTAGGTGGAGGGACGTCCAGCTGGGAGGAGGCCTCGGGGAAGACCCAGGACTAGGTGGAGGGACGTCCATCTGGGAGGAGGCCTCGGGGAAGACCCAGGACTAGGTAGAGGGACGTCTAGCTGGGAGGAGGCCTCGGGGAAGACCCAGGACTAGGTGGAGGGACGTCCATCTGGGAGGAGGCCTCGGGGAAGACCCAGGACTAGGTGGAGGGACGTCTAGCTGGGAGGAGGCCTCGGGGAAGACCCAGGACTAGGTGGAGGGACGTCCAGCTGGGAGGAGGCCTCGGGGAAGACCCAGGACTAGGTGGAGGGACGTCTAGCTGGGAGGAGGCCTCGGGGAAGACCCAGGACTAGGTGGAGGGACGTCCAGCTGGGAGGAGGCCTCGGGGAAGACCCAGGACTAGGTGGAGGGACGTCCATCTGGGAGGAGGCCTCGGGGAAGACCCAGGACTAGGTAGAGGGACGTCTAGCTGGGAGGAGGCCTCGGGGAAGACCCAGGACTAGGTGGAGGGACGTCCATCTGGGAGGAGGCCTCGGGGAAGACCCAGGACTAGGTGGAGGGACGTCTAGCTGGGAGGAGGCCTCGGGGAAGACCCAGGACTAGGTGGAGGGACGTCCAGCTGGGAGGAGGCCTCGGGGAAGACCCAGGACTAGGTGGAGGGACGTCCATCTGGGAGGAGGCCTCGGGGAAGACCCAGGACTAGGTGGAGGGACGTCCAGCTGGGAGGAGGCCTCGGGGAAGACCCAGGACTAGGTGGAGGGACGTCCATCTGGGAGGAGGCCTCGGGGAAGACCCAGGACTAGGTAGAGGGACGTCTAGCTGGGAGGAGGCCTCGGGGAAGACCCAGGACTAGGTGGAGGGACGTCCATCTGGGAGGAGGCCTCGGGGAAGACCCAGGACTAGGTGGAGGGACGTCTAGCTGGGAGGAGGCCTCGGGGAAGACCCAGGACTAGGTGGAGGGACGTCCAGCTGGGAGGAGGCCTCGGGGAAGACCCAGGACTAGGTGGAGAGATTATATCTCCAACCTGGCCTGGGAACGCCTCGGGATCCCCCAGTCGTAGCTGGTTGATGTGGCTCGGGAAAGGGAAGTTTGGGGTCCCCTACTGGAGCTGCTGCCCCCGAGACCCGATTCCGGATAAGCGGATGAAGATGGATGGAGGACAAGTCCATGGTTAACAGGAAGACAACACGAGGGTTAAGAAGATTTCCTATGCAGATATTGACTTGGGACTATATTGGGTGGAAGTAGGCTGCAGCCGAAGCACTGCTACGCGGGTGCAGAGATATCACGCAGCACCGGGAACCCTCCGACGTCTGTCAACATGCCCGCGCAGATATTAGAGGAGGCGGTGAATAAAGCTAGACAAGCTAGAGTCGATAATATAATATAATATATATATATATAATATATAAATAACACTCCAAAAGCTTAGAGACAACAACTTGCTAAAGACGGGGACCGACCGCAATCATTAGATCCATGAAAGAGCTTTAAGTTACATTCATTGGCTCAGGTGGTCCCCATAAAACAGCTTAAGTGATGCACTTAACTTGTGTGTGTGTGTGTGTGTGTCGTGTGTCTGTGTCTGTGTCTGTGTGTTTCTCAGCAGGAGCATTGGTTTGAAAAAGCTCTGGGGGAAAAGAAAGGCTTCGTCATCAAGAAGATGAAGGAGGACGGCGCGTGTCTGTTCAGAGCCGTGGGTGAGTTTGACACACACACACACACACACCACACACACACACACACACACACACACACACACACACACACACACAGACACACACACACACACACACACACCCCTACCTTGTTACACCTGTCAGGTATCCGACAGGTATTCCTCTCATCACCAGCAGGTGGCAGTGTTGCAGCAGGTTTTCAGTTGGCTCCTTTCTGGTTGACAGTGTTGTTCTAACCAATGGAGTTAGCCCTTGTTCCGATATATCGGCCGATATATTAAAATAAAAAAAAAACAGAATCCAGAGGACGCTCTATTTTAGTGAGAACTCATGAATAACTATAAATAACTACTGTTAGGAAATCTCTTTTTCTGGATTTAAACCAATATATCGGGATTGAGTATCGTAGTAGTCCACTTCATTCAGGACCCAGTTTCAACACCTTAGGCAGTTAATGTCATCAGCGTCAGTGAGCCAATCAGCACGCAGCATGCTTCTAATCCAAGCTCTGATCATGTCTGTGATTGGCTGTCTGATGCAGTCGGAGCTGGAACATTAATGCCAGAGTTGGTTACTTTAGTTTCATAGAATTGGTGTTGGGAAGAAAGTCTAATTAAGGAACCAGTATCGAAGTCACGGCATCGTTACCAGTATTGAATGTCCCCCCCCCCACACACACACACACACACACACACACACACACACACACACACACACACACACACACACACACACACACACACACACACACACACACACTGCAGTGATGATGGACTGTTTGTCTTTTTATTACAACCCAAGTCTGTAGATTATTGGCTGCTGTGACTCTGCACTGACACCAGAGGGTGCTCTCATACTGTGTGTGTGTATGTATAAGTGTGTACATGTGTGTGTATATATATATGTGTGTGTGTGTGTGTGTGTGTGTGTGTGTGTGTGTGTGTGTGATAGCTGTGTACATATGTGTATATATGTGTGTGTATGTGTGTGTGTATATATATGTGTGTGTGTGTGTGTGTGTATAGCTGTGTACATATGTGTATATATGTGTATATATGTGTGTGTATGGGAGCTGCACATGCTCAGTAGCTCGGTAGTGGCGTTGTTCCACTGCCTGGTATCTACTCTACTCACCTTTTAAGGTTTTCCATCATAATAAAACTCCCTGGTACCTGTAACAGGTACTTTATGTAGTACTACACCTCAGGAGAAAACAAAATACTTTATCCAGCTTTTTTGTTGTTTCTGCCTCCAGGTTCATCAGAAACTAGTTTGCCTTCTGGCTGTGGCAACACGCCGAGAATCAAACACACCTTCGACTGTCTGTGTGTGTGTGTGTCTGTGTGTGTGTGTCTGTGTGTGTGTGTGTGTGTGTGTGTGTGTGTCGTTAGGTCATGGCACGCTAGCTTCACGCATGAGGCAGTACTAATCTGCACTGGACGGGCACCACGGTCGAGGCGAGCAGAAACAATTAATGGAAAAATGCCATAGATTCCTAGGAGGGCCGGATCAGTGGTTGTGACTGGCCGGATTTGGCCCCCGGGCCTTGAGTTTGACACATGTGCTTTAGAGTCTGGAATGGAAGATAGAAACCTGTTAGGATCTGATCTGTAGTTTGTTAAACAGCGGAGCAGTAACTAACAATCCTGCTAGAGGACACTGGAGGTGAGGTGGTTTTGTTACAACAAGGACCGGAGGGATGTGATCCAGTCTCTTGGTCTCAGTGAGGACTGGAGGGATGTGATCCGCTCTCTTGGTCTCAGTGAGGACTGGAGGGATGTGATCCAGTCTCTTGGTCTCAGTGAGGACTGGAGGGATGTGATCCGCTCTCTTGGTCTCAGTGAGGACTGGAGGGATGTGATCCAGTCTCTTGGTCTCAGTGAGGACTGGAGGGATGTGATCCAGTCTCTTGGTCTCAGTGAGGACTGGAGGGATGTGATCCAGTCTCTTGGTCTCAGTGAGGACTGGAGGGATGTGATCCAGTCTCTTGGTCTCAGTGAGGACTGAGAGGGATGTGATCCAGTCTCTTGGTCTCAGTGAGGACTGGAGGGATGTGATCCAGTCTCTTGGTCTCAGTGAGGACTGGAGGGATGTGATCCAGTCTCTTGGTCTCAGTGAGGACTGGAGGGATGTGATCCAGTCTCTTGGTCTCAGTGAGGACTGGAGGGATGTGATCCAGTCTCTTGGTCTCAGTGAGGACTGGAGGGATGTGATCCAGTCTCTTGGTCTCAGTGAGGACTGGAGGGATGTGATCCAGTCTCTTGGTCTCAGTGAGGACTGGAGGGATGTGATCCAGTCTCTTGGTCTCAGTGAGGACTGGAGGGATGTGATCCAGTCTCTTGGTCTCAGTGAGGACTGGAGGGATGTGATCCAGTCTCTTGGTCTCAGTGAGGACTGGAGGGATGTGATCCAGTCCCTTTGGTCTCAGTGAGGACTGGAGGGATGTGATCCAGTCTCTTGGTCTCAGTGAGGACTGGAGGGATGTGATCCAGTCTCTTGGTCTCAGTGAGGACTGGAGGGATGTGATCCAGTCTCTTGGTCTCAGTGAGGACTGGAGGGATGTGATCCAGTCTCTTGGTCTCAGTGAGGACTGGAGGGATGTGATCCAGTCTCTTGGTCTCAGTGAGGACTGGAGGGATGTGATCCAGTCTCTTGGTCTCAGTGAGGACTGGAGGGATGTGATCCAGTCTCTTGGTCTCAGTGAGGACTGGAGGGATGCGATCCAGTCTCTTGGTCTCAGTGAGGACTGGAGGGATGTGATCCAGTCTCTTGGTCTCAGTGAGGACTGGAGGGATGCGATCCAGTCTCTTGGTCTCAGTGAGGACTGGAGGGATGTGATCCAGTCTCTTGGTCTCAGTGAGGACTGGAGGGATGTGATCCAGCTCTCTTGGTCTCAGTGAGGACTGGAGGGATGTGATCCAGTCTCTTGGTCTCAGTGAGGACTGGAGGGATGTGATCCAGTCTCTTGGTCTCAGTGGACGTGAATCTGCTCACTTCTGTTTTCAGAGGCCGGTTTCTCTGCTTGGAGCCACATTTCACAGAAATCATGTGTGCTTTCACCTTTCACACACACACACACACACACACACACACACACACACACACACACACACAGCAACCACACACACACACACAGCAACCAACACACACACACACAGCAACCAACACACACACACACACTAACATTTACACACACACACAGTAACATAAACACATTCACACACCGACACATACAACATAAACACACACACACACAAGCACCCACTAACGCATGCATACACTAACCCACACACACATACTGTACACACACACATTCACAGACGCACTAGCTCGCACGCACACACACACACACACGCAACCACTGGCACATGCACACACACACACACACACACACACACACTCAAAAATCACCCATGCACACACAGACGCACTGACACACTAACACCTGCCTACCTGAAACAGAAAGTGGACAGCAAGGTGAGAAAACGTCATTGAACTTTAAAGTGCGTGTGTGCGTGTGTGTGTGTGTGTGTGTGTGTGTGTCGCTGTGGTAACGAATCCCCGTCCGACAGGATTGAAACAACAGCGACTTTACAGTGAGAAAACGTGCTGGCGTCCATTGATGGTAAAATGTCTCCGTGTCGCCAGGACGTATTTCCAAGGACATTAATTTGACCCGTTCTCTCTCCTGATTGGTCAGTGGCTGCACGGCTGGGATTGTTGCGAGTAATGAAAATGCGATAGGGGGCCCCGGCTGTCAATCAATGTCTTCCGGTGATGCTGGCCCCTGATTGGTCCGGGGCCACTAAGCAACTGCGTACTCTGCTTAACGATAGTTACGCGTCTGAATCACTCAATTCTCATTGGCTACCTGCCAATATGGCAGGTAGATAGACAGAGTTACCCACCAATTGCTAAATTCACCCGCATTTGGCAGGTGGGCGGGGCTTAATTTGACGCCCTGCTGTTGTAAACCGACACCCCCCCACTGTGGGACAAATAAAGGTTTTTCTTATCTTCTAAAGTCCAGTTCAGACCAAAACATGCAACTTTGGTCTCTGGTCCGAACCGGCCCGTCTCTGCTCCACCCGTCGCCGGTCTATGGTCTGACCCGGGTACGTTTGAGTCGGGCGTCTTGTTAAGACGTCTGAGCGTTGGACGGACAGTCAGGTGGACGTCAGCCTAAAGACAGGTGTCCTCCAGCCGGGGACGGGTCAACATGTCTGGGTGTTTTTGGGTCTCAGTCGACGAGACTTCCCTGGTGGAAGTCGCTGAGGTAGTAAAACAACTCCACAGCGGCAAAGCCCCAGGGATTGATGAGATCCGTCCAGAAATGCTGAAAGCTCTGGGTGTGGAGGGGATGTCTTGGTTGACACGCCTCTTCAACATTGCGTGGAAGTCTGGGACGGTGCCTAAGGAGTGGCAGACCGGGGTGGTGGTTCCGCTCTTTAAAAAGGGGGACCAGAGGGTGTGTGCCAATTACAGGGGTATCACACTTCTCAGCCTCCCTGGTAAAGTCTACTCCAAGGTACTGGAAAGGAGGGTTCGGCCGATAGTCGAACCTCGGATTGAAGAGGAACAATGCGGATTCCGTCCTGGCCGTGGAACAACGGATCAGATCTTCACTCTCGCAAGGATCTTGGAGGGGGCCTGGGAGTATGCCCAACCAGTCTGCATGTGTTTTGTGGATCTGGAGAAGGCGTATGACCGGGTTCCCCGGGAGAAATTGTGGGAGGTGCTGCGGGAGTATGGGGTGAGGGGGTCCCTTCTCAGGGCCATCCAATCTCTGTATGACCAAAGCGAGAGCTGTGTCCGGGTTCTCGGCAGTAAGTCGGACTCGTTCCAGGTGAGGGTTGGCCTCCGCCAGGGCTGCGCTTTGTCACCAATCCTGTTTGTAATATTTATGGACAGGATATCGAGGCGTAGTCGGGGCGGGGAAGGGTTGCAGTTCGGTGGGCTCGGGATCTCATCGCTGCTTTTTGCAGATGATGTGGTCCTGATGGCGTCATCGGTCTGTGACCTTCAGCACTCACTGGATCGGTTCGCCGCCGAGTGTGAAGCGGCTGGGATGAGGATCAGCACCTCTAAATCTGAGGCCATGGTTCTCAGCAGGAAACCGATGGAGTGCTTTCTTCAGGTAGGGAGTGAGTCCTTACCCCAAGTGAAGGAGTTTAAGTACCTTGGGGTCTTGTTCGCGAGTGAGGGGACCATGGAGCGTGAGATTGGTCGGAGAATCGGAGCAGCTGGTGCGGTATTACATTCTGTTTATCGCACCGTTGTGACGAAAAGGGAGCTGAGCCAGAAGGCAAAGCTCTCGATCTACCGGGCAATTTTCGTTCCTACCCTCACCTATGGTCATGAAGGCTGGGTCATGACCGAAAGAACGAGATCCAGGGTACAAGCGGCCGAAATGGGTTTCCTCAGGAGGGTGGCTGGCGTCTCCCTTAGAGATAGGGTGAGAAGCTCAGTCATCCGAGAGGAGCTCGGAGTAGAGCCGCTGCTCCTTCGCGTCGAAAGGAGCCAGTTGAGGTGGTTCGGGCATCTGGTAAGGATGCCTCCTGGGCGCCTCCCTAGGGAGGTGTTCCAGGCACGTCCAGCTGGGAGGAGGCCTCGGGGAAGACCCAGGACTAGGTGGAGAGATTATATCTCCAACCTGGCCTGGGAACGCCTCGGGATCCCCCAGTCGGAGCTGGTTGATGTGGCTCGGGAAAGGGAAGTTTGGGGTCCCCTACTGGAGCTGCTGCCCCCGCGACCCGACTCCGGATAAGCGGATGAAGATGGATGGATGGAGTCGACGAGACTCTGTTTTCAGAGGCCGGTTTCTCTGCTTGGAGCCACATTTCACAGAAATCACGTGTGCTTTCACCTTTCACACACACACACACACACACACACACACACACACACACACACACACACATATACACATACACACACTCAGTAACACACAGACACACACACACACTAACATATACACACACACGCATATACACACACACACACACACACACACACACACACACACACACACATATACACATACACACACTCAGTAACACACAGACACACACTAACATATACACACACACACATATACACACACACACACATACACACTAACATATACACATTCACACACACACACACACACACACACACACACTAACATATACACATTCACACACAAACACACACACTCAGTAACACACAGACACACACACACATTCACACAAACAGTAACACAGACACATTTACACATACACACACAATTACACATACGCACACAAGCGCCCACTAACGCACGCACGCACACACAAAAATCACCCATGCATGCACAGAAACAAACTAACACGCACACACATACACACATGTTCACACACTAACACCCATGCACACACACACACACACACACACTAACACCCATGCACACACACACACACACACACACTAACACCCATGCACACACACACACACTAACACCTGCCCACCTGAAACAGAAAGTGGACAGCAAGGTGAGAAAACATCATCAAACACTAAAGTGTGTGTGTGTGTGTGTGTGTGTGTCTGTGTGTCTGTGTGTGTGTGTGTGTGTGTGTGTGTGTGTGTGTGTGTCTGTGTAGAGCTCTCAGATGGAGACACTACTGCGCTACATGTACTTGTATGCATGACCTGCGGAGATGAATCAACTAGTAAATGTTCTCCATCTCCGAGGATAACCGATTAATCAGTTTGAGTCATTCTTTAATTAAGAAAACGGTGAAACTTGTGTGTTGTCAGCTCGTTAAATGTGAATATCTTCTAGTGTCTTCTCTCCTCTGGGACAGTTAAATGAATGTCTTTGAGTTGGGGACAAAACGAGACATTTGAGGACACCATCTCGGGCTTTTTTTGGGGAAACACTGATCCCCGTTTGTCAGCATTTTAGACCAAACCGCTAAGAAAATAATCAAAACATGAGTCGACTACGACAGCAATGGTCAGTTCCTCCTCTACTGCTGTACTTCTACGGAAGTAGGATTCTGAATGCAGGACTTGTACTTGTACTGGAGTATGTTTACATAGTTGTATATTAGTACTTCTCCTTACATGGATGACCCGAGTGCTGGTCACGTTCCCGCTGAGTGGCGAAACCTGAAAGATGTACTCCCGTCTTTTACTTCACTACAAGTAGTAATACCTCAGTGAAGACATACTCTCTCACAAGCTAAGATGGAAAAGTCCTGCATGCATTCACAGTGTCACTTAGAATAGAAGAGGAGGTATGAAGGTAAATATGGTGCAGATGCCATGTGAGCGCTTGTAGAAAATAAAATCTGTACTTGTATTTTTATTTTCTTCACTTGAGTCACTTTTCCATCACAACCACAACTCAGGGATGACTGTTTTCACACTTCCTGTGGGTAAATATAACAGATATAAGCACTCATTATTCCCTATCGCAGTAAAGCTCATTAATGAGCAGAGATGAATGGATGACTATGACTATTTTAATGTATATCTGTGACTGTGATGGATGAATGAAATTGGTTTTGTTTTGAAGTATGGCTTTTATCTTATTTAGTATAGGAAATGGTAAATCTGCAGTCTGCACAAGCCCTCGAGTCGCCCATATGTTGACTGTATATTTGTTTTTTTAATTGTTTTTAACCCCGTGCTTGTCGTTGTGTCTGGAACTTTTGCAGCTAAGTAAGTTGCTCAGTGTCCAAAGCTAATGTCTCCTTAGGGAGACCAATAAAAGTACTTCAGGAATCTGTCGCTAGCAGCTTTTCATATTATATTATTATTATATTATGTTATATTATATTATATTATTATTATGTTATGTAATATTATATTATATGCAGCATGCTCTCTCCATCACACAGCAGCGAGTCTGCACATCAACTTCTGCTTCTTGCGATACATTTGGTGCAAAACTGATTTGTACCTGTGGACTTAGTCTGTAGGGGGGGGGGGGGACAGCAGGGTTGACACGCGGGTTAAATATAGTGTTTTACCTGCTCCCCTCCGACACACCTGGCTCGCACCTGACTCGCACCTGACTCGCACCTGGCTAACACCTGACTCGCACCTGGCTAACACCTGACTCGCACCTGGCTAACACCTGGCTAGCACCTGGCTAGCACCTGACTCGCACCTGGCTAACACCTGTCTCGCACCTGGCTCGCACCTGTCTCACACCTGTCTCGCACCTGTCTAACACCTGTCTAACACCTGTCTCACACCTGTCTAACACCTGTCTCACACCTGGCTCACACCTGGCTCACACCTGTCTCATGTTGTAGATGTGCCAAGTATTCTTCTATAGTGAAAGGTTAGAACTAACAATAATAATAATAATAATTATTATTATTATGATGATGATTATTATTATGATGAGGCCAAAGTGTAGGGTTATATTATAACTTATGGAAATCTACAATGACTCTTAATTTAATATATGGTTGTAAGAAGTAAAAATGGATCCTAAACCTTTTACTTTAACCCTTGTGTTGTCTTCCCGTCGACCGAGACCAAAAACTTTGACACACAACCCCCCCCCCCCCCACATACAGTAAATCCAATGTTTTTTTGTCCCCCCCACCCCCCCAACACCAGGAAATGTCTCCCGTTGAGCAACATCTGTTTGGTTAGAGACGTGTTCCCGGCATGGTGATTACTCCCAGCATGCATTGCAGCAGGTCCTTGTTCATCAGAGAGACCTTAACTAGAGCAGAGTGTGTGTCTCGGGCATCTCGGCGTGTTAGTAGTTTGAACTTTGAGTGTTTTTAAACTCCACAGCTGTTAGTTTTCTTCATGCGTTATGGGAAATTACAATTTACACTCTGTTGTTATTACACACACACACACACACACACACACACACACACACACTCAGGTCCTATACATGCTAATGGAGAGATGTCAGAGTGGGGGGGTTCGTACAGAAACTCAAACTCAGTCAGTCCTTCAGTCAGTCAGTCCTTCAGTCAGTCCGTCAGTCCTTTAGTCCGTCCGTCAGTCCTTTCGTCCGTCCGTCAGTCCTTCAGTCAGTCCTTCAGTCCTTTAGTCCGTCCTTTCTTCCGTCAGTCCTTCAGTCCTTTAGTCCGTCCGTCAGTCCTTCAGTCCGTCAGTCAGTCCTTCAGTCCGTCAGTCAGTCCTTCAGTTCGTCCGGATGTCCTTCAGTCCTTTAGTCCGTCCGTCAGTCCTTTCGTCCGTCCGTCAGTCCTTCAGTCAGTCCTTTCTTCCGTCAGTCCTTCAGTCCTTTAGTCCGTCCGTCAGTCCTTCAGTCAGTCCTTCAGTCCTTTAGTCCGTCCTTTCTTCCGTCAGTCCGTCAGTCCTTCAGTCCGTCCGTCAGTCCTTCAGTCCGTCCGTCAGTCCTTCAGTCAGTCCGTCAGTCCTTTAGTCCGTCAGTCAGTCCTTCAGTCCGTCCGTCAGTCCTTCAGTCCGTCAGTCCTTCAGTCAGTCCTTCAGTCAGTCCTTTAGTCCGTCAGTCAGTCCTTTAGTCCGTCAGTCAGTCCTTCAGTCCGTCAGTCAGTCCTTCAGTCCTTCAGTCCGTCAGTCAGTCCTTCAGTCCTTCAGTCAGTCCTTCACTCCTTCAGTCAGTCCTTCAGTCCTTTAGTCAGTCCTTCAGTCCTTTAGTCAGTCCTTCAGTCCTTTAGTCCGTCCGTCAGTCCTTCAGTCCTTTAGTCCGTCAGTCAGTCCTTCAGTCCTTCAGTCAGTCCTTCAGTCCTTCAGTCAGTCCTTCAGTCCTTTAGTCAGTCCGTCAGTCCTTCAGTCCGTCCGTCAGTCCTTCAGTCAGTCCTTCAGTCCTTTAGTCCGTCCTTTCGTCCGTCAGTCCTTCAGTCCTTTAGTCCGTCCGTCAGTCCTTCAGTCCGTCCGTCAGTCCGTCAGTCCGTCCGTCAGTCCTTTAGTCCGTCCGTCAGTCCTTCAGTCCTTCAGTCCTTTAGTCAGTCCTTCAGTCCTTCAGTCCTTCAGTCAGTCCTTCAGTCCGTCCTTTCGTCCGTCAGTCCTTCAGTCCTTCAGTCAGTCCGTCAGTCCTTCAGTCCGTCCGTCAGTCCGTCAGTCCTTTAGTCCGTCCGTCAGTCCTTCAGTCAGTCCGTCAGTCCTTCAGTCCGTCCGTCAGTCCTTTAGTCCGTCAGTCAGTCCTTCAGTCCGTCCGTCAGTCCTTCAGTCCGTCAGTCAGTCCTTTAGTCCGTCAGTCAGTCCTTTAGTCCGTCAGTCAGTCCTTCAGTCCGTCAGTCAGTCCTTCACTCCTTCAGTCAGTCCTTCAGTCCTTTAGTCAGTCCTTCAGTCCTTTAGTCCGTCCGTCAGTCCTTCAGTCCTTTAGTCCGTCAGTCAGTCCTTCAGTCCTTCAGTCAGTCCTTCAGTCCTTTTGTCAGTCCTTCAGTCCTTTAGTCCGTCCGTCAGTCCTTCAGTCCTTCAGTCCTTTAGTCAGTCCTTCAGTCCTTCAGTCAGTCCGTCCGTCAGTCCTTCAGTCCGTCCGTCAGTCCGTCCGTCAGTCCTTCAGTCCTTCAGTCAGTCCTTCAGTCCTTCAGTCCGTCCGTCAGTCAGTCCGTCCATCAGTCCTTCAGTCCGTCCTTCAGTCCTTTAGTCAGTCAGTCCTTTAGTCCTTTAGTCAGTCCGTCCTTCAGTCCTTTAGTCAGTCAGTCCGTCCTTCAGTCCTTTAGTCAGTCAGTCAGTCCTTCAGTCAGTCCTTCAGTCAGTCCTTCAGTCAGTCCTTCAGTCAGTCCTTCAGTCCGTCCGTCAGTCCTTCAGTCCTTCAGTCAGTCCTTCAGTCCGTCCGTCAGTCCTTCAGTCAGTCCGTCAGTCAGTCCGTCCGTCAGTCCTTCAGTCCGTCCGTCAGTCCTTCAGTCCTTCAGTCAGTCCTTCAGTCCTTCAGTCAGTCCTTCAGTCCGTCCGTCAGTCCTTTAGTCCGTCAGTCAGTCCTTTAGTCCTTCAGTCAGTCCTTCAGTCCGTCCGTCAGTCCTTCAGTCCGTCCGTCAGTCCTTCAGTCCGTCCGTCAGTCCTTCAGTCAGTCCGTCAGTCCTTCAGTCCGTCCGTCAGTCCTTTAGTCCGTCCGTCAGTCCTTCAGTCCGTCCGTCAGTCCTTTAGTCCGTCCGTCAGTCCTTCAGTCCTTCAGTCCTTTAGTCAGTCCTTCAGTCCTTCAGTCCTTCAGTCAGTCCTTCAGTCCGTCCTTTCGTCCGTCAGTCCTTCAGTCCTTCAGTCAGTCCGTCAGTCCTTCAGTCCGTCCGTCAGTCCGTCAGTCCTTTAGTCCGTCCGTCAGTCCTTCAGTCAGTCCGTCAGTCCTTCAGTCCGTCCGTCAGTCCTTTAGTCCGTCAGTCAGTCCTTCAGTCCGTCCGTCAGTCCTTCAGTCCGTCAGTCAGTCCTTTAGTCCGTCAGTCAGTCCTTTAGTCCGTCAGTCAGTCCTTCAGTCCGTCAGTCAGTCCTTCACTCCTTCAGTCAGTCCTTCAGTCCTTTAGTCCGTCCGTCAGTCCTTCAGTCCTTTAGTCCGTCAGTCAGTCCTTCAGTCCTTCAGTCAGTCCTTCAGTCCTTTTGTCAGTCCTTCAGTCCTTTAGTCCGTCCGTCAGTCCTTCAGTCCTTCAGTCCTTTAGTCAGTCCTTCAGTCCTTCAGTCAGTCCGTCCGTCAGTCCTTCAGTCCGTCCGTCAGTCCGTCCGTCAGTCCTTCAGTCCTTCAGTCAGTCCTTCAGTCCTTCAGTCCGTCCGTCAGTCAGTCCGTCCATCAGTCCTTCAGTCCGTCCTTCAGTCCTTTAGTCAGTCAGTCCTTTAGTCCTTTAGTCAGTCCGTCCTTCAGTCCTTTAGTCAGTCAGTCCGTCCTTCAGTCCTTTAGTCAGTCAGTCAGTCCTTCAGTCAGTCCTTCAGTCAGTCCTTCAGTCAGTCCTTCAGTCCGTCCGTCAGTCCTTCAGTCCTTCAGTCAGTCCTTCAGTCCGTCCGTCAGTCCTTCAGTCAGTCCGTCAGTCAGTCCGTCCGTCAGTCCTTCAGTCCGTCCGTCAGTCCTTCAGTCCTTCAGTCCTTCAGTCAGTCCTTCAGTCCTTCAGTCAGTCCTTCAGTCCGTCCGTCAGTCCTTTAGTCCGTCAGTCAGTCCTTTAGTCCTTCAGTCAGTCCTTCAGTCCGTCCGTCAGTCCTTCAGTCCGTCCGTCAGTCCTTCAGTCCGTCCGTCAGTCCTTTAGTCAGTCAGTCAGTCCGTGGCTTCCTGTGTGAGGGTTCAGACCAGTCTGTGTGGTGTTTTTCTTTTATACTCAGCAGGTTGTACATTTTATTCTACACTAACGTCTTTTCATTCTTCTAATATATATATTTTTCAGTAGTAGCAGTTGCATTTTGATCGTCTCTTATCCTTGTGTATATTATTTATTGTTTCTAGTTTATTTGTGTGTGTTAGAGGATGGATACCCGACGGTACCCGACGGTACCCGACGGGTCGGGCCGGGTTGGGACAGATTTTAGAAAGGATGCTCGGGTTCGGGTCGGGCTCGGTCACATCAGCGCGATAAGGCATTGAACATTTAGAATTTAAAACAGCTTAAAATAAATGTCCAATATTACCCTAACATCCGTCTTCCTGTTGCTGTGACAACCAAAGACGTGCGTATTAAGCTCCATGTGGCAGCGCAACGATGGAAGATGTTAAAAAGAAGTTGGCCGAAGGAGATTTTAAACTATTGAAGACGAAGGAAAGTCAGCTGTGCATTGATGCTCATCTGTTGACATTTCCCAATGCCTTCCTACAATTGCTTAATAAAAGCGGCTTTCCACACAAACAAACGTACATGTGTCATTGCCACTTGCCAGGATACTCGAGAAACAAATGCAATTTTAACTGTCGGAGCTCTGGACATGAATAAATCCAGGCCCGAATGCCGCACTCTAGTGTGTGATGTGAGTTGTGCTGTGGGTGTGTGTGCTCGTCCGTGCTGTAGTGTGTGTCATACAGTAAATCCAATGTTTTTTTTGTCCCCCCCGCCCCCCCAACACCAGGAAATGTCTCCCGTTGAGCAACATCTGTTTTGGTTAGAGACGTGTTCCCGGCATGGTGATTACTCCCAGCATGCATTGCAGCAGGTCCTTGTTCATCAGAGAGACCTTAACTAGAGCAGAGTGTGTGTCTCGGGCATCTCGGCGTGTTAGTAGTTTGAACTTTGAGTGTTTTTAAACTCCACATCTGTTAGTTTTCTTCATGCGTTATGGGAAATTACAATTTACACTCTGTTGTTATTACACACACACACAGACCTGAACTACACACACACACACACACAGACCTGAACTACACACACACACACACACACACACACACACACACACACACACACGACACTGCACTCAGGTCCTACACATGCTACACGGACACACACAGACCTGAACTACACACAACACACACTCAGAGTCCTGCAGTACAGTACACACATCAGTCAGTCAGTCCTTCAGTCACGTCAGTCGTCCTTCAGTCCGTCAGTCCTTCAGTCCGTCAGTCAGTCCTTCAGAGTCCGTCAGTCCTTCAGTCCGTCCGTCAGTCCGTCCGTCAGTCCGTCAGTCCTCGTCAGTCCGTCAGTCCTTCAGTCCGTCAGTCCTTCAGTCAGTCCTTCAGTCCGTCAGTCAGTCCTTCAGTCCGTCCTTCAGTCCGTCAGTCAGTCCTTCAGTCCGTCAGTCCTTCAGTCCGTCCGTCAGTCCTTCAGTCCGGTCAGTCTTCGTCCGTCAGTCCTTCAGTCCGTCCGTCAGTCCTTCAGTCCTTCAGTCCGTCCGTCAGTCCTTCAGTCCGTCCGTCCTTCAGTCCGTCAGTCCTTCAGTCCGTCAGTCAGTCAGTCCGTCAGTCCTTCAGTCCGTCCGTCAGTCCTTCAGTCAGTCCTTCAGTCCGTCAGTCCTTCAGTCCGTCCGTCAGTCCTTCAGTCCTTCAGTCCGTCAGTCAGTCCTTCAGTCCGTCAGTCCTTCAGTCCGTCAGTCAGTCCTTCAGTCCGTCAGTCAGTCCTTCAGTCCGTCAGTCCTTCAGTCCGTCCGTCAGTCCTTCAGTCCGTCAGTCAGTCCTTCAGTCCGTCAGTCCTTCAGTCCGTCAGTCAGTCCTTCAGTCCGTCAGTCCTTCAGTCCGTCCGTCAGTCCGTCAGTCAGTCCGTCAGTCCTTCAGTCAGTCCGTCAGTCCTTCAGTCAGTCCTTCAGTCCTTCAGTCAGTCCTTCAGTCCTTCAGTCCGTCAGTCCTTCAGTCCGTCCGTCAGTCCTTCAGTCAGTCCGTCAGTCCTTCAGTCCGTCCGTCAGTCCTTCAGTCAGTCCTTCAGTCCTTCAGTCAGTCCTTCAGTCCTTCAGTCCGTCAGTCCTTCAGTCCGTCAGTCAGTCCTTCAGTCCGTCAGTCCTTCAGTCCGTCCGTCAGTCCTTCAGTCCGTCCGTCAGTCCTTCAGTCAGTCCTTCAGTCAGTCCGTCAGTCCTTCAGTCCGTCCGTCAGTCCGTCCGTCAGTCCTTCAGTCCGTCCGTCAGTCCTTCAGTCCGTCCGTCAGTCCTTCAGTCAGTCCTTCAGTCCGTCCGTCAGTCCTTCAGTCCGTCCGTCAGTCCTTCAGTCCGTCCGTCAGTCCTTCAGTCCGTCCGTCAGTCCTTCAGTCCGTCCGTCAGTCCTTCAGTCCTTCAGTCCGTCAGTCCTTCAGTCCGTCCGTCAGTCCTTCAGTCCGTCCGTCAGTCCTTCAGTCAGTCCTTCAGTCCGTCCGTCAGTCCGTCAGTCCTTCAGTCCGTCCGTCAGTCCTTCAGTCCGTCCGTCAGTCCTTCAGTCCGTCAGTCAGTCCTTCAGTCCGTCCGTCAGTCCTTCAGTCCGTCAGTCCTTCAGTCCGTCAGTCCTTCAGTCCGTCCGTCAGTCCTTCAGTCCGTCAGTCAGTCCTTCAGTCCGTCCGTCAGTCCTTCAGTCCGTCAGTCAGTCAGTCCGTCAGTCCTTCAGTCCGTCCGTCAGTCCTTCAGTCAGTCCTTCAGTCCGTCAGTCCTTCAGTCCGTCCGTCAGTCCTTCAGTCCTTCAGTCCGTCAGTCAGTCCTTCAGTCCGTCAGTCCTTCAGTCCGTCCGTCAGTCCTTCAGTCCGTCAGTCAGTCCTTCAGTCCGTCAGTCCTTCAGTCCGTCCGTCAGTCCTTCAGTCCGTCAGTCAGTCCTTCAGTCCGTCAGTCCTTCAGTCCGTCAGTCAGTCCTTCAGTCCGTCAGTCCTTCAGTCCGTCCGTCAGTCCTTCAGTCCGTCAGTCAGTCCTTCAGTCAGTCCTTCAGTCCGTCCGTCAGTCCTTCAGTCCGTCCGTCAGTCCTTCAGTCCGTCCGTCAGTCCTTCAGTCCGTCCGTCAGTCCTTCAGTCAGTCCTTCAGTCCTTCAGTCAGTCCTTCAGTCCTTCAGTCCGTCAGTCCTTCAGTCCGTCAGTCAGTCCTTCAGTCCGTCCGTCAGTCCTTCAGTCCGTCAGTCCTTCAGTCCGTCCGTCAGTCAGTCCTTCAGTCCTTCAGTCCGTCAGTCAGTCCTTCAGTCAGTCCTTCAGTCCGTCCGTCAGTCCTTCAGTCAGTCCGTCAGTCCTTCAGTCCGTCCGTCAGTCCTTCAGTCCGTCCGTCAGTCAGTCAGTCCGTCCGTCAGTCCTTCAGTCCTTCAGTCAGTCCTTCAGTCCTTCAGTCAGTCCTTCAGTCCTTCAGTCCGTCAGTCCTTCAGTCCGTCAGTCAGTCCTTCAGTCCGTCAGTCCTTCAGTCCGTCCGTCAGTCCTTCAGTCCGTCCGTCAGTCAGTCCTTCAGTCAGTCCTTCAGTCCGTCCGTCAGTCCTTCAGTCCGTCCGTCAGTCCTTCAGTCCTTCAGTCAGTCCTTCAGTCAGTCCTTCAGTCCGTCAGTCCTTTAGTCCGTCAGTCAGTCCTTTAGTCCTTCAGTCCTTCAGTCAGTCCTTCAGTCCGTCAGTCAGTCCTTTAGTCCTTCAGTCCTTCAGTCAGTCCTTCAGTCCGTCCGTCAGTCCTTTAGTCAGTCAGTCAGTCCGTGGCTTC
>CM057243.1:3637105-3657754 GCA_029931835.1 Etheostoma nigrum | reverse complement strand
ATTAGGGACCACTAAGGTCTATATAAAAGAGACTTCAGATACAGTATTAGGGACCACTAAGGTCTATATAAAGAGACTTCAGATACAGTATTAGGGACCACTAAGGTCTATATAAAAGAGACTTCAGATACAGTATTAGGGACCACTAAGGTCTATATAAAAGAGACTTCAGATACAGTATTAGGGACCACTAAGGTCTATATAAAAGAGACTTCAGATACAGTATCAGGGACCACTAAGGTCTATATAAAAGAGACTTCAGATACAGTATCAGGGACCACTAAGGTCTATATAAAAGAGACTTCAGATACAGTATTAGGGGACCACTAAGGTCTATATAAAAGAGACTTCAGATACAGTATTAGGGGACCACTAAGGTCTATATAAAGAGACTTCAGATACAGTATTAGGGGACCACTAAGGTCTATATAAAAGAGACTTCAGATACAGTATCAGGGACCACTAAGGTCTATATAAAAGAGACTTCAGATACAGTATTAGGGACCACTAAGGTCTATATAAAGAGACTTCAGATACGGTATTAGGGGACCACTAAGGTCTATATAAAAGAGACTTCAGATACAGTATTAGGGGACCACTAAGGTCTATATAAAGAGACTTCAGATACAGTATTAGGGGACCACTAAGGTCTATATAAAAGAGACTTCAGATACAGTATTAGGGGACCACTAAGGTCTATATAAAGAGACTTCAGATACAGTATTAGGGACCACTAAGGTCTATATAAAGAGACTTCAGATACGGTATTAGGGGACCACTAAGGTCTATATAAAGAGACTTCAGATACAGTATTAGGGGACCACTAAGGTTTATATAAAAGAGACTTCAGATACAGTATTAGGGGACCACTAAGGTCTATATAAAGAGACTTCAGATACAGTATTAGGGACCACTATGGTCTATATAAAGAGACTTCAGATACAGTATTAGGGACCACTATGGTCTATATAAAGAGACTTCAGATACAGTATTAGGGGACCACTAAGGTCTATATAAAAGAGACTTCAGATACAGTATTAGGGGACCACTAAGGTCTATATAAAGAGACTTCAGATACAGTATTAGGGACCACTAAGGTCTATATAAAGAGACTTCAGATACGGTATTAGGGGACCACTAAGGTCTATATAAAGAGACTTCAGATACAGTATTAGGGGACCACTAAGGTCTATATAAAGAGACTTCAGATACGGTATTAGGGGACCACTAAGGTCTATATAAAGAGACTTCAGATACAGTATTAGGGGACCACTAAGGTTTATATAAAAGAGACTTCAGATACAGTATTAGGGGACCACTAAGGTCTATATAAAAGAGACTTCAGATACAGTATTAGGGACCACTATGGTCTATATAAAGAGACTTCAGATACAGTATTAGGGGACCACTAAGGTCTATATAAAAGAGACTTCAGATACAGTATTAGGGACCACTAAGGTCTATATAAAGAGACTTCAGATACAGTATTAGGGACCACTATGGTCTATATAAAAGAGACTTCAGATACAGTATTAGGGACCACTAAGGTCTATATAAAGAGACTTCAGATACAGTATTAGGGACCACTAAGGTCTATATAAAGAGACTTCAGATACAGTATTAGGGACCACTATGGTCTATATAAAGAGACTTCAGATACAGTATTAGGGACCACTAAGGTCTATATAAAGAGACTTCAGATACAGTATTAGGGGACCACTAAGGTCTATATAAAAGAGACTTCAGATACAGTATTAGGGACCACTAAGGTCTATATAAAGAGACTTCAGATACGGTATTAGGGGACCACTAAGGTCTATATAAAGAGACTTCAGATACAGTATTAGGGACCACTAAGGTCTATATAAAGAGACTTCAGATACGGTATTAGGGGACCACTAAGGTCTATATAAAAGAGACTTCAGATCCAGTATTAGGGACCACTAAGGTCTATATAAAGAGACTTCAGATCCAGTATTAGGGACCACTAAGGTCTATATAAAAGAGACTTCAGATACAGTATTAGGGACCACTAAGGTCTATATAAAAGAGACTTCAGATACAGTATTAGGGACCACTAAGGTCTATATAAAAGAGACTTCAGATACAGTATTAGGGGACCACTAAGGTCTATATAAAGAGACTTCAGATACAGTATTAGGGACCACTAAGGTCTATATAAAGAGACTTCAGATACAGTATTAGGGACCACTAAGGTCTATATAAAAGAGACTTCAGATACAGTATTAGGGGACCACTAAGGTCTATATAAAAGAGACTTCAGATACAGTATTAGGGACCACTAAGGTCTATATAAAGAGACTTCAGATACAGTATTAGGGACCACTAAGGTCTATATAAAAGAGACTTCAGATACAGTATTAGGGGACCACTAAGGTCTATATAAAGAGACTTCAGATACAGTATTAGGGACCACTAAGGTCTATATAAAGAGACTTCAGATACAGTATTAGGGACCACTAAGGTCTATATAAAGAGACTTCAGATCCAGTATTAGGGACCACTAAGGTCTATATAAAAGAGACTTCAGATACAGTATTAGGGACCACTAAGGTCTATATAAAAGAGACTTCAGATACAGTATTAGGGACCACTAAGGTCTATATAAAAGAGACTTCAGATACAGTATTAGGGGACCACTAAGGTCTATATAAAGAGACTTCAGATACAGTATTAGGGACCACTAAGGTCTATATAAAGAGACTTCAGATACGGTATTAGGGGACCACTAAGGTCTATATAAAGAGACTTCAGATACAGTATTAGGGGACCACTAAGGTTTATATAAAAGAGACTTCAGATACAGTATTAGGGGACCACTATGGTCTATATAAAGAGACTTCAGATACAGTATTAGGGACCACTAAGGTCTATATAAAGAGACTTCAGATACAGTATTAGGGGACCACTAAGGTCTATATAAAAGAGACTTCAGATACAGTATTAGGGACCACTAAGGTCTATATAAAGAGACTTCAGATACGGTATTAGGGGACCACTAAGGTCTATATAAAGAGACTTCAGATACAGTATTAGGGGACCACTAAGGTCTATATAAAAGAGACTTCAGATCCAGTATTAGGGACCACTAAGGTCTATATAAAGAGACTTCAGATCCAGTATTAGGGACCACTAAGGTCTATATAAAAGAGACTTCAGATACAGTATTAGGGACCACTAAGGTCTATATAAAAGAGACTTCAGATACAGTATTAGGGGACCACTAAGGTCTATATAAAGAGACTTCAGATACAGTATTAGGGACCACGAAGGTCTATATAAAGAGACTTCAGATACAGTATTAGGGACCACTATGGTCTATATAAAGAGACTTCAGATACAGTATTAGGGGACCACTAAGGTCTTTATAAAGAGACTTCAGATACAGTATTAGGGACCACTATGGTCTATATAAAAGAGACTTCAGATACAGTATTAGGGACCACTAAGGTCTATATAAAGAGACTTCAGATACAGTATTAGGGACCACTAAGGTCTATATAAAGAGACTTCAGATACAGTATTATGGACCACTATGGTCTATATAAAGAGACTTCAGATACAGTATTAGGGACCACTAAGGTCTATATAAAGAGACTTCAGATACAGTATTAGGGGACCACTAAGGTCTATATAAAAGAGACTTCAGATACAGTATTAGGGACCACTAAGGTCTATATAAAGAGACTTCAGATACAGTATTAGGGACCACTAAGGTCTATATAAAGAGACTTCAGATACGGTATTAGGGGACCACTAAGGTCTATATAAAGAGACTTCAGATACAGTATTAGGGGACCACTAAGGTCTATATAAAAGAGACTTCAGATCCAGTATTAGGGACCACTAAGGTCTATATAAAAGAGACTTCAGATACAGTATTAGGGACCACTAAGGTCTATATAAAAGAGACTTCAGATACAGTATTAGGGACCACTAAGGTCTATATAAAAGAGACTTCAGATACAGTATTAGGGGACCACTAAGGTCTATATAAAAGAGACTTCAGATACAGTATTAGGGACCACTAAGGTCTATATAAAGAGACTTCAGATACAGTATTAGGGACCACTAAGGTCTATATAAAAGAGACTTCAGATACAGTATTAGGGGACCACTAAGGTCTATATAAAGAGACTTCAGATACAGTATTAGGGACCACTAAGGTCTATATAAAGAGACTTCAGATACAGTATTAGGGACCACTAAGGTCTATATAAAGAGACTTCAGATCCAGTATTAGGGACCACTAAGGTCTATATAAAAGAGACTTCAGATACAGTATTAGGGACCACTAAGGTCTATATAAAAGAGACTTCAGATACAGTATTAGGGACCACTAAGGTCTATATAAAAGAGACTTCAGATACAGTATTAGGGGACCACTAAGGTCTATATAAAGAGACTTCAGATACAGTATTAGGGACCACTAAGGTCTATATAAAGAGACTTCAGATACAGTATTAGGGACCACTAAGGTCTATATAAAAGAGACTTCAGATACAGTATTAGGGGACCACTAAGGTCTATATAAAAGAGACTTCAGATACAGTATTAGGGACCACTAAGGTCTATATAAAGAGACTTCAGATACAGTATTAGGGACCACTAAGGTCTATATAAAAGAGACTTCAGATACAGTATTAGGGACCACTAAGGTCTATATAAAGAGACTTCAGATACAGTATTAGGGACCACTAAGGTCTATATAAAAGAGACTTCAGATACAGTATTGGGGACCACTAAGGTCTATATAAAAGAGACTTCAGATCCAGTATTAGGGGACCACTAAGGTCTATATAAAGAGACTTCAGATACAGTATTAGGGACCACTAAGGTCTATATAAAGAGACTTCAGATACAGTATTAGGGACCACTAAGGTCTATATAAAAGAGACTTCAGATACAGTATTGGGGACCACTAAGGTCTATATAAAAGAGACTTCAGATCCAGTATTAGGGACCACTATGGTCTATATAAAAGAGACTTCAGATCCAGTATTAGGGACCACTATGGTCTATATAAAAGAGACTTCAGATACAGTATTAGGGACCACTAAGGTCTATATAAAAGAGACTTCAGATACAGTATTAGGGACCACTAAGGACTATATAAAAGAGACTTCAGATACAGTATTAGGGACCACTAAGGTCTATATAAAAGAGACTTCAGATACAGTATTAGGGACCACTAAGGACTATATAAAAGAGACTTCAGATAGAGTATTAGGGGACCACTAAGGTCTATATAAAAGAGACTTCAGATACAGTATTAGGGGACCACTAAGGTCTATATAAAAGAGACTTCAGATACAGTATTAGGGGACCACTAAGGTCTATATAAAAGAGACTTCAGATACAGTATTAGGGGACCACTAAGGTCTATATAAAGAGACTTCAGATACAGTATTAGGGACCACTAAGGTCTATATAAAAGAGACTTCAGATACAGTATTAGGGGACCACTAAGGTCTATATAAAAGAGACTTCAGATACAGTATTAGGGACCACTAAGGTCTATATAAAGAGACTTCAGATACAGTATTAGGGACCACTAAGGTCTATATAAAAGAGACTTCAGATACAGTATTAGGGGACCACTAAGGTCTATATAAAGAGACTTCAGATACAGTATTAGGGACCACTAAGGTCTATATAAAAGAGACTTCAGATACAGTATTAGGGGACCACTAAGGTCTATATAAAAGAGACTTCAGATACAGTATTAGGGGACCACTAAGGTCTATATAAAAGAGACTTCAGATACAGTATTAGGGACCACTAAGGTCTATATAAAGAGACTTCAGATACAGTATTAGGGACCACTAAGGTCTATATAAAAGAGACTTCAGATACAGTATTAGGGGACCACTAAGGTCTATATAAAGAGACTTCAGATACAGTATTAGGGACCACTAAGGTCTATATAAAGAGACTTCAGATACAGTATTAGGGACCACTAAGGTCTATATAAAAGAGACTTCAGATACAGTATTGGGGACCACTAAGGTCTATATAAAAGAGACTTCAGATCCAGTATTAGGGACCACTATGGTCTATATAAAAGAGACTTCAGATACAGTATTAGGGACCACTAAGGTCTATATAAAAGAGACTTCAGATACAGTATTAGGGGACCACTAAGGTCTATATAAAGAGACTTCAGATACAGTATTAGGGACCACTAAGGTCTATATAAAAGAGACTTCAGATACAGTATTAGGGGACCACTAAGGTCTATATAAAGAGACTTCAGATACAGTATTAGGGACCACTAAGGTCTATATAAAGAGACTTCAGATACAGTATTAGGGACCACTAAGGTCTATATAAAGAGACTTCAGATACAGTATTAGGGGACCACTAAGGTCTATATAAAAGAGACTTCAGATACAGTATTAGGGGACCACTAAGGTCTATATAAAGAGACTTCAGATACAGTATTAGGGGACCACTAAGGTCTATATAAAAGAGACTTCAGATACAGTATTAGGGACCACTAAGGTCTATATAAAAGAGACTTCAGATACAGTATTAGGGGACCACTAAGGTCTATATAAAAGAGACTTCAGATACAGTATTAGGGGACCACTAAGGTCTATATAAAAGAGACTTCAGATACAGTATTAGGGGACCACTAAGGTTTATATAAAAGAGACTTCAGATACAGTATTAGGGGACCACTAAGGTCTATATAAAGAGACTTCAGATACAGTATTAGGGACCACTATGGTCTATATAAAGAGACTTCAGATACAGTATTAGGGACCACTAAGGTCTATATAAAGAGACTTCAGATACAGTATTAGGGGACCACTAAGGTCTATATAAAAGAGACTTCAGATACAGTATTAGGGGACCACTAAGGTCTATATAAAGAGACTTCAGATACAGTATTAGGGGACCACTAAGGTCTATATAAAAGAGACTTCAGATACAGTATTAGGGACCACTAAGGTCTATATAAAAGAGACTTCAGATACAGTATTAGGGGACCACTAAGGTCTATATAAAAGAGACTTCAGATACAGTATTAGGGGACCACTAAGGTCTATATAAAAGAGACTTCAGATACAGTATTAGGGGACCACTAAGGTTTATATAAAAGAGACTTCAGATACAGTATTAGGGGACCACTAAGGTCTATATAAAGAGACTTCAGATACAGTATTAGGGACCACTATGGTCTATATAAAGAGACTTCAGATACAGTATTAGGGGACCACTAAGGTCTATATAAAGAGACTTCAGATACAGTATTAGGGACCACTATGGTCTATATAAAGAGACTTCAGATACAGTATTAGGGGACCACTATGGTCTATATAAAGAGACTTCAGATACAGTATTAGGGACCACTATGGTCTATATAAAGAGACTTCAGATACAGTATTAGGGGACCACTATGGTCTATATAAAGAGACTTCAGATACAGTATTAGGGACCACTATGGTCTATATAAAGAGACTTCAGATACAGTATTAGGGGACCACTAAGGTCTATATAAAGAGACTTCAGATACAGTATTAGGGACCACTATGGTCTATATAAAAGAGACTTCAGATACAGTATTAGGGACCACTAAGGTCTATATAAAGAGACTTCAGATACAGTATTAGGGACCACTAAGGTCTATATAAAGAGACTTCAGATACAGTATTAGGGGACCACTAAGGTCTATATAAAAGAGACTTCAGATACAGTATTAGGGACCACTAAGGTCTATATAAAAGAGACTTCAGATACAGTATTAGGGACCACTAAGGTCTATATAAAGAGACTTCAGATACAGTATTAGGGACCACTAAGGTCTATATAAAAGAGACTTCAGATCCAGTATTAGGGACCACTATGGTCTATATAAAAGAGACTTCAGATACAGTATTAGGGACCACTAAGGTCTATATAAAAGAGACTTCAGATACAGTATTAGGGGACCACTAAGGTCTATATAAAGAGACTTCAGATACAGTATTAGGGACCACTAAGGTCTATATAAAAGAGACTTCAGATACAGTATTAGGGGACCACTAAGGTCTATATAAAGAGACTTCAGATACAGTATTAGGGACCACTAAGGTCTATATAAAGAGACTTCAGATACAGTATTAGGGACCACTAAGGTCTATATAAAGAGACTTCAGATACAGTATTAGGGGACCACTAAGGTCTATATAAAAGAGACTTCAGATACAGTATTAGGGGACCACTAAGGTCTATATAAAGAGACTTCAGATACAGTATTAGGGGACCACTAAGGTCTATATAAAAGAGACTTCAGATACAGTATTAGGGACCACTAAGGTCTATATAAAAGAGACTTCAGATACAGTATTAGGGGACCACTAAGGTCTATATAAAAGAGACTTCAGATACAGTATTAGGGGACCACTAAGGTCTATATAAAAGAGACTTCAGATACAGTATTAGGGGACCACTAAGGTTTATATAAAAGAGACTTCAGATACAGTATTAGGGGACCACTAAGGTCTATATAAAGAGACTTCAGATACAGTATTAGGGACCACTATGGTCTATATAAAGAGACTTCAGATACAGTATTAGGGACCACTAAGGTCTATATAAAGAGACTTCAGATACAGTATTAGGGGACCACTAAGGTCTATATAAAAGAGACTTCAGATACAGTATTAGGGGACCACTAAGGTCTATATAAAGAGACTTCAGATACAGTATTAGGGGACCACTAAGGTCTATATAAAAGAGACTTCAGATACAGTATTAGGGACCACTAAGGTCTATATAAAAGAGACTTCAGATACAGTATTAGGGGACCACTAAGGTCTATATAAAAGAGACTTCAGATACAGTATTAGGGGACCACTAAGGTCTATATAAAAGAGACTTCAGATACAGTATTAGGGGACCACTAAGGTTTATATAAAAGAGACTTCAGATACAGTATTAGGGGACCACTAAGGTCTATATAAAGAGACTTCAGATACAGTATTAGGGACCACTATGGTCTATATAAAGAGACTTCAGATACAGTATTAGGGGACCACTAAGGTCTATATAAAGAGACTTCAGATACAGTATTAGGGACCACTATGGTCTATATAAAGAGACTTCAGATACAGTATTAGGGGACCACTATGGTCTATATAAAGAGACTTCAGATACAGTATTAGGGACCACTATGGTCTATATAAAGAGACTTCAGATACAGTATTAGGGGACCACTATGGTCTATATAAAGAGACTTCAGATACAGTATTAGGGACCACTATGGTCTATATAAAGAGACTTCAGATACAGTATTAGGGGACCACTAAGGTCTATATAAAGAGACTTCAGATACAGTATTAGGGACCACTATGGTCTATATAAAAGAGACTTCAGATACAGTATTAGGGACCACTAAGGTCTATATAAAGAGACTTCAGATACAGTATTAGGGACCACTAAGGTCTATATAAAGAGACTTCAGATCCAGTATTAGGGACCACTAAGGTCTATATAAAAGAGACTTCAGATACAGTATTAGGGACCACTAAGGTCTATATAAAAGAGACTTCAGATACAGTATTAGGGACCACTAAGGTCTATATAAAGAGACTTCAGATACAGTATTAGGGACCACTAAGGTCTATATAAAAGAGACTTCAGATAAAGGAAAGTGAATCTCAACTGTTCTTTTTAAACCTTTATTTTGAAAATCTCTCTCGGTCAGCTCAGGCAGGGACTTCCCCCGTTGCCCCGAGGGGTCAGAGGTCAGCAGGTGTACAGGTGGGATGGACGCCGTGGCCTTTAACACCTACACCGAGTTCTTCACCCACGCCCACTCCATCTGTCACTTCCTGCAGTCTGAAGCCTGGCAGAGCCGCGCAGAGAACACCATGTACAGGTAACACACACACACACACACACACACACACACACACACACACACACACACACACACACATGCACACACACAGGTAACACACACACACACACACACACACAGGTAACACACACACACACACACACAGGTAACACACACACACACACACACAGGTAACACACAGGTAACACACACACACACACACAGGTAACACACACACACACAGGTAACACACACACACACACACACAGGTAACACACAGGTAACACACACACACACAGGTAACACACACACACACACACACACAGGTAATACATACACACACAGGTAACACACACATACACAGGTAACACACACACACACACATACACACACACACAGGTAACACACACACACACACAGGTAACACACACACACAGGTAACACACACACACACACACACACATGCACAGGTAACACACACACACACACACAGGTAACACACACACACAGGTAAAAAGAGACTTCAGATACAGTATTAGGGACCACTAAGGTCTATATAAAGAGACTTCAGATACAGTATTAGGGACCACTAAGGTCTATATAAAGAGACTTCAGATACAGTGTTAGGGACCACTAAGGTCTATATAAAGAGACTTCAGATACAGTATTAGGGGACCACTAAGGTCTATATAAAGAGACTTCAGATACAGTATTAGGGACCACTAAGGTCTATATAAAGAGACTTCAGATACAGTATTAGGGACCACTAAGGTCTATATAAAGAGACTTCAGATACAGTATTAGGGACCACTAAGGTCTATATAAAAGAGACTTCAGATCCAGTATTAGGGACCACTAAGGTCTATATAAAGAGACTTCAGATACAGTATTAGGGGACCACTAAGGTCTATATAAAAGAGACTTCAGATCCAGTATTAGGGACCACTAAGGTCTATATAAAGAGACTTCAGATCCAGTATTAGGGACCACTAAGGTCTATATAAAAGAGACTTCAGATACAGTATTAGGGACCACTAAGGTCTATATAAAAGAGACTTCAGATACAGTATTAGGGACCACTAAGGTCTATATAAAAGAGACTTCAGATACAGTATTAGGGGACCACTAAGGTCTATATAAAGAGACTTCAGATACAGTATTAGGGACCACTAAGGTCTATATAAAGAGACTTCAGATACAGTATTAGGGACCACTAAGGTCTATATAAAAGAGACTTCAGATACAGTATTAGGGGACCACTAAGGTCTATATAAAAGAGACTTCAGATACAGTATTAGGGACCACTAAGGTCTATATAAAGAGACTTCAGATACAGTATTAGGGACCACTAAGGTCTATATAAAGAGACTTCAGATCCAGTATTAGGGACCACTAAGGTCTATATAAAGAGACTTCAGATACAGTATTAGGGGACCACTAAGGTCTATATAAAAGAGACTTCAGATACAGTATTAGGGACCACTAAGGTCTATATAAAGATACTTCAGATACAGTATTAGGGACCACTAAGGTCTATATAAAAGAGACTTCAGATACAGTATTAGGGACCACTAAGGTCTATATAAAAGAGACTTCAGATCCAGTATTAGGGACCACTAAGGTCTATATAAAGAGACTTCAGATACAGTATTAGGGACCACTAAGGTCTATATAAAGAGACTTCAGATACAGTATTAGGGACCACTAAGGTCTATATAAAAGAGACTTCAGATCCAGTATTAGGGACCACTAAGGTCTATATAAAGAGACTTCAGATACAGTATTAGGGGACCACTAAGGTCTATATAAAAGAGACTTCAGATACAGTATTAGGGACCACTAAGGTCTATATAAAGAGACTTCAGATCCAGTATTAGGGACCACTAAGGTCTATATAAAAGAGACTTCAGATACAGTATTAGGGACCACTAAGGTCTATATAAAAGAGACTTCAGATACAGTATTAGGGACCACTAAGGTCTATATAAAAGAGACTTCAGATACAGTATTAGGGGACCACTAAGGTCTATATAAAGAGACTTCAGATACAGTATTAGGGACCACTAAGGTCTATATAAAGAGACTTCAGATACAGTATTAGGGACCACTAAGGTCTATATAAAAGAGACTTCAGATACAGTATTAGGGGACCACTAAGGTCTATATAAAGAGACTTCAGATACAGTATTAGGGACCACTAAGGTCTATATAAAGAGACTTCAGATACAGTATTAGGGACCACTAAGGTCTATATAAAGAGACTACAGATCCAGTATTAGGGACCACTAAGGTCTATATAAAGAGACTTCAGATCCAGTATTAGGGACCACTAAGGTCTATATAAAGAGACTTCAGATACAGTATTAGGGACCACTAAGGTCTATATAAAAGAGACTTCAGATACAGTATTAGGGGACCACTAAGGTCTATATAAAGAGACTTCAGATACAGTATTAGGGGACCACTAAGGTCTATATAAAAGAGACTTCAGATACAGTATTAGGGGACCACTAAGGTCTATATAAAGAGACTTCAGATACGGTATTAGGGGACCACTAAGGTCTATATAAAGAGACTTCAGATACAGTATTAGGGACCACTAAGGTCTATATAAAGAGACTACAGATCCAGTATTAGGGACCACTAAGGTCTATATAAAGAGACTTCAGATCCAGTATTAGGGACCACTAAGGTCTATATAAAGAGACTTCAGATACAGTATTAGGGACCACTAAGGTCTATATAAAAGAGACTTCAGATACAGTATTAGGGGACCACTAAGGTCTATATAAAGAGACTTCAGATACAGTATTAGGGGACCACTAAGGTCTATATAAAAGAGACTTCAGATACAGTATTAGGGGACCACTAAGGTCTATATAAAGAGACTTCAGATACGGTATTAGGGGACCACTAAGGTCTATATAAAGAGACTTCAGATACAGTATTAGGGACCACTAAGGTCTATATAAAAGAGACTTCAGATACAGTATTAGGGTACCACTAAGGTCTATATAAAAGAGACTTCAGATACAGTATTAGGGGACCACTAAGGTCTATATAAAGAGACTTCAGATACAGTATTAGGGACCACTAAGGTCTATATAAAGAGACTTCAGATACAGTATTAGGGGACCACTAAGGTCTATATAAAAGAGACTTCAGATCCAGTATTAGGGACCACTAAGGTCTATATAAAGAGACAGGTAACACACACACACATGCACAGGTAACACACACACACACACACAGGTAACACACACACACACATGTACAGGTAACATACACACACACATGCACACACACACATACACAGGTAACACACACACACACACACACACAGTTAACACACACACACAAAGCTGCATTCTCTCTAACGTCCAGCAGGGGGAGACTCCTTTAAGCTGCATTCTCTCTAACGTCCAGCAGGGGGAGACTCCTTAAAGCTGCATTCTCTCTAACGTCCAGCAGGGGGAGACTCCTTAAAGCTGCATTCTCTCTAACTTCCAGCAGGGGGAGACTCCTTAAAGCTGCATTCTCTCTAACGTCCAGCAGGGGGAGACTCCTTAAAGCTGCATTCTCTCTAACGTCCAGCAGGGGGAGACTCCTTAAAGCTGCATTCTCTCTAACGTCCAGCAGGGGGAGACTCCTTAAAGCTGCATTCTCTCTAACTTCCAGCAGGGGGAGACTCCTTAAAGCTGTATTCTCTCTAACGTCCAGCAGGGGGAGACTCCTTAAAGCTGCATTCTCTCTAACGTCCTGCAGGGGGAGACTCCTTAAAGCTGCATTCTCTCTAACGTCCAGCAGGGGGAGACTCCTTAAAGCTGCATTCTCTCTAACGTCCAGTAGGGGGAGACTCCTTAAAGCTGCATTCTCTCTAACTTCCAGCAGGGGGAGACTCCTTAAAGCTGTATTCTCTCTAACGTCCAGCAGGGGGAGACTCCTTAAAGCTGCATTCTCTCTAACGTCCTGCAGGGGGAGACTCCTTAAAGCTGCATTCTCTCTAACGTCCAGCAGGGGGAGACTCCTTAAAGCTGCATTCTCTCTAACGTCCAGTAGGGGGAGACTCCTTAAAGCTGCATTCTCTCTATCGTCCAGCAGGGGGAGACTCCTTAAAGCTGCATTCTCTTTAACCGTTTCTATAGAAGTCTATGAGAAAATGAGCCTACTTCTCTCTCGATTTATTATATCAGTAAATATTTTTATAACGAGTTTATGATGCCAATCGCTAGTTTGAAGTCTTCTTCAACACAGCATGATGTTCATTTAGTAAATTATGCTACCATTTATTTTAAAACAGACAACAAAACAGGGGATTCTTCAGGATCAGTCAGGATACTGGCTTAGCTATGCTAACCATGCTAACACTGTGTGTGTGTGTGTGTGTGTGTGTGTGTGTGTGTGTGTGTGTGTCTCAGGCTGACTGAGAGCTCTGCAGGTGTAGCTGAGCAGCTGCAGTCCTCCAGGCAGATGGCGGAGGACCTGATGGAGTCCCAGGCCGCCGCCTTACAGGCGCAGCAGGAGATCCTGAACAACGGAGAGGAGCTGAGAGTCACCCTGAGAGACTCGACCCAGGGTAAAGAACACCTGAAGACCCAACACAGGGGACAACATAGAGTATTATCAACATAGAGTATTATAATACTCTACTGGTACACAGCTTTAACTCCCTTTAGTTCCTGATTGGGTCTCTATGGCAACATAAGCTGGATCACATCATAACATTCATATTCCCAACATGAAAACACACTGTCTCTCCACCTGTCTGTCTCTCTCCTGCCTGTCTGTCTGTCTGTCTGTCTGTGTGTCTGTCTCTCTCCTGTCTGTCTCTGTCCACGTGTGTCTCCCCACCTGTCTGTCTCATCCCTTTTGTCTCTCTCCTGTCTGTCTCCCCACTTGTCTGTCTGTCTCTTCACCTGTCTGTCTTTCTCTCCACATGTCTCTCTCCTGTCTGTCTCTCTCCCTACCTGTTTGTCTCTCCACCTTTGTGTCACTCCCCACGTGTGTCTCTCTCCTGTCTCTCGTTTTCTCTCCACCTGTCTGTCTCTCCACCTTTGTGTCACTCTCCTGTCTGTCTCTCCCCACGTGTGTCTCTCTCTCCACCTGTCTGTCTCTTCACCTGTGTCTCTCTCCTGCCTGTCTGTCTCGCTCCCCACCGGTTTGTCTCTCCCCCTGTGTGTCTCTCCTTCCTGTCTGTCTGGGTCTCTCCCCACCTATCTGTCTCTCCACCTGTCTCTCTCTCTCCACCTGTCTGTGTGTCAGGTCTGCGGTCCGTCTTCTCGGAGCTCAGCAGTGTCTCCAGGGGACAGCAGGTGGTGTTGTCTGAACTCTTCAACAGAGTTTCCTTCCTGCAGAGTTTCCTGCTGATGGAGGCTCAGAGTCTGAGCTCCTGCTGCTACAACGCTGCAGCGCTCTGCACCTCCTTCCTCCTCACCTCCACCCGGCGCTCCTCCAGAGCCAGGTAACTCCTCCCCCTCCACCCAGGTAACTCCTCCCCCTCTACCCTGCACTCCCCCAAAACCAGGTGACTCCTCCCCCTCCACCCCATGCTTCTCCAGAGCCAGGTAACTCCTCCCCCTCCACCCAGGTAACTCTCCCTCCACCCCACGCTCCTCCAAAACCTGGTAACTCCTCCCCCTCCACCCAGGTAACTCTCCCTCCACCCCACGCTCCTCCAAAACCTGGTAACTCCTCCCCCTCCACCCAGGTAACTCCTCACCTCCACCCAGGTAACTCCCCCCTCCACCCAGGTAACTCCTCCCCCTCCACCCTGCACTCCCCCAAAACCAGGTAACTCCTCCCCCTCCACCCAGGTAACTCCTCCCCCTCTACCCTGCACTCCCCCAAAACCAGGTGACTCCTCCCCCTCCACCCCATGCTTCTCCAGAGCCAGGTAACTCCTCCCCCCTCCACCCAGGTAACTCCTCCGCCGGGACTGACAGCTGAAGTCTCGAGGACCCACGAGATCTCACGGGATCTCGTAGAATAGAACTACCAAACCACCACCAGAGGAGTAGAGGGGGGTCAGCTCTGTGCCGTCTCCACGGTGTAGAGCAGGGAGACGTGGTCCCCCCGTGGGCACGGTGGAAAATTAACCGTGTGTGTGTGTGTGTGTGTGTGTGTGTGTGTGTGTGTGTGTGTAGGTTGCCGTTGCTGACTTTGGTGTGTTTGAACTTTTACCTGGAGAGGAAGATCTACCAGTTTGTGATGAACTCTGATTATCCTGAGCACAAACACATGGTCAGTACGTTATGTGTGTGTGTGTGTGTGTGTGTGTGTGTTTGTGTGTGTACGTGTGTGTGTGTGTGTGTGTGCAAGACCTGGTCAGTGTGTATGTGAGTGTGTTGCGGCGCGTCATGCTGTGTGTCGTCATTATAACCTGTGTGTGTGTGTGTGTACACATGTGTCTGTGTGTCTGTGTGTGTGTGTGTGTGTGTGTGTGCAGGACCTGGTCAGTGTGTATGTGAGTGTGTTGCGGCGCGGCATGCTGTGTGTCGGGGTGTGTGTCCTGCTGTGTGTGTGTGTTCGCTACAGAGACCCGCTGCAGCAGAGTCTGCAGCTGCTGCAGCAGCTCCGGGAGACGCAGCGCAGCCTGCAGGAGGCGCTGCAGCACGCAGGTGGGTCCCCGCAGAGAGACAGGCTGCCTGTCTGTCTGTCTGTCTGCCTCGGTCTAACTCTCTGTCTGTCTGACTCTCTGTCTAACTGTCTCTGTCTCTGTCTGCAGAGGCTTTGGGGGAGCAGCAGAAGAAGAATCAGCTGGCTGTGAAGGTGAGAACAGAATTGACCATGTGATGTCAATGTAGACGTCTCATTGGTTGATAACGGATTAGCAAACCAAATTACCATGGCAGCACAAGAACAGGCACTCAGTACAAGATCAATAGAGGCCGGGGTCTACCACACCAGCCAGGACCCCAGTACAGGATCAATAGAGGCTGGGGTCTACCACACCGGGCAGGACCCCAGTACAGGATCAATAGAGGCCGGGGTCTACCACACTGGGCAGGACCACAGTACAAGATCAATAGAGGCCGGGGTCTACCACACCAGGCAGGACCCCAGTACAGGATCAATAGAGGCCGGGGTCTACCACACCAGGCAGGACCCCAGTACAGGATCAATAGAGGCCGGGGTCTACCACACCAGGCAGGACCCCAGTACAGGATCAATAGAGGCCGGGGTCTACCACACCGGGCAGGACCACAGTACAGGATCAATAGAGGCCGGGGTCTACCACACCAGGCAGGACCCCAGTACAGGATCAATAGAGGCCGGGGTCTACCACACCAGGCAGGACCCCAGTACAGGATCAATAGAGGCCGGGGTCTACCACACCAGGCAGGACCCCAGTACAGGATCAATAGAGGCCGGGATCTACCACACCAGGCAGGACCCCAGTACAGGATCAATAGAGGCCGGGGTCTACCACACCAGGCAGGACCCCAGTACAGGATCAATAGAGGCCGGGGTCTACCACACCAGGCAGGACCCCAGTACAGGATCAATAGAGGCCGGGGTCTACCACACCAGGCAGGACCCCAGTACAGGATCAATAGAGGCCGGGGTCTACCACACCAGGCAGGACCCCAGTACAGGATCAATAGAGGCCGGGGTCTACCACACCAGGCAGGACCCCAGTACAGGATCAATAGAGGCCGGGGTCTACCACACCAGGCAGGACCCCAGGTGCAGACTGTGCAAGGATGCCCCTGAGACAGTACAGCACATAACAGCAGGGTGTAAGATGCAGGCAGGAAGAGCGTACATGGAACGCCATAACCAGGTAGCTGTCATAGTGTACAGGAACTTCTGCCACGAGTATGGGCTGGAAGTCCCAAGGTCAACATGGAAGACACCTCCTAAGGTAGTCCAGAATGACCCAGCTAAGATCCTGTGGGACTTCAAGATCCAGACTGACAAACTGGTGATGGCTAACCAACCAGACATGGTGTTGATGGATAGACAGCAGAAGAAGGCAGTAGTGATAGATGTGGCAATCCCAAGCAACAGCAACATCAAGAAGAAGGAACACAAGAAGCTTGAGAAATACCAAGGGCTGAAAGAGGAGCTAGAGAAGATGTGGAAAGTAAGAGCAACAGTGGTGCCAGTGGTAATCGGAGACACTGGGGGGGGGGACTGGGACCCCCAAACTGGGAGAGGGGCTCCAGCAGATTCCAGGTACAACATCAGAGGTCTCTGTCCAGAAGAGTGCAGTCCTAGGAACAGAACCCTCAAACTCCCAGGCCTCTGGTAGAGGACCCGAGCTTGAGGATGACACATACCCCCCCACAAGGGGGGAGAGGGGAATTTTTTTTTAATATATATATATATATATATATATATATATATATATATATTTAAAGTAAGGATTAACATTTTCTCTTGTGATAATAAATTCAACACTTTTGTAACAGTGAAATAATGTTAAAACACCTTTTTTGGCTCATCATTACCTTTTTTTTCAAGTTTATTTTACTACAAATTGTATTTACAATGTTTTTGTTGCTTTTCTCAATACATGCAGACATGTTGAGTCCCCTAGATAGTCTGAGATCTGCCCCCCACCCCTCCCCCATATACAATTTAATATTGAGTCACTACTTGCCTTAAATCTGTAGTTAAAGACAGCATGAGGGCGACACGAGGACAACATGAGGGCGACACGAGGAGGGCGACACGAGGACAACATGAGGGCGACACGAGGACAACATGAGGGCGACACGAGGACAACATGAGGGCGACACGAGGACAACATGAGGGCGACACGAGGAGGGCGACACGAGGACAACATGAGGGCGACACGAGGACAACATGAGGGCGACACGAGGAGGGCGACACGAGGACAACATGAGGGCGACACGAGGACAACATGAGGGCGACACGAGGACAACATGAGGGCGACACGAGGACAACATGAGGGCGACACGAGGACAACATGAGGGCAACACAAGGACAACATGGGGACGACATGAGGGCGACATGAGGACAACACGAGGGCGACACGAGGACAACACGAGGGCGACACGAGGACAACATGAGGGCAACATGAGGGCGACACGAGGACAACACGAGGGCGACACGAGGACAACATGAGGGCGACACAAGGACAACATGGGGACAACATGGGGACAACACGAGGACAACATGAGGGCGACACAAGGACAACATGGGGACAACATGAGGGCGACATGAGGGCAACATGAGGACAACATGAGGACGACATGAAGGCAACATGAGGGCAATATGAGGACAACATGAAGGCGACATGAGGACAACATGAGGACAACATGAGGACAACATGAAGGCGCGACGACATGAGGGCAACATGAGGACAACATGAGGACAACATGAGGGACAACATGAGGACAACATGAAGGCGACATGAGGACAACATGAGGGCAACATGAGGACAACATGAAGGCAACATGAGGACAACATGAGAACAACATGAGGGACAACATGAGGGACAACATGAGGACAACATGAGGACAACATGAAGGCGACATGAAGGCGACATGAGGACAACATGAGGGCAACATGAGGACAACATGAGGACAACATGAGGGCGACATGAGGACAACATGAAGGCGACATGAGGGTAACATGAGGACAACATGAGGACAACATGAGGGCAACATGAGGGCAACATGAAGGCAACATGAAGGCAACATGAGGACAACATGAGGACAACATGAGGACAACATGAGGACGACATGAAGGCAACATGAGGACAACATGAGGACGACATGAGGACGACATGAGGACTACATGAAGGCAACATGAGGACAACATGAGGGACAACATGAGGACAACATGAGGACGACATGAAGGCGACATGAGAACAACATGAGGACAACATGAGGACAACATGAGGATGACATGAGGACAACATGAGGACGACATGAGGACGACATGAAGGCGACATGAGAACAACATGAGGACAACATGAGGACGACATGAGGACAACATGAGGACAACATGAGGACAACATGAAGGCGACATGAGGACAACATGAGAACAACATGAGGACAACATGAGGGACAACATGAGGGACAACATGAGGACAACATGAAGACAACATGAGGGTAACATGAGGGTAACATGAGGGTAACATGAGGACAACATGAGGACAACATGAGGGTAACATGAGGGACAACATGAGGACAACATGAGGGTAACATGAGGACAACATGAGGACAACATGAAGGCGAGTTCTGCACAAAGCCAGCAAGAACTGTTCAGGGACAATACAACATGATGAACGAGCACAGACAGTCCCACTGATCATGTGACCCCCCCTCACCTAACCCCCCCCAAAATAAATGTTGAACCCAAAGTGTATTTATCTATAGAAGGGAACCAGTGATGTCACAGAGGGGAGAGTTACTTCCTACTTCCTGTCTCATCTCTTCCAGAGGAGGTCCGAGAGTAGAAGAAGAGAGCAGGCGCTGCGCAGGAGGGAGGAGATAAAAAGAGAAGAAGAGGAAGAGGAGGAGGAAGAGGAGTGCAGCACGTTGTTGTGTCCGACCGCAGACCACCGGGACACGTCTCACATCGGTCAGTACCCGTCTCCTATACAACTACAAAAATGGCTTTTTTATGCTAAACTTGTTCGGACTTATTCAAAAGACGAAGCTTTCAGAGTTCCTCTTCAGGTCTATATAAAGAGACTTCAGATCCAGTATTAGGGGACCACTAAGGTCTATATAAAAGAGACTTCAGATACAGTATTAGGGACCACTAAGGTCTATATAAAGAGACTTCAGATACAGTATTAGGGACCACTAAGGTCTATATAA
>CM057243.1:3621903-3636605 GCA_029931835.1 Etheostoma nigrum | reverse complement strand
GGTTACAGGGTTGGGATAAGGATTACAGGGTTGGGGTTAGGGTTACAGGGTTGGGATAAGGGTTACAGGGTTGGGGTTAGGATTACAGGGTTGGGGTTAGGATTACAGGGTTGGGATTAGGGTTACAGGGTTGGGGTTAGGGTTACAGGGTTGGGGTTAGGATTACAGGGTTGGGATTAGGGTTACAGGGTTGGGGTTAGGATTACAGGGTTGGGGTTAGGGTTACAGGGTTGGGGTTAGGGTTACAGGGTTGGGGTTAGGGTTACAGCGTTAGGGTCAGGTGTCTTGAAGTCAACGGTCGCAGCGTTGCCTGTAAGGAGACGTTGGGGGCTTAAAACACCATTGAGTTAAAAGAACCGAGTGGTCTGTGATTATTTCCTGTTCTCCAGGAAGAAGACGGAGGAAGTGGCGGTGGAGGAAGCAGTCGGAGCACAAGAGGAAGAAGAAAAGGAAAAAGAAGTGAAGGTGAGAAACAGAGACTTCTGACATCTTTAAAGGTCCCATACTATAAAACAGTGAGATCTCCATCTCTGTTCTGACTATAAATCGAGGGGAGTCGTACTGTCCAAATACTGTGAAACGCTCACACCAACTGGAGAAATACACACCGCCTGTATTCAGAAACTGTAGTAGTGGTGCAGGGTGTAGCAGGGCATATAAAGTATCTATCTATCTATCTATCTATCTATCTAGCAGGGTGTAGCAGGGTCTAGCAAGTCGTAGCAGAGTGTAGCAGGGCGTAGTAGGATGTAGCAGGGTGTAGCAGGTTGTAGCAGGGAGTAGCAGGGCATAGCAGGGCATAGCAGGGCGTAGCAGGTCGTAGCAGGTTGTAGCAGGGTGTAGCACGGTGTAGCAGGGCGTAGCAGGTTGTAGCAGGGCGTAGCAGGGCATAGCAGGTCGTAGCAGGGTGTAGCAGGGCGTATCAGGATGTAGCAGGTTGTAGCAGGGAGTAGCAGGTCATAGCAGGGTGTAGCACGGTGTAGCAGGTTGTAGCAGGGAGTAGCAGGGCGTAGCATGGCGTAGCAGGGTGTAGCACGGTGTAGCAGGGCGTATCAGGGAGTAGCAGGGCATAGCATGGCGTTGCACAGCGTAGCAGGTTTTAGCAGGTCGTAGCAGGTCGTAGCAGGGCGTAGCAGGGTGTAGCTCGGTGTAGCAGGTCGTAGCAGGGAGTAGCAGGGCGTAGCAGGATGTAGCAGGGTGTAGCAGGTCGTAGCAGGTCGTAGCAGGGCGTAGCAGGGCGTAGCTCGGTGTAGCAGGGCGTAGCTCGGTGTAGCAGGGAGTAGCAGGTCGTAGCAGGGCGTAGCAGGGCGTAGCTCGGTGTAGCAGGGCGTAGCAGGGTGTAGCAGGGCGAAGCAGGTTGTAGAGCAGGACCACTGCATGTTAAATGTGAGTCCATCAGTCTGAAGCTTGTGTGTCTCTGCAGGTGGACATGGATGAAGACACCGAGTACGAGGAGGAGGAGGAGCCTCCGGAAGGAGAAGAACGTCAGTTAGCACCTAAAAAAAAAATCACAAATACATTTTACAGTCACTGTTCTACCGAGAGATCTAACCCTGTGGTACAAAACAAAACACTAAGTTAACCCTTGTATTATATTCAGGTCAAATTAACCCATTTCTAATTTTTACAAGAAGAAAAATGGAACAAGTTACATGTTTTCTACCTGAAATCAGCATCCTTACCTTATTTCCTGTGATAAACATGTATTCCTGACTCAGAACATTGTTCTGGATATGACACTTATGTTGTTTCCATAGTGGATTTTTAACATGAATTATAACCTTATGACAACAAAACTAACCCCACTTCCATATTTAATTGTGTTCTAGTAGAGACTGATGCATTCCCTAAACATAGATGTTATCTCAGCTGTTGGAAATTGAGATAAAGACAATATTTGTTGATAGATTATGAAGTAAAATGTTATTTCAGAGAGGGTCCTGAAGGTGAAGACAACACTAAGTTAAGCACGCTCACTTCCTGGTACTTGTAGAAAGGAGTTTGGCTGGCTGATTATTTATATTAATGCATACAGAGAACACTGTTCATTGATGAAAACGTTGTGGTGAACATCTGTATTCACACCTTGTCAAGAGACAACCAGGAGGATCGTGGTACACTAAATGCACGATCACACGCAGATCTCGTATGTGAGATCTCGCGAGACTTCGATTGAGTACGGCAACACTCTGCAGACCAGACTGTGTAACAGTACAACAATCTACATGTACTTCACATGGAAAGTAACCTGCGTAGAAATAAAACAATTCATTCATAAATCCATAACTAAAGCGGGCAACTTTAACGTTTTTGATGTTGTCCCACTTCCTCTCCTCGCTCCTCTCTTTTCCTCTCCTTTCTGTCAGATGAAATCCCGTTAAAGATGACGGACCTGGTTCCTCCTAAAGAGAAGGTACTACCAATCCCAGAAGGCAGTGCGTTCTTCTGCCTCAGCAGCACCAACCCGTAAGTAGTAGGATGTCTTTATGTTGTTATTGTCCAAACATCACAACACAACAGGGAAAAAGAAAGATTGGGACGGTGAGATTAACCCACTAATGCAGGGCTGTAGTACTCCAGTCCAGTCTTGGGCTCGAGTCCGGACTCGAGACCGTTATTCTGTGGTCTCTGACTTACTCGGTCTCGGCGACTGGTCTGTCCAGATATGTCTTCTGGTCTGGACCGAGTCCAGGTGTCTTTATTATGTTGATATTAATATTGGAGGGAAAGTGAAACACAAAATGATTGTCTTGATACTGTCATGCATAAGACCTTTATTCTGTCCTGGACTGGGTCTTGACTCAGACTCGAACCTCTTTGGACTCAGTCTTGTCTTGGATTCGAACCTTTTTGGACTTGGTCTTGTCTTGGACTGAAACCTTTTTGGACTCGGTCTTGTCTTGGACTCTAACCTTTTTGGACTCAGTCTTGTCTTGGACTCGAACCTTTTTGGACTCGGTCTTGTCTTGGATTCGAACCTTTTTGGACTTGGTCTTGTCTTGGACTGAAACCTTTTTGGACTCGGTCTTGTCTTGGACTCGAACCTCTTTGGACTCAGTCTTGTCTTGGATTCAAACCTTTTTGGACTTGGTCTTGTCTTGGACTGAAACCTTTTTGGACTCGGTCTTGTCTTGGACTCTAACCTTTTTGGACTCGTCTTGTCTTGGACTGGAACCTTTTTGGACTCAGTCTTGTCTTGGACTCTAACCTTTTTGGACTCAGTCTTGTCTTGGACTCTAACCTTTTTGGACTCAGTCTTGTCTTGGACTCGAACTTTTTTGGACTCGGTCTTGTCTTGGACTGGAACCTTTTTGGACTCGTCTTGTCTTGGACTGGAACCTTTTTGGACTCTGTCTTGTCTTGGACTTGACTAGTCCTGGTCTTGGACTTGTCTTGGACTCGACTAAGGTGGTCTTGACTGTCCCTGGCCTAAGGTATCAAGCATGAGTCATATAATAAATTAGGGATGCACCGAATCCAGATTTTTGGGATTTGGCCGAATACTGAATCCTCCTCCCGTCCTCAGTCCGTTACCACAGTAACCACATTAATGAAGTAAAGGACGTCCTGTACCTGAAGTTGCTGCATGTTGCTGCTGTCTGGAGATGCCTTCATGCACAACTCGTATTCTTTCGGATGTTTTCATGCCAGATGTTGTTACCGTGGCGATGTTGTGTGTTGTTTAGGGTCCTCGCCACCACGAGAACACGGAGCGCCGGACGGAGCCACGGTGCCGCTGCTAAATAGTCTCAGGACGGAAGTAGTTTTAGTCGTCTCTGAGACTTTTAGAGACTCTGATTGGACAGATAGTCTAGCTAGCTGTCTGGATTTACCCTGCAGAGACCTGAGGACCAGGTAACCATAGTCCTCAGATTGGACAGATAGTCTAGCTAGCTGTCTGGATTTACCTTGCAGAGACCTGAGGACCAGGTAACCATAGTCCTCAGATTGGACAGGTAGTCTAGCTAGCTGTCTGGATTTACCCTGCAGAGATCTGAGGACCAGGTAACCATAGTCCTCAGATTGGACAGATAGTCTAGCTAGCTGTCTGGATTTACCCTGCAGAGACCTGAGGACCAGGTAACCATAGTCCTCAGATTGGACAGATAGTCTAGCTAGCTGTCTGGATTTACCCTGCAGAGATCTGAGGACCAGGTAACCATAGTCCTCAGATTGGACAGATAGTCTAGCTAGCTGTCTGGATTTACCCTGCAGAGACCTGAGGACCAGGTAACCATAGTCCTCAGAAATCAGCCGCAGGTTAGAGCGCCAACACAGGGAAAATTAACAGTTGTGGATACAGACAGTAATGTGTAGCCTACAGCACCAACATCTGACCAAACTACAACCAAGCTCTAACCCTCTCTCTCTCTCCCTGTCTCTCTCTCTGTCCGTCTCTCTCTCCCTGTCTCTCTCTCTGTCCGTCTCTCGCTCTCTGTCTCTCTCTCTCTCCCTGTCCCTGTCTGTCTCTCTCTCTCTCTGTCTCTCTCTCTCTGTCTGTCTGTCTCTCTCTCTCTCTCTCTCTCCCTGTCCCTGTCTGTCTCTCTCTCTCTCCCTGTCTGTCTGTCTCTCTCTCTCTCTCTATCTCTCTCTCTCCCTGTCTGTCTGTCTCTCTCTCTCTCCCTGTTTCTCTCTCTCTTTCTGTCTCTCTCTCGCTCCCTGTCCCTGTCTCTCTCCCTCTCTCTCTCTCTCTCTTTCTCCCTGTCCCTGTCTGTCTCTCTCTCTCTCTCTCTCTCTCCCTGTCTCTCTCTGTCTGTCTGTCCCTCTCTCTGTCTCTCTCTCTCTCCCTGTCCCTGTCTGTCTCTTTCTCTCTCCCTGTGTGTCTCTCTCCCTCTCTCTCTCTCTCTCTCTCTCTTTCTCCCTGTCCCTGTCTGTCTCTCTCTCTCCCTGTGTCTCTCTCTCTCCCTGTCCCTGTCTCTCCCTCTCTCTCTCTCTGTCTCTCTCTCTCTCCCTGTCCCTGTCTGTCTCTCTCTCTCTCTCTCTCTCTCCCTGTCCCTGTCTGTCTCTCTCTCTCTCTCCCTGTCCCTGTCTGTCTCTCTCTCTCCCTGTCTCTCTCTCTCCCTGTCCCTGTCTCTCTCTCTCTCTCTCTCTCTCTCTCCCTGTCCCTGTCTGTCTCTCTCTCTCCCTGTCTCTCTCTCTCTCTGTCTCTCTCTCTCTGTCTGCAGTATCCGTGTAGCCTGTCACACTCTGATCCACCACCACATCTTCTGCAACCTCATCCTAGTCTTTATCATCCTCAGCAGCTGCTCATTGGCTGCTGAAGATCCAATCAGAGCCCACTCCTTCAGGAACAACGTGAGTCTCAAAGCGAACCGCCACCAGATCTCCTGCTTTCTGACATCTTACTGAGCATCTTTATTATTTATTTGTTATATATATTTTGTTTTCTTTGGACTCTTTCCCACTCTGTTCTTCAACTGCTGCACAGTTTCCCTCTGGATGAAGTTTTTTCTTACGCTGCCGTTAGCTGTTTTCGCTAATAGTCGAATTACTAAAGTTACAATTGAATGTACTCAAGAAAAAACTAGCATTGTGGCTAAGCTAACAATTAACCCTTGTGTTGTCTTCTGGTCAAAATAGACCCGTTTTTCAAAATATCTACATACAGTATATCCGAAATAAGGGTTGTCACTGCCCGATGTGAGTCGAGAGCATGCGTCACTTTGCGACGAGGAGCATATAAGATGCTAACGAGAGACTTCTGTAACGTCTGAAGTAGCCTCCGAGATGCTAACGAGAGACTTCTGTAACGTCTGAAGTAGCCTCCGAGATGCTAACGAGAGACTTCTGTAACGTCTGAAGTAGCCTCCGAGATGCTAACGAGAGTCTTCTGTAACGTCTGAAGTAGCCTCCGAGATGCTAACGAGAGTCTTCTGTAACGTCTGAAGTAGCCTCCGAGATGCTAACGAGAGACTTCTGTAACGTCTGAAGTAGCCTCCGAGATGCTAACGAGAGACTTCTGTAACGTCTGAAGTAGCCTCCGAGATGCTAACGAGAGACTTCTGTAACGTCAACACAGTAAAAATGGACCTACTTAACCAAGTTGGTTCACTGCTAGCTTAGCTACAAGTTAGCATCAAACACATCTTATATGCTCCTCGTCACTTTGCGACGAGGAGCATATAAGATGCTAACGAGAGACTTCTGTAACGTCTGAAGTAGCCTCCGAGATGCTAACGAGAGACTTCTGTAACGTCTGAAGTAGCCTCCGAGATGCTAACGAGAGACTTCTGTAACGTCTGAAGTAGCCTCCGAGATGCTAACGAGAGTCTTCTGTAACGTCTGAAGTAGCCTCCGAGATGCTAACGAGAGTCTTCTGTAACGTCTGAAGTAGCCTCCGAGATGCTAACGAGAGACTTCTGTAACGTCTGAAGTAGCCTCCGAGATGCTAACGAGAGACTTCTGTAACGTCTGAAGTAGCCTCCGAGATGCTAACGAGAGACTTCTGTAACGTCTGAAGTAGCCTCCGAGATGGTAACGAGAGACTTCTGTAACGTCTGAAGTAGCCTCCGAGATGCTAACGAGATGCTAACGAGAGACTTCTGTAACGTCTGAAGTAGCCTCCGAGATGCTAACGAGAGACTTCTGTAACGTCTGAAGTAGCCTCCGAGATGCTAACGAGAGACTTCTGTAACGTCTGAAGTAGCCTCCGAGATGCTAACGAGAGACTTCTGTAACGTCTGAAGTAGCCTCCGAGATGCTAACGAGAGACTTCTGTAGCGTCTGAAGTAGCCTCCGAGATGCTAACGAGAGACTTCTGTAACGTCTGAAGTAGCCTCCGAGATGCTAACGAGAGACTTCTGTAACGTCTGAAGTAGCCTCCGAGATGCTAACGAGAGACTTCTGTAACGTCTGAAGTAGCCTCCGAGATGCTAACGAGAGACTTCTGTAACGTCTGAAGTAGCCTCCGAGATGGTAACGAGAGACTTCTGTAACGTCTGAAGTAGCCTCCGAGATGCTAACGAGAGACTTCTGTAGCGTCTGAAGTAGCCTCCGAGATGCTAACGAGAGACTTCTGTAACGTCTGAAGTAGCCTCCGAGATGCTAACGAGAGACTTCTGTAGCGTCTGAAGTAGCCTCCGAGATGCTAACGAGAGACTTCTGTAGCGTCTGAAATAGCCTCCGAGATGCTAACGAGAGACTTCTGTAACGTCTGAAGTAGCCTCCGAGATGCTAACGAGAGACTTCTGTAGCGTCTGAAATAGCCTCCGAGATGCTAACGAGAGACTTCTGTAACGTCTGAAGTAGCCTCCGAGATGGTAACGAGAGACTTCTGTAACGTCTGAAGTAGCCTCCGAGATGCTAACGAGAGACTTCTGTAGCGTCTGAAGTAGCCTCCGAGATGCTAACGAGAGACTTCTGTAACGTCTGAAGTAGCCTCCGAGATGCTAACGAGAGACTTCTGTAACGTCTGAAGTAGCCTCCGAGATGCTAACGAGAGACTTCTGTAACGTCTGAAGTAGCCTCCGAGATGCTAACGAGAGACTTCTGTAACGTCTGAAGTAGCCTCCGAGATGCCAACGAGATGCTAACGAGAGACTTCTGTAGCGTCTGAAGTAGCCTCCGAGATGCTAACGAGAGACTTCTGTAACGTCTGAAGTAGCCTCCGAGATGCTAACGAGATGCTAACGAGAGACTTCTGTAGCGTCTGAAGTAGCCTCCGAGATGCTAACGAGAGACTTCTGTAACGTCTGAAGTAGCCTCCGAGATGCTAACGAGAGACTTCTGTAACGTCTGAAGTAGCCTCCGAGATGCTAACGAGAGTCTTCTGTAACGTCTGAAGTAGCCTCCGAGATGCTAACGAGAGTCTTCTGTAACGTCTGAAGTAGCCTCCAAGATGCTAACGAGAGACTTCTGTAACGTCAACACAGTAAAAATGGACCTACTTAACCAAGTTGGTTCACTGCTAGCTTAGCTACAAGTTAGCATCAAACACAACAAAGGCTGTCAGGTGAATGGTGTTTTGAGCTAACGTTAGCATCAAACAACCATAGATAGCTACAACGTTTCTGAAATGATTTTCATCTTCTGTTATTGTTCGTAATGAGAAATGTTTATTATTTCATGGATTCCACAATTTCATGTCATAAACTTTACATCTGAGCATCAGCGACTCACATCGGGCAGTGACAGGGGTTTCTAAAGTTTCTAATATTGACACACAACCCTCGTGTTGTCTTCCCGTCAAAATAGAAAATCAACACTTTTGTTGATGCTTTTAATTGTTTTTAAGTTTTTCTGTCCCTTTTTTCAACACCTTTGACGCTTTTTTCAATGTTTGTCCCTTTTTTTGACGTTTTCAACACTAAGTAACACTAACTTATTAACTTTAGTTTTACAGTTATTTTTGGAATTTATGGTCAATAAACTTCATTTATAGGAAATTATACCTAATGTTTGAGTTAGAAAAGCAGAAATTAGGAATTATTGAGACTAAAATTAAAGGAATGGATGTTGATGATAATCACAGACTGGAATATGTCAACTTTTACTCAATACTATTTCAAAAACACTTCCATTTGTTTTACAATGCTATAAAATTGAATAAGACGCCCCAAAATTAATGAAAGTAGAGATTTGTACTTGGCAAAGAGATTTGGCAAAGAGCGTTGGGTGGAATCAATCATGTTATTTTGGGGAATTAAAAAGAACATTGATATAGGACAACATGAGGACAACATGAGGACAACATGAGGACAACATGAGGACAACATGAAGACAACATGAGGGCAACATGGGGGCAACATGAGGACAACATGAGGACAACATGAGGACAACATGGGGACAACATGAGGGCAAGATGAAGACAACATGAAGACAACATTGGGATAACATGAGGACAACATGAGGGCAAGATGAAGACAACATGAAGACAACATGGGGACGACATGAGGACAACATGAGGATGACATGGGGACAACATGGGGACAACATGAGGACAACATGAAGACAACATGAGGACAACATGAGGACAACATGAGGGCAACATGAGGGCAACATGAAGACAACATGAGGACAACATGAAGACAACATGAGGACAACATGAAGACAACATGAGGACAACATGGGGACAACATGAGGACAACATAAAGACAACATGAGGACAACATGAGGGCAACATGAGGGCAACATGAGGACAACATGAGGACAACATGGGGACAATATGAGGACAACATGGGGACAACATGAGGACAACATGGGGACAACATGAGGACAACATGAGGACAACATGAGGACAACATGGGGACAACATGAGGGCAACATGAGGGCAACATGAGGACAACATGAGGGCAACATGGGGGCAACATGAGGACAACATGAGGACAACATGGGGACAATATGAGGGTTAATAATTAGGTATAATTTCCTATACATGAGGTTTATTGACCAGGAATTCCAAAAATGTACTAAATGTTAAACTGGTAATAAGTTGGTGTGAGTGGTGTTTATACGTGGTAGTGAACAGAAGCGTTAAATGTAAAAAAAGAGACAAAAACGTGGAAAAAAACAGACAAAAGAGACGAAAACATCAGAAAAAGTCTTGAGACAACGTGGTCGAACGGAAGACAACACGTGGGTTAAAGGAAGTAAAAAGCTGAGGTGAGAGAAGTTTTCAGGGCTATTGTGAGAAATCAGCTGAGTGTTGCCCAGCGACCTCTCATCTGGATGATGTCGCTAATGATGTCGTCCGCACCGTTGGGGTTTGAGCTGGGGGGGGGCGGGGGGGCGGGGCTTCAGCAGATTACACAGCAGAAGTGGGTCAGTGACTAACCGGGTTAAAGAGGGAAACACGTGGAAACACATGGAGAGAGAGAAAATCACCAGTTTACTGTCTGATGCTGAGAAAAGTATACACACACACACACACACACACACGCACACACACACACACATACGCACACACACACGCATGCAGTGCAGCAGCTGGCTTCATGCAAGACATAGCAATTAGCAGCAGCTGACGAAAGAAATGACATGGAACATATAATCAACACACATACTGTACAACACACACACACACACACACACACTACACACACACACACTACACACACTACACACACACACACACCGGGATGTTAACCCTGTAATAGCTGCCTCTGTTGTGGATAAAAACCTGCGTATTCCCCTAGTTTTAACAGTCTATGGTATTCCCTAAAAACATAATATTAATGAAGATTTTGTAATAATCCTAATCTGGACCTGGGTGTATTTTATTTTGTTTACCATCTCTATGTTGTTATGATCTCTATGATGCTCTATGATGTTGGTGCATCAGAAAACAGGGGAACTACGTCACATTACACTGATTGGGTGCATACATACAACCACTTCTGCACCATTACACAGTCTACCATGTAGTATCTCACCTTATCATTACATTTCTGTGAGTGATTTTTATTTATATTGCTATTTATGTGTGTATGTGTGATATATGTTAGGAAATGTGTGTATATGTGTGTGTATATGTGTGATATATGTGTGTGTGTATATGTGAGTATATGTGTGATATATGTGTGATATATGTGTATATGTGTGTGATATGTGTGTGTATATGTGTGATATATGTGAGTGTAAATGTGTGATATATGTTTGTATATGTGTGTATTTGTGTGTTTATGTGTGTATATGTGAGTGTATAGGTGTGTATATGTGTGTATATGTGAGCATATGTGTGTGATATGTGTGCGTATATGTGTGATATGTGTGTGTATATGTGTGATATATGTGTGATATATGTGTGATATATGTGAGTGTAAATGTGTGATATATGTGTGATATATGTGTGATATATGTGAGTGTAAATGTGTGATATATGTGTGATATATGTGTGTGTATATGTGTGATATATGTGTGATATGTGTGTGTATATGTGTGATATATGTGTGATATATGTGTGATATATGTGTGTGTATATGTGTGATATATGTGTGATATATGTGTGATATGTGTGTGTATATGTGTGATATATGTGTGATATATGTGAGTGTAAATGTGTGATATATGTGTGATATGTGTGTGTATATGTGTGATATGTGAGTGTAAATGTGTGATATATGTGTGATATGTGTGTGTATATGTGTGATATATGTGTGATATGTGTGTGTATATGTGTGATATATGTGTGATATATGTGTGATATATGTGAGTGTAAATGTGTGATATACAGTATGTTTGTATATGTGTGTATATGTGTGTATTTGTGTGTATGTGAGTATATGTGTGTATATGTGTGATATATGTGAGTATATGTGTGTGTATACATGTGATATATGTGTGTATATGTGAGTGTATATGCGTGTTGTGTTATGGTTGTTTTGCTACTGGATGCCTAAAATTTCCTTTGGGATGAATAAAGTATCTATCTATCTATCTCTCTATCTCTCTATCTCTCTATCTATCTATCTATCTATCTATCTATCTATCTATCTATCTATCTATCTATCTAACATACAGTATGTAATATGTGTGAGACGCTGTGCATTGGGCAGATGTGTCACAAACTAAATTTAATGTAGTATTTGTGTTTGTGTAGATTCTGGGTTATGCGGACTACGCCTTCACCTCCATCTTCACTGTTGAGATTCTCTTTAAGGTAAAAACCCCCTCCAGTTTGGATGATAATAACAATAACTCTTTTTATCGTCTTGTCTCGATTTAACGCCGACGTTATCTCTCTGTGTGACAGATGACTGTCCACGGAGCGTTCCTCCATCAGGGCTCGTTCTGCAGAAACTGGTTCAACTTGTTGGATCTGCTGGTCGTCAGCGTCTCACTGGTCTCCTTCTTCCTTCAGTCAGTATCAGATCAACTAGCAGCCATGAAACAGTGTCATTAGCTAACATTAGCAGCCATGTTAGACACATAGAAACAGTGTCATTAGCTAACATTAGCAGCCATGTTAGACACACAGAAACAGTGTCATTAGCTAACATTAGCAGCCATGTTAGACACACAGAAACAGTGTCACTGGCTAACATTAGCAGCCATGTTAGACACATAGAAACAGTGTCATTAGCTAACATTAGCAGCCATGTTAGACACATAGAAACAGTGTCACTAGCTAACACTAGCAGCCATGTTAGACACATAGAAACAGTGTCACTAGCTAACATTAGCAGCCATGTTAGACACATAGAAACAGTGTCACTAGCTAACATTAGCAGCCATGTTAGACACATAGAAACAGTGTCACTAGCTAACATTAGCAGCCATGTTAGACACACAGAAACAGTGTCACTCGCTAACATTAGCAGCCATGTTAGACACATAGAAACAGTGTCACTAGCTAACATTAGCAGCCATGTTAGACACATAGAAACAGTGTCACTGGCTAACATTAGCAGCCATGTTAGACACATAGAAACAGTGTCATTAGCTAACATTAGCAGCCATGTTAGACACACAGAAACAGTGTCATTAGCTAACATTAGCAGCCATGTTAGACACACAGAAACAGTGTCATTAGCTAACATTAGCAGCCATGTTAGACACACAGAAACAGTGTCACTGGCTAACATTAGCAGCCATGTTAGACACATAGAAACAGTGTCATTAGCTAACATTAGCAGCCATGTTAGACACATAGAAACAGTGTCACTAGCTAACACTAGCAGCCATGTTAGACACATAGAAACAGTGTCACTAGCTAACATTAGCAGCCATGTTAGACACATAGAAACAGTGTCACTAGCTAACATTAGCAGCCATGTTAGACACATAGAAACAGTGTCACTAGCTAACATTAGCAGCCATGTTAGACACACAGAAACAGTGTCACTCGCTAACATTAGCAGCCATGTTAGACACATAGAAACAGTGTCACTAGCTAACATTAGCAGCCATGTTAGACACATAGAAACAGTGTCACTGGCTAACATTAGCAGCCATGTTAGACACATAGAAACAGTGTCATTAGCTAACATTAGCAGCCATGTTAGACACACAGAAACAGTGTCACTAGCTAACATTAGCAGCCATGTTAGACACATAGAAACAGTGTCACTAGCTAACATTAGCAGCCATGTTAGACACATAGAAACAGTGTCACTGGCTAACATTAGCAGCCATGTTAGACACATAGAAACAGTGTCATTAGCTAACATTAGCAGCCATGTTAGACACACAGAAACAGTGTCACTGGCTAACATTAGCAGCCATGTTAGACACACAGAAACAGTGTCACTGGCTAACATTATCAGCCATGTTAGACACATAGAAACAGTGTCACTAGCTAACATTAGCAGCCATGTTAGACACATAGAAACAGTGTCATTAGCTAACATTAGCAGCCATGTTAGACACAGAAACAGTGTCACTGGCTAACATTAGCAGCCATGTTAGACACACAGAAACAGTGTCACTGGCTAACATTAGCAGCCATGTTAGACACAGAAACAGTGTCACTAGCTAACATTAGCAGCCATGTTAGACACATAGAAACAGTGTCATTAGCTAACATTAGCAGCCATGTTAGACACATAGAAACAGTATCATTAGCTAACATTAGCAGCCATGTTAGACACATAGAAACAGTGTCACTAGCTAACATTAGCAGCCATGTTAGACACATAGAAACAGTGTCACTAGCTAACATTAGCAGCCATGTTAGACACATAGAAACAGTGTCACTAGCTAACATTAGCAGCCATGTTAGACACATAGAAACAGTGTCATTAGCTAACATTAGCAGCCATGTTAGACACATAGAAACAGTGTCACTAGCTAACATTAGCAGCCATGTTAGACACATAGAAACAGTGTCACTAGCTAACATTAGCAGCCATGTTAGACACATAGAAACAGTGTCACTAGCTAACATTAGCAGCCATGTTAGACACATAGAAACAGTGTCACTGGCTAACATTAGCAGCCATGTTAGACAGACAGAAACAGTGTCACTGGCTAACATTAGCAGCCATGTTAGACACATAGAAACAGTGTCACTGGCTAACATTAGCAGCCATGTTAGACACATAGAAACAGTGTCACTGGCTAACATTAGCAGCCATGTTAGACACATAGAAACAGTGTCACTGGCTAACATTAGCAGCCATGTTAGACACATAGAAACAGTGTTACTAGCTAACATTAGCAGCCATGTTAGACACATAGAACAGTGTCACTAGCTAACATTAGCAGCCATGTTAGACACATAGAAACAGTGTCACTAGCTAACATTAGCAGCCATGTTAGACACATAGAAACAGTGTCATTAGCTAACATTAGCAGCCATGTTAGACACACAGAAACAGTGTCACTGGCTAACATTAGCAGCCATGTTAGACACATAGAAACAGTGTCACTAGCTAACATTAGCAGCCATGTTAGACACATAGAAACAGTGTCACTAGCTAACATTAGCAGCCATGTTAGACACATAGAACAGTGTCACTAGCTAACATTAGCAGCCATGTTAGACACACAGAAACAGTGTCACTAGCTAACATTAGCAGCCATGTTAGACACATAGGAACAGTGTCACTGGCTAACATTAGCAGCCATGTTAGACACATAGAAACAGTGTCACTAGCTAACATTAGCAGCCATGTTAGACACATAGAACAGTGTCACTAGCTAACATTAGCAGCCATGTTAGACACACAGAAACAGTGTCACTAGCTAACATTAGCAGCCATGTTAGACACATAGGAACAGTGTCACTAGCTAACATTAGCAGCCATGTTAGACACATAGGAACA
>CM057243.1:3614403-3616903 GCA_029931835.1 Etheostoma nigrum | reverse complement strand
GTCAGATGAATGTAGCGGAGTAGAAGTAGAAGTAGAAAGTAACATGAAAAGAAAAGACTCGAGTAAAGTACAAGTACCTCGACATTAGTAGCCTACTTTAGAACAGTACTACAGTACATGTACACATAGCCGTGCTGGTGTCTCTCCAGGCTGCTGTGCAAGTACCTCGACATTAGTACTTTAGAACAGTACTGCAGTACGTGTAGTCTCTCTCCAGGCTGCTGTACAAGTACCTCGACATTAGTATCTCGACATTAGTATCTCGACATTAGTACTTTAGAACAGTACTGCAGTACATGTACACATGGCCGTGCTGGTGTCTCTCCAGGCTGCTGTACAAGTACCTCGACATTAGTACCTCAACATTAGTACTTTAGAACAGTACTGCAGTACATGTGGTCTCTCTCCAGGCTGCTGTACAAGTACCTCGACATTAGTACTTTAGAACAGTACTGCAGTACATGTGGTCTCTCTCCAGGCTGCTGTACAAGTACCTCGACATTAGTACTTTAGAACAGTACTGCAGTACATGTGGTCTCTCTCCAGGCTGCTGTACAAGTACCTCGACATTAGTACTTTAGAACAGTACTGCAGTACATGTGGTCTCTCTCCAGGCTGCTGTACAAGTACCTCGACATTAGTACTTTAGAACAGTACTGCAGTACATGTGGTCTCTCTCCAGGCTGCTGTACAAGTACCTCGACATTAGTACTTTAGAACAGTACTGCAGTACATGTGGTCTCTCTCCAGGCTGCTGTACAAAGCCATCGACGCTAACGGGGAGAACTCCGGTCCCATCTACAACTACCGGGTGGAGATCTCCATCTTCTTCATCGTCTACATCATCATCATCGCCTTCTTCATGATGAACATCTTCGTGGGCTTCGTCATCATCACCTTCAGAGAGCAGGGAGAGCAGGAGTACAAGAACTGTGAGCTGGACAAGAACCAGGTACTGCGTCTCCAGGATGTCCCGGTCTGTCCCGGTAGTCGTTTTTTGTCGCCTAATCAGCCGGATGTCCGTCCCTGTCCTCTGTCTCTGTGTTGGCGCTCTAACCTGCGGCTGATTTCTGAGGACTATGGTTACCTGGTCCTCAGGTCTCTGCAGGGTAAATCCAGACAGCTAGCTAGACTATCTGTCCAATCTGAGGACTATGGTCACCTGGTCCTCAGGTATCTGCAGGGTAAATCCAGACTGCTAGCTAGACTATCTGTCCAATCTGAGGACTATGGTCACCTGGTCCTCAGGTCTCTGCAGGGTAAATCCAGACAGCTAGCTAGACTATCTGTCCAATCTGAGGACTATGGTCACCTGGTCCTCAGGTATCTGCAGGGTAAATCCAGACTGCTAGCTAGACTATCTGTCCAATCTGAGGACTATGGTTACCTGGTCCTCAGGTCTCTGCAGGGTAAATCCAGACTGCTAGCTAGACTATCTGTCCAATCTGAGGACTATGGTTACCTGGTCCTCAGATCTCTGCAGGGTAAATCCAGACAGCTAGCTAGACTATCTGTCCAATCGGAGTCTCTGTTGACGACTAAAACTACTTCTGAACTTCATGTTCCTCCAAAACTACTTCCTTCCTGAGACTATTTAGCAGCGGCACCGTGGCTCTGTCCGGCGCTTAGCCCCGCCCACGACAATTGTGATTGGTTTAAAGAAATGCAGATAGACCAGAGCAGGTTTTCCTCCCAATTCCAGAATGCTGTGTGGACTAGCCAGGTTCCAGTCACCACAAACCCTTCTAGTTAGCGTTAGCATCAGCTAGCTAAAGAGAATATGACCTCTGTGCTAAAAAAAAACAAAGATGGACGCCCTCTGCTGGCCAATGTGAAGCACTTCCCTGCATATCAACCCTTTCCCGTGTGTGTGTGTGTGCAGCGTCAGTGTGTGGAGTACGCTCTGAAGGCCCAGCCGCTGAAGCTCTACATCCCAAAGAATCCGGTGCAGTATAAGTTCTGGTCCATCATCAACTCCACGGGGTTCGAGTACGTCATGTTCGTCCTCATCCTGCTCAACACCGTCACGCTGGCTATCCAGGTAAACACCACAAACGCACCCTGCCCACTGCGAGTTACACACGCCAACACACACATAAATGCTGTGAGCTGTTATTTAAAGGGCCCATGTTATAAGAAAACACATTTTCTGGGATTTGGGGGTTATTTGTGTATTGTGTGTGTTTCTGAGTGTCATCTGATCCGGTTTCTGAATGTCCTCTGATCCGGTTTCTGAATGTCCTCTGATCCGGTTTCTGAATGTCCTCTGATCTGGTTTGTGAATGTCCTCTGATCCGGTTTCTGAATGTCCTCTGATCCGGTTTCTGAATGTCCTCTGATCTGGTTTGTGAATGTCCTCTGATCCGGTTTCTGAACCTCCTCTGATGCGGTTTCTGAATGTCCTCTGATCCGGTTTCTGAATGTCCTCTGATCTGGTTTTTGAATGTCCTCTGAACTGGTTTCTGAATGTCCTCTGATCCGGTTTGTGAATGTCCTCTGA
>CM057243.1:3596903-3609403 GCA_029931835.1 Etheostoma nigrum | reverse complement strand
CTCCTGACTGGCTAGTAGTCCTTACCTAGGTACTGTCAGGACCCTCATACTCTGCTTCTGACTGGCTAGTAGTCCTTACCTAGGTACTGTCAGGGCCCTCATACTCTGCTTCTGACTGGTTAGTAGTCCTTACCTAGGTACTGTCAGGGCCCTCATACTCTGCTTCTGACTGGTTAGTAGTCCTTACCTAGGTACTGTCAGGGCCCTCATACTCTGCTTCTGACTGGTTAGTAGTCCTTACCTAGGTACTGTCAGGGCCCTCATACTCTGCTTCTGACTGGTTAGTAGTCCTTACCTAGGTACTGTCAGGGCCCTCATACTCTGCTTCTGACTGGTTAGTAGTCCTTACCTAGGTACTGTCAGGGCCCTCATACTCTGCTTCTGACTGGTTAGTAGTCCTTACCTAGGTACTGTCAGGACCCTCATACTCTGCTCCTGACTGGCTAGTAGTCCTTACCTAGGTACTGTCAGGACCCTCATACTCTGCTTCTGACTGGCTAGTAGTCCTTACCTAGGTACTGTCAGGGCCCTCATACTCTGCTTCTGACTGGTTAGTAGTCCTTACCTAGGTACTGTCAGGGCCCTCATACTCTGCTTCTGACTGGTTAGTAGTCCTTACCTAGGTACTGTCAGGGCCCTCATACTCTGCTTCTGACTGGTTAGTAGTCCTTACCTAGGTACTGTCAGGGCCCTCATACTCTGCTTCTGACTGGTTAGTAGTCCTTACCTAGGTACTGTCAGGGCCCTCATACTCTGCTTCTGACTGGCTAGTAGTCCTTACCTAGGTACTGTCAGGGCCCTCATACTCTGCTCTTGACTGGCTAGTAGTCCTTACCTAGGTACTGTCAGGGCCCTCATACTCTGCTTCTGACTGGCTAGTAGTCCTTACCTAGGTACTGTCAGGACCCTCATACTCTGCTCCTGACTGGCTAGTAGTCCTTACCTAGGTACTGTCAGGACCCTCATACTCCTGCTTCTGACTGGCTAGTAGTCCTTACCTAGGTACTGTCAGGGCCCTCATACTCTGCTTCTGACTGGCTAGTAGTCCTTACCTAGGTACTGTCAGGGCCCTCATACTCTGCTTCTGACTGGCTAGTAGTCCTTACCTAGGTACTGTCAGGGCCCTCATACTCTGCTTCTGACTGGTTAGTAGTCCTTACCTAGGTACTGTCAGGGCCCTCATACTCTGCTTCTGACTGGCTAGTAGTCCTTACCTAGGTACTGTCAGGGCCCTCATACTCTGCTTCTGACTGGTTAGTAGTCCTTACCTAGGTACTGTCAGGGCCCTCATACTCTACTCTTGACTGGCTAGTAGTCCTTACCTAGGTACTGTCAGGGCCCTCATACTCTGCTTCTGACTGGCTAGTAGTCCTTACCTAGGTACTGTCAGGGCCCTCATACTCTGCTTCTGACTGGCTAGTAGTCCTTACCTAGGTACTGTCAGGGCCCTCATACTCTGCTTCTGACTGGCTAGTAGTCCTTACCTAGGTACTGTCAGGGCCCTCATACTCTGCTTCTGACTGGTTAGTAGTCCTTACCTAGGTACTGAGCATGTGCGACTCCCAACAAAGACTCCAAACAATGTGCAGTACAACAAAAATATGGTGATCTCTTCCTCTCTTTCTCTCTCTCTCCATTTCTCCCTCTCCCTCTCTCTCTCTCTCTCTCTCTCCCTCCCTCTCTCTCTCTCTCCTTCTCTCCCTCTCTCCCTCTCTCCCTCTCTCTCTCAGAGTGGGGAGGACAGCTCTCGGGTGTCGATCACCTTCTTCCGTCTATTTCGAGTGATGCGATTGGTCAAGCTGCTGAGTAAAGGGGAGGGGATCCGTACGCTGCTGTGGACTTTCATCAAATCCCTTCAGGTCAGGGGGGCGGGGCTTACTCGGGGGGCGGGGCTAACGGGGGCGCTGCCTTGCTGCAGGGCACGGCGGCGGTGGTCTAACCTCCTCTGTCTCTCCAGGCTCTGCCGTACGTCGCTCTGCTCATCGCCATGATCTTCTTCATCTACGCCGTCATCGGCATGCAGGTGAGAGTCGTTACATTTAAAGAGTCGTTACGTTTAAAGAGTCGTTAATGGGGCTTTGAGTCGTTACGTTAAGAGTTGTTGCGTCAAAAGAGTCGTTAATGGGGCTTTGAGTCATTACGTTAAAAGAGTCGTTGCGTTAAAAGAGTCGTTGTGTTAAAAGAGTCGTTAATGGGGCTTTGAGTTGTTACGTTAAAAGAGTCGTTAATGGGGCTTTGAGTCGTTACGTTAAAAGAGTCGTTACGTTAAAAGAATCCTTAATGGGGCTTTGAGTTGTTACATTAAAAGAGTCACTGCGTTAAAAGAGTCGTTGCGTTAAAAGAGTTGTTGCGTTAAAAGAGTTGTTAATTGTTAATGCAGCTGTTGATGGTTAATTATCTAACCTGTAGCCTCTCTGTTTGTCCGCCTGTCTGTCTCTCTCTGTCCATCTGTCTGTCTCTCTGTCCATCTCTCTGTCTCTCTGTCCATCTGTCTTACTGTCTGTCTGTCTGTCTGTCAGACATTTGGGAAGATAGCGATGCAGGACTACACTCAGATCAACAGAAACAACAACTTCCAGACGTTTCCTCAGGCTGTTCTCCTCCTCTTCAGGTCAGATCTGCTTCCTCTTCCTCCCCTTCCTCCTCCCCTTCCTCCTCCTCTTCCTCCTCCCTTCCTCCTCCCCTTCCTCCTCCTCCTCTTCCTCCTCCTCTTCCTCCCCTTCCTCCTCCCCTTCCTCCTCCCCTTCCTCCTCCTCTTCCTCCTCCTCCTCTTCCTCCCCTTCCTCCTCCTCTTCCTCCTCTTCTTCCTCTTCCTCCTCCCCTTCTTCCCCTTCCTCCTCCTCTTCCTTCTCCTCTTCCTCCTCCTCTTCCTCCCTTCCTCCTCTTCCTCCTCCCCTTCCTCCTCCTCTTCCTCCTCTTCTTCCTCTTCCTCCTCCCCTTCCTCCCCTTCCTCCTCCTCTTCCTCCTCCCCTTCCTCCTCCTCTTCCTCCTCTTCTTCCTCTTCCTCCTCCCCTTCCTCCTCCCCTCCCTCCTCCTCTTCCTCCCCTTCCTCCTCCTCTTCCTCCCCTTGCTCCTTGCTCCTCCTCCTGCTCATAATTACTTTTTCTTTCCTTTAGACAACAATATATTCCTTCATAGAAGTGACTGTGAAAACAAAACACTATTGGAAAACATTATCCAGTTGCATTATGGGAAATGCAGTCTCCACCTATGCTGCTCAGATATGGACTGTAGTGATTAGAATCTGTCAAACAAATATTGTAAAGATCGTGTGTGTGTGTGTGTGTGTGTGTGCAGGTGTGCCACAGGTGAGGCGTGGCAGGAGATCATGTTGGCCAGTCTCCCCGGGAAACGCTGCGACCCCGAGTCGGACTACGAACCGGGAGAAGAGTTCAGCTGCGGCAGCAACTTTGCCATCGTCTATTTCATCAGCTTCTTCATGCTGTGTGCTTTCCTGGTTAGAACACACACACACACACACACACACACACAAGCACACACACAAGCACATACACACACACGCACACACACGAGCACATACACACATACGCACACACACAAGCACACACACACACACACACACACACAGCACATACACACACACGCACACACACAAGCACATACACACACACGCACACACACAAGCACACACAAGCACATACACACACACACACGCACGCACGCACACACACACACACACACGCACGCACGCACATACACGCACGCACACACACACACACGCACACACACACACACAAGCACACACACACGCACGCACGCATGCACTAACACACACACACACACACGCACACACACGCACACGCATGCACGCACTGACACACACACAGACACACACACTCACACACACACATACACACACACACGCACGCACATACACGCACGCACGCAAGCACGCACATGCACGCACACACACGCATGCACGCACTGACACTCACACAGACACACACACTCACACACATACACACACACAAACACACAATCTCATACACAATCACACACACACACACACACACAGACACACAATCTCATACACAAACACGATCACACACACACACACACACAAACAAGTTGACTGATTGTTTCTATTTCAGATCATTAATCTGTTCGTCGCCGTCATCATGGACAACTTTGACTATCTGACACGTGATTGGTCAATTCTGGGACCACATCACCTGGACGAGTTTAAGAGGATCTGGTCTGAATACGATCCGGAGGCCAAGTATGTTCAGTAATTACATTTACTCACGTACTGTAGTACAAGTACAGGGTTGAGGTACTTCCTCTTTATCTTGAGTATTTTCATTATTTTTAATATTTCAACTTCACTTCAATTATCTGATGTTCTCAATGGAAACACACACACACACCCACACACCCACACACTCACACACTCACACACACACACACTCACACTCACACATATACACACACACACACACACACACATACACACACACCCACACACACACACACTTATATACACACACACACATATACAATCACACACACATACACACACACTCACACACATATACACACACACACACTTATCCACACACACACACTTATACACACACACACACTCACACACACAATCACACACACACACACACACATACACACACACAGCCACACACACACACTTATACACTCACACACACACACTTATACACACACACACAATCACACACACAATCACACACACACATACACACATATACACACACAGCCATACACACACACTTATACACTCACACACACACAATCACACACACACACATTTTTGGGCTGTTCTTGGCCTTTTTTGTTGCCTTTTAAAATTTTTTTGGACAAGTTTTTTTGTTGCCTTTTTCTGGTATTTTGTGGAGAATTTGTTTCAATGTTTTCTTTAAATACATGCAGACATGTTGCAGACATGCAGACATGTTGCAGACATGCAGACATGTTGCAGACATGTTGGATACATGCAGACATGTTGCAGACATGTTGGATACATGCAGACATGTTGCAGACATGTTGCAGATATGTTGCAGACATGTTGGATACATGCAGGATACATGCAGACATGTTGCAGACATGTTGGATACATGTTGGATACATGCAGACATGTTGCAGACATGTTGGATACATGTTGGATACATGCAGACATGTTGCAGACATGCAGACATGTTGCAGACATGTTGGATACATGCAGACGTGTTGGATACATGCAGACATGTTGCAGACATGTTGGATACATGCAGACATGTTGGATACATGCAGACATGTTGCAGACATGCAGACATGTTGCAGACATGTTGCAGACATGTTGGATACATGCAGACATGTTGCAGACATGTTGGATACATGCAGACATGTTGCAGACATGTTGGATACATGCAGACATGTTGCAGACATGCAGACATGTTGCAGACGTGTTGGATACAGGCAGACGTGTTGGATACATGCAGACATGTTGCAGACATGCAGACATGTTGCAGACATGTTGGATACATGCAGACATGTTGCAGACATGCAGACATGTTGCAGACGTGTTGGATACATGCAGACATGTTGGATACATGCAGACGTGTTGGATACATGCAGACATGTTGGATACATGCAGACGTGTTGGATAGTTGGAGGTCTCCCTTAACTCCTCTGCTCTCTTCCCTCAGGGGTCGGATAAAGCACCTGGACGTGGTGGCTCTGCTGCGGAGGATCCAGCCTCCGCTGGGTTTTGGGAAGCTCTGTCCTCACAGAGTGGCCTGTAAGGTAAATATCCTGCAGCAGTGTTACTTCACTTCCTGGTGGTTCCATTTTGTGGTGTCCAGTGTCACTACCCGATGTGAGTCGAGTGCAGATGTGAGGCGAGTGTGGGTCGAGTGCAGATGTGAGGCGAGTGCAGATGTGGGTCGAGTGCAGATGTGAGGCGAGTGCAGATGTGGGTCGAGTGCAGATGTGGGTCGAGTGCAGATGTGGGTCGAGTGCAGATGTGGGTCGAGTGCAGATGTGGGTCGAGTGCAGATGTGAGGCGAGTGCAGATGTGGGTCGAGTGCAGATGTGAGTCGAGTGCAGATGTGAGTGCAGATGTGAGTGCAGATGTGAGGCGAGTGCAGATGTGAGGCGAGTGCAGATGTGAGTGCAGATGTGAGTGCAGATGTGAGGCGAGTGCAGATGTGAGTGCAGATGTGAGTGCAGATGTGAGGCGAGTGCAGATGTGAGTGCAGATGTGAGTGCAGATGTGAGGCGAGTGCAGATGTGAGGCGAGTGCAGATGTGAGTGCAGATGTGAGGCGAGTGCAGATGTGAGTGCAGATGTGAGTGCAGATGTGAGGCGAGTGCAGATGGGGGTCGAGTGCAGATGTGAGTGCAGATGTGAGGCGAGTGCAGATGTGAGTCGAGTGCAGATGTGAGTGCAGATGTGAGTGCAGATGTGAGGCGAGTGCAGATGTGAGTCGAGTGCAGATGTGTGGCGAGTGCAGATGTGAGGCGAGTGCAGATGTGAGTCGAGTGCTGCCGCATTACTTGAGTAAAAGTTACATGTATGTAACCCAAAAAACTTCAGAGTATTTGTCGCCTTTCGGCAACTTTAACGTCTCCTTTTTTAAGTTTTTTTGGACTATTCTTTCAACGTCTTTGTCTCCTATTTCAAATGTGTTTCGGGCGGTTCTTTCGGCATGTTCTTTGTTGCCTTTTTCATATTTTTGGGCATCTTTTCCAACGTCTTTGTTGCCTTTTTAAGTTTTTTTTTGGACAATTTTTGCCGCCTTTTTCGATTGTTTTGGGCAATTCTTTCAACGTCTTTGTCTCCTTTTTCCATTTTTTTTGGGACAATTTGCTTCAAGGTTTTTGTCGCATTTTTTAAAATACATGCAGACATGTTTACGGGATAGTTGGAGATCCCCCCCCCCCCCCCAACGTTGAACCCAAAGTCACGCGCTTGTTTTCTCCATTAATCAATTGATTTGTTGGATTAGTGAATTGTAAATGTACTTCCACCACTGAGGTTGGAGACCTTCAGAGTTTTACGCGTCTGTAATTAAAAGCCGCGCTGACGTACCATGATCTTTAAAACCTAAACCATAAACCCTTCCTGTTCCTCTTCTTCTTCTTCTTCCTGTTCCTGTTCCTCTTCTTCTTCTTCTTCCTGTTCCTCTTCTTCTTCTTCTCTCTCAGCGTCTCGTAGCGATGAACATGCCTCTGAACGCTGACGGGACGGTGACCTTTAACGCCACGCTCTTCGCTCTGGTACGCACCGCCCTCAAGATCAAGACTGAAGGTATCTGATTGGTCTGCAGGGTTAGATATGGGGGGGGGGGATGGGGGGTGCAGGGGGTAACATATCCCACCTCAAAAAATATGAAAGACAACCCATGTCAGAAAAATTATAAAAAAACAACAAATCTAAACAAAAGGTTAAAAACAAAGAAATATGAATGAAAAGTAAACTCCCTAAGTCCCTAATACTGGATCTGAAGTCTCTTTATATAGACCTTAGTGGTCCCTAATACTGGATCTGAAGTCTCTTTTATATAGACCTTAGTGGTCCCCTAATACTGGATCTGAAGTCTCTTTTATATAGACCTTAGTGGTCCCTAATACTGTATCTGAAGTCTCTTTTATATAGACCTTAGTGGTCCCCTAATACTGGATCTGAAGTCTCTTTTATATAGACCTTAGTGGTCCCCTAATACTGGATCTGAAGTCTCTTTTATATAGACCTTAGTGGTCCCCTAATACTGGATCTGAAGTCTCTTTATATAGACCTTAGTGGTCCCTAATACTGTATCTGAAGTCTCTTTTATATAGACCTTAGTGGTCCCCTAATACTGTATCTGAAGTCTCTTTTATATAGACCTTAGTGGTCCCTAATACTGTATCTGAAGTCTCTTTATATAGACCTTAGTGGTCCCTAATACTGTATCTGAAGTCTCTTTATATAGACCTTAGTGGTCCCCTAATACTGTATCTGAAGTCTCTTTATATAGACCTTAGTGGTCCCCTAATACTGTATCTGAAGTCTCTTTTATATAGACCTTAGTGGTCCCCTAATACTGTATCTGAAGTCTCTTTATATAGACCTTAGTGGTCCCTAATACTGTATCTGAAGTCTCTTTTATATAGACCTTAGTGGTCCCTAATACTGGATCTGAAGTCTCTTTTATATAGACCTTAGTGGTCCCCTAATACTGTATCTGAAGTCTCTTTTATATAGACCTTAGTGGTCCCTAATACTGTATCTGAAGTCTCTTTTATATAGACCTTAGTGGTCCCCTAATACTGTATCTGAAGTCTCTTTTATATAGACCTTAGTGGTCCCCTAATACTGTATCTGAAGTCTCTTTTATATAGACCTTAGTGGTCCCTAATACTGTATCTGAAGTCTCTTTTATATAGACCTTAGTGGTCCCCTAATACTGTATCTGAAGTCTCTTTTATACCTGGGGGCAACAGAGTCTATTAACTTTAGACAACATGGAAGGAAACGGGAGCGGGACGGTATTTGGGAGTCTTTCTCCTGGGGGGGGTGGATTTATTGGGGGGGGTGGGGCAGTCTCGTGATCGGGATGTGAGTCATGACGGGAGTATTTTGGTGGGCTCGGGGTGAGGTTCCCGCGTCCCCCTCTACTTTCCCTCCATCATCACAAATCGAGCTTGTAATGTACGATAAATCTGATGTGAAGTGAACGCAGCGTTGTCGTGATTTACACATGGCCCCGCCCACTGTGTGCTGTTGCTAGGTAACCCTGACCAGGAGAACGAGGAGCTGAGGGTGATCATCAAGAAGATCTGGAAGAGAATGAAACCGAAACTGCTGGAAGAAGTGATACCACCACACGAAGGTACTGAAACAACAGCCAATGCTCCTTACACAAGGAACACTTCTTATTATACTACAAATACCACAAATACTACAATAAGTACTCCTCGTACTGCGGCTGACTGAGCTGTTGTCGTCCTGCAGAGGAGGAAGTCACCGTCGGGAAGTTTTATGCGACCTTCCTGATCCAGGATTACTTCAGGAAGTTCAGGAAGAGGAAAGAGAAAGGAGATCTGGCCGTAGAGGCTGATGCCACCAACCCGTCTGCTGTCCAGGTCTGTCTGTCTGCCTGTCTGTCTGCCTGTCTGTCTGCCTGTCTGTCTTTTTTTGTTGGTCAATGGCGCGATCACTTCCCGATGCCTCAAGATAAAAATACTCCCAGAATGCACCTGAACACACCTCCCTGTAAGACCAGCACGCCCAGAATGCACCTGAACACACCTCCCTGTAAGACCAGCACACCCAGAATGCACCTGAACACACCTCCCTGTAAGACCAGCACGCCCAGAATGCACCTGAACACACCTCCCTGTAACACCAGCACGCCCAGAATGCACCTGAACACACCTCCCTGTAACACCAGCACACCCAGAATGCACCTGAACACACCTCCCTGTAAGACCAGCACACCCAGAATGCACCTGAACACACCTCCCTGTAACACCAGCACGCCCAGAATGCACCTGAACACACCTCCCTGTAAGACCAGCACGCCCAGAATGCACCTGAACACACCTCCCTGTAAGACCAGCACGCCCAGAATGCACCTGAACACACCTCCCTGTAACACCAGCACGCCCAGAATGCACCTGAACACACCTCCCTGTAACACCAGCACGCCCAGAATGCACCTGAACACACCTCCCTGTAACACCAGCACGCCCAGAATGCACCTGAACACACCTCCCTGTAAGACCAGCACGCCCAGAATGCACCTGAACACACCTCCCTGTAAGACCAGCACGCCCATGGGCGCAGGTGCATTTGCTATTTAATTGACGGGGGCGCTGGATGGTCGTAAACCAGCACAGACACTTGCGTCGGGCTTTGTGCTGCGCCGTGCCGGGTGCACCCTAAGCCCCAATAGATCTGAAAGAGGACTCTTTCAGATCAGAGCTAATCGCTAACACGGTGTGTGTTGCAGCTGTGTAAAGCCGGTCTGAAGACTCTGCAGGATCTGGGTCCGGAGATGCGTCTGGCTCTGAACGAGGATCTGGAGGAGGACGTCATGATGGAGGATGAGGAGCTGGAGGATGACGCTGCATATCAGGTCTTTATTGACACATTCAAGTCACGTGAGCCAGTCTGTGTGTAAGCAGCTAGTCCGGATCAACATTCCAGGACCAAGCCTGGATGTCCTGGATGTGACCTAGTTTCTCAAAGCTACGCCCCTTGACCTAGTTCCTAAAAGCCAAGGCCTTTGACCTAGTTCCTAGTTCCTGAAAACCACGCCCCTCGACCTATTTCCTCAAAGCCACGCCCCTTGACCTAGTTCCTGAAAACCACGCCCCTCGATGTAGTTCCTCAATGCCACACCCTTTTGACCTAGTTCCTAAAAGCCACGTCTTTTGACCTAGTTCCTCAAACCACACCCCCAACCTATTTCCTCAAAGCCACGCCCCTTTACCTAGTTCCTAAAAGCCACGCCCTTTGACCTAGTTCCTAGTTCCTCAAAGCCACAACCCTCGACCTAGTTCCTCAAAGCCACGCCCTTTGAACTAGTTCCTCAATGCCACACCCTTTGACCTAGTTCCTCAAAGCCACGCCCTTTGACCTAGTTCCTAGTTCCTCAAAGCCACACCCTTTGACCTAGTCCCTTAAAGCCACGCCCATTTACCTAGTTCCTCAAAGCCACGTCTTTTGACCTAGTTCCTAGTTCCTCAAAGCCACGTCTTTTGACCTAGTTCCTAGTTCCTCAAAGCCACGACTCTTGACCTAGTTCCTAGTTCCTCAAAGCCACGACCCTTGACCTAGTTCCTAAAAGCCACGCCCTTTGACCTAGTTCCTAAAAGCCACACCCTTTGACCTAGTTCCTAGTTCCTCAAAGCCACGCCCTTTGACCTAGTTCCTAGTTCCTCAAAGCCACAACCCTCGACCTAGTTCCTAAAAGCCACGCCCCTTGACCTAGTTCCTAGTTCCTCAAAGCCACGCCCATTTACCTAGTTCCTGAAAGCCACACCCTTTGACCTAGTTCCTAGTTCCTCAAAACCACGACCCTCGACCTAGTTCCTAAAAGCCACGCCCTTTGACCTAGTTCCTAAAAGCCACGCCCTTTGACCTAGTTCCTAGTTCCTCAAAGCCACAACCCTCGACCTAGTTCCTCAAAGCCACGCCCTTTGACCTAGTTCCTAAAAGCCACACCCTTTGACCTAGTTCCTAGTTCCTCAAAGCCACAACCCTCGACCTAGTTCCTCAAAGCCACGCCCCTTGAACTAGTTCCTCAATGCCACACCCTTTGACCTAGTTCCTCAAAGCCACGCCCTTTGACCTAGTTCCTAGTTCCTCAATGCCACACCCTTTGACCTAGTTCCTCAAAGCCACGCCCTTTACCTAGTTCCTAGTTCCTTAATGCCACACCCTTTGACCTAGTTCCTCAAAGCCACGCCCTTTGACCTAGTTCCTAGTTCCTCAAAGCCACACCCTTTGACCTAGTCCCTTAAAGCCACGCCCATTTACCTAGTTCCTCAAAGCCACGTCTTTTGACCTAGTTCCTAGTTCCTCAAAGCCACGTCTTTTGACCTAGTTCCTAGTTCCTCAAAGCCACGACCCTCGACCTAGTTCCTAAAAGCCACGCCCCTTGACCTAGTTCCTAAAAGCCACGCCCTTTGACCTAGTTCCTAAAAGCCACACCCTTTGACCTAGTTCCTAGTTCCTCAAAGCCACGCCCTTTGACCTAGTTCCTAGTTCCTCAAAGCCACGACCCTCGACCTAGTTCCTAAAAGCCACGCCCCTTGACCTAGTTCCTAGTTCCTCAAAGCCACGCCCATTTACCTAGTTCCTGAAAGCCACACCCTTTGACCTAGTTCCTAGAAACCACGACCCTCGACCTAGTTCCTAAAAGCCACGCCCTTTGACCTAGTTCCTAAAAGCCACGCCCTTTGAGCTAGTTCCTAGTTCCTCAAAGCCACAACCTAGTTCCTAGTTCCTCAAAGCCACGCCCCTTGACCTAGTTCATCAAAGCCACGCCCCTCAACCTAGTTCCTCAAAGCCACGCCCTTTGACCTAGTTCCTCAAAGCCACGCCCTTTGACCTAGTCCCTTAAAGCCACGCCCATTTACCTAGTTCCTAAAAGCCACGCCCTTTGACCTAGTTCCTAGTTCCTCAAAGCCACACCCTTTGACCTAGTCCCTTAAAGCCACGCCCATTTACCTAGTTCCTCAAAGCCACGTCTTTTGACCTAGTTCCTAGTTCCTCAAAGCCACGTCTTTTGACCTAGTTCCTAGTTCCTCAAAGCCACGACCCTCGACCTAGTTCCTAAAAGCCACGCCCCTTGACCTAGTTCCTAAAAGCCACGCCCTTTGACCTAGTTCCTAAAAGCCACACCCTTTGACCTAGTTCCTAGTTCCTCAAAGCCACGCCCTTTGACCTAGTTCCTAGTTCCTCAAAGCCACGACCCTCGACCTAGTTCCTAAAAGCCACGCCCCTTGACCTAGTTCCTAGTTCCTCAAAGCCACGCC
>CM057243.1:3564403-3574403 GCA_029931835.1 Etheostoma nigrum | reverse complement strand
GCGTGTCACATGACGGTGGACGAGATGGAGTCGGCCGCCAGCGACCTGCTCGGCACGGGCAGCCACGCTTTCCTCGGCAACGCCGCCGTCGCCGCCGGCGACCCGGCCGCACTCTACAGCGACGAGGAGCCAATCAGAACCGGCCGCGATGAAGACGAGCTAGCCGACGAGATGACCTGTGTGACATCATTCTGATGGGCTGATGCTCTGGACCAATCAGAGATGAGACTGAGATAGATCAGTGATTGACGGGCCACTGGACCAATCGGGTGACAGGACAGAGAGGAGGGCGGGGTTTAATCAAAGTGATATTGACTGATAAGGTCGTTACCGTGGCTGCACAGAATCACACTTTACCCACAATGCATTGATGGCAGTTTTACACGTTGTGTTGTCATTTTATTATTTATAATTCTCTGATTTAGGCCCAACAGTTACCGTCAACCAGCTAAACGCAGATTAGCACTGTGCCGTAACTGATTAGCTTGAAAAACGCAACTTGCATCCTCTACATCAAAATATATAACGCTTTGCAACAAGCTAGCTAAAAACTAGCCGCTCACACAGTCGTGTTAGCTTGTGGTGTAGCATCAGACTCGGTCCTGATTCAATAAATGATATGTTACCAGCAGCTAGCTGAGCTACATCAAAAGTGAGAAAAACACAACAACTACCAGCAGCTGTGTAGCGTTAGCTAAGAGCTAACAGCGGGAACAAACGCTGCTGGCTAACTACAGTAAAACCATAGAAATAAAATGGGGAGAAAGGCCATTGAACTGTTTCCATGGTAATTTGATTGGTACCATTGACTGTAATATAAATGGACAGAGCATACCGCTAACGTTGGACCCAGCGGCAGTGGGTTAGCATACCGCTAACGTTGGACCCAGCGGCAGTGGGTTAGCACACTAGCCGCTCAGACAGCCGTGTTAGCTTGTTTAGTGGTATTTAACATGATTTGTTAATGTTAGCATTAGCAGTAGTTATAAAAATTGAGAAAACACATCTACACCAACGGCTGTAAAGCTGTCGGACGCTAATGAAGCAACCTAGCTAACAAATAATAGACCGCTACATTGCTACGTAAGCTACTGCCAGTGTTTAAAGGTCCCATGACATGTTGCTCTTTGGATGCTTTTATATAGACCTTAGTGGTCCCTAATACTGTATCTGAAGTCTCTTTTATATAGACCTTAGTGGTCCCTAATACTGTATCTGAAGTCTCTTTTATATAGACCTTAGTGGTCCCTAATACTGTATCTGAAGTCTCTTTTATATAGACCTTAGTGGTCCCTAATACTGTATCTGAAGTCTCTTTTATATAGACCTTAGTGGTCCCTAATACTGTATCTGAAGTCTCTTTTATATAGACCTTAGTGGTCCCTAATACTGTATCTGAAGTCTCTTTTATATAGACCTTAGTGGTCCCCTAATACTGTATCTGAAGTCTCTTTTATATAGACCTTAGTGGTCCCTAATACTGTATCTGAAGTCTCTTTATATAGACCTTAGTGGTCTCCTAATACTGTATCTGAAGTCTCTTTATATGGACCTTAGTGGTCCCTAATACTGTATCTGAAGTCTCTTTATATGGACCTTAGTGGTCCCTAATACTGTATCTGAAGTCTCTTTTATATAGACCTTAGTGGTCCCCTAATACTGTATCTGAAGTCTCTTTTATATAGACCTTAGTGGTCCCCTAATACTGTATCTGAAGTCTCTTTTATATAGACCTTAGTGCCCTAATACTGCAAAGTAGAGAAAGGGGAGGTAACCTTACCCCTTATGACATCATAAGGGGAAGATTCCAGCTCGGCCCATCTGAGCTTTCATTTTCACAAAGGCCGAGCAGGATACCCAGGACTCGGTTTACACCTATCACCATATAGCCACTGGGGGGCCATAGGCATGCTGGGGGGGACTCACATTAATGTTAAAAAACCTCATGAAGGGACATTTTCATGCCATGGGACCTTCAATGTTACTTATCATTGCTGATGTTTACATGTAAACTAATACTGATATTCCACTGTTATTCCGAATATTCCTATATTCATTTTCATTAGCCATCTTAGTAGGAATGTCGTCTCTTCCGATCTTGGTCCGATTTAAAATATCTGAATATTTTGCGCTCGTAAACGTCTGTAAACGAGGATTACTAGCTCACATGTCAAAGTTGATCTCCGCATGCAAAACACAAACAAGCACAAACCTCTGACGTCACAATGAGATGAAAAGTCAAAGGTGAATTATTTAATTTAACAGTTAAAAGCGTGAATAAATATGTTATGGTTTTCTCTCAAATGACACATAAAAAAGGAAAGAATAAACAACTCTTAACTTTGTGAGCAGAAATCTAGAAATGTGAAAATGACTCAGTTTTATAAATAATAACAATAATAATAATAATGCATACTTTATTCTTTCCTGCAAATGCTCCCCATGGATAGGCGCCCCGAGCAGTTGGGGGTTCGGTGCCTTGCTCAGGAGCACCCTGAACTGGCGTCTCTCCAGCTACCGGTCCACATTCTGTACTTTGGTCCGTATGGGGACTTGAACCGGCGACCCTCCGGTTCACCAACCCAACTGCCCCCCCCCCCAACGCATGGATGTGTTCAGTGTGATTCTGTCAGCTGATGTTATACATCTAAATGAGCGGATAGCAGGTATCGTTTTCTCTGAAATGAAACGCAAGAGAAGAAAGAAATAACAACTCTTAACTTTGTGAGCAGAACTCTAGAAATGTGAAAAATTACTCAGTTTCATAAATGTTCATTTCTGTTGTGTGTCACCCGGAAAGTACGGAAGAGGATTAGGACCAGTGGTGAAAAATGTATGTTTGTTCTGACTTTAATCTCATAATTCTGACTTTATTCTCATAATTCTGACTTTAATCTCAGAAATCTGACTTTATTCTCAGAATTCTGGCTTTATTTACTGATCAGAATTCTGACTTTATTCTCAGAAGTCTGACTTTATTCTCAGAATTCTGACTTTATTTAATTCTGAGAATAAGGTCAGAATTCTGACTTTAATCTCAGAATTCTGACTTTATTCTCAGAATTCTGACTTTATTCTCAGAATTCTGACTTTATTCTCAGAATTCTGACTTTATTTAATTCTGAGAATAAGGTCAGAATTCTGACTTTATTCTCATAATTCTGACTTTATTCTCAGAATTCGGACTTTATTCTTTATTCTCATAATTCTGACTTTATTCTCAGAATTCGGACTTTATTCTTTATTCTCAGAATTCTGACTTTATTCTCAGAATTCTGACTTTATTCTCAGAATAGACTTTTTTTTAATTCTGAGATTAAAGTCAGAATTCTGAGAATAAAGTCAGAATTCAGAGATTAAAGTCAGAACTCACATACATTTTTCACCACTGGTCCTAATCCTCTTCCGTAGGAAAGCGCCTGCATCACTCATTTAATTTTCCTTTTTTTTTTATAATATTTTGGGGGCTTTGCTCTCTATTAGATGGACAGTGGACAGACAGGAACATGGGGACAGAGACATGGGGGGGGATGGGAGGACACGCAGCAATGGGCCGCCGGTCGGAGTCAAACCCGGACCGCTGCCAAGGACTCGGTTTCCTTTGTAAAATCGCTGCTCATGGAGGACTTCGGCTCCAGGACTGTGTTCATGTGCATTTATTCCATGAGAGCAGTGAAGACACTGACGGGCGAAGACATCGGGCGAAGACATCGGGCGGAGACATCGGGCGAAGACATCGGGCGGAGACATCGGGCGGAGACATCGGGCGGAGACATCTGGCTCCGCCCTCCGACGCCAACCGCCAACCGCGACGGCTGCACCTGATTGGACGAACGCTTCACACGCGTGGCGGCTCGTTTGGAAAACTTTGTTCCAAATCTCTTTTTGACTTTTGGCAGCTGCCGTGACAACGCGTACTCTCGGGACATTCTTCATTAAATCACTCCTTGAACTTTGACCCTCTTGCTCACACATGCTGCGCAAAGGATTGTGGGTCATAAAAGCTAGGAAAGATCTCTGAGGAGCTACTTGGCAAAGAGCGTTGCAACATGAAGACAACATGAGGACAACCTGAGGACAACATGAGGGCAACATGAGGGCAACATGAGGACAACACGAGGACAACACGAAGACAACATGAGGACAACATGAGGACAACATGAAGACAACATGAGGACAACATGAGGGCAACATGAGGGCAACATGAAGACAACATGAAGACAACATGAAGACAACATGAGGACAACATGAAGACAACATGAAGACAACATGAGGACAACATGAAGACAACATGAGGACAACATGAGGACAACATGAAGACAACATGAGGACAACATGAGGGCAACATGAGGGCAACATGAGGACAACACGAGGACAACACGAAGACAACATGAGGACAACATGAAGACAACATGAGGACAACATGAGGGCAACATGAGGGCAACATGAAGACAACATGAAGACAACATGAAGACAACATGAGGACAACATGAAGACAACATGAAGACAACATGAAGACAACATGAGGACAACATGAAGACAACATGAGGACAACATGAGGACAACATGAAGACAACATGAGGACAACATGAAGACAACATGAGGACAACATGAGGACAACATGAAGACAACATGAGGACAACATGAAGACAACATGAGGACAACATGAAGACAACATGAGGACAACATGAGGACAACATGAAGACAACATGAGGACAACATGAAGACAACATGGAGACAACATGAGGGCAACATGAGGACAACATGAAGACAACATGAGGACAACATGAGGACAACATGAGGACAACATGAAGACAACATGAGGACCATATGAGGGCAACATGAAGACAACATGAGGACCATATGAGGGCAACATGAGGGTTAATGTGTATCTAGTCTCATGGATGAAGGTGTTCAGACGATGGACTGAAGTACTTTTGTCCCTTTTGTTGGTTTTTTATTGGACAGGGTAAACCGTCTGTCTTCAGTTCAGCGTCTTCTTTTTTAAACATTCGATGTTTTTTATTCTAAGAGAAATGGATCTTTTGTTTTTGATGTCTTGTCTGAATCTGTGTGTTTTCCCTCATCTTTATAGTTTTTTTCTAGGGATGCACCGAATCCTCCTCCCGTCCTCAATCCGTTACCACGGTAAACACATTAATGAAGTAATTAATGTCCTGGGCTGTGACTGTCCTTCCTAAAGCCGCTGTCTCTCCCCGATGTGAGTCGCGCATGCGTCACTTAGCGACAAGTAGCATACAAGATGCTAACGAGATGCTAACGAGAGACTTCTGTAACGTCTGAAGTAGCCTCCGAGATGCTAACGAGAGACTTCTGTAACGTCTGAAGTAGCCTCCGAGATGCTAACGAGAGACTTCTGTAGCGTCTGAAGTAGCCTCCGAGATGCTAACGAGATGCTAACGAGAGACTTCTGTAGCGTCTGAAGTAGCCTCCGAGATGCTAACGAGATGCTAATGAGAGTCTTCTGTAACGTCTGGAGTAGCCTCCGAGATGCTAACGAGAGACTTCTGTAACGTCTGAAGTAGCCTCCGAGATGCTAACGAGAGTCTTCTGTAACGTCTGGAGTAGCCTCCGAGATGCTAACGAGAGACTTCTGTAGCGTCTGAAGTAGCCTCCGAGATGCTAACGAGAGACTTCTGTAACGTCTGAAGTAGCCTCCGAGATGCTAACGAGAGACTTCTGTAACGTCTGAAGTAGCCTCCGAGATGCTAACGAGAGACTTCTGTAACGTCTGGAGTAGCCTCCGAGATGCTAACGAGATGCTAACAAGAGACTTCTGTAACGTCTGAAGTAGCCTCCAAGATGCTAACGAGATGCTAACGAGATGCTAACGAGAGACTTCTGTAGCGTCTGAAGTAGCCTCCGAGATACTAACGAGATGCTAACGAGAGACTTCTGTAATGTCTGAAGTAGCCTCCGAGATGCTAACGAGATGCTAACGAGAGACTTCTGTAATGTCTGAAGTAGCCTCCGAGATGCTAACGAGATGCTAACAAGAGACTTCTCTAACGTCAACACAGTAAAAATGGACCTACTTAACCAAGTTGGTTCACTGCTAGCTTAGCTACAAGTTAGCATCGAAAACAACAAAGGCTGTCAGGTGAATGGTGTTTTGAGCTAACGTTAGCATAGCATCAACCATAGATAGCTACAACGTTTCTGAAATGATTCCCATCTTCTCTGAGCACGCACGACTCAAACCTGCACTCTCTTCACATCAGGGGGGGGGGATGGGGGGATGGGGGGCCGGGCTTGGTTCGGCAGAAACCGAACGCCGTCAAAAGCTGGGTCCAAAGCTGGATCTGAAGCCAAGTCCTGGATCCGGTGCATCCCTGGTGGTTTTTTCTTCCTTCCAACAGTTTGGACAGTTTCCCAGCAGTTAAGGGCTTTTCAATTCCACTCTTGGACCCCCAATCCCCCACTACCCCCCACCCAACCCCCCAACCCCCCCTCTCACCCCCCAACCCCCCAACCCCCCCAACCCCCCCTCTCACCCCCCAACCCCCCAACCCCCCCAACCCTAATCCCTCCTGCAGCATTCAGCTGAGAAACAACTCTGTCTGAGCGTCTTTTACCTCAAATAAAACCCAAAGAAGCTGCGACTGTTCGTCTTGTTTCCACCTGCGATTTATACTCATTTTATATGTTATATATATATTTTATATATATATATATTTTGTATATATATATACTTCATTATTATATAAGTAGATAGACAACGTTGGGTTACACGATAAATAAACAAAATATAAACACTCAAAAAACAGTAAAGAATCTTCATATATATATATATATACTGTATATATATATATATATATATATATATATATATATACTGTATATATAATATTTTTTTAATATACAGTGTATATATTTTGTGCAACGTGACACACACACACACAGATAATAAAAAATAAAAAACATGAATGAAACAAAATTCATCTCGGCTGGACCTGGAGCCCTTATATTGTTGCTATGGTTACTGTATAATAACATCAGATTATACACTACACGTGTTCAGGAATATTAATGTGGGAAGTAACTAAAGTAACTAGTAACTAAAGTAACGAGTAACTAAAGCTGTCAGATGGATGTAGTGGAGTAACTAAAGTAACTAGTAACTAAAGTAACGAGTAACTAAAGCTGTCAGATGAATGTAGTGGAGTAACTAAAGTAACTAGTAACTAAAGTAACGAGTAACTAAAGCTGTCAGATGGATGTAGTGGAGTAACTAAAGTAACTAGTAACTAAAGTAACGAGTAACTAAAGCTGTCAGATGAATGTAGTGGAGTAACTAAAGTAACTAGTAACTAAAGTAACGAGTAACTAAAGCTGTCAGATGGATGTAGTGGAGTAACTAAAGTAACTAGTGACTAAAGTAACTAGTAACTAAAGTAACGAGTAACTAAAGCTGTCAGATGAATGTAGTGGAGTAACTAAAGTAACTAGTAACTAAAGTAACTAGTAACTAAAGTAACTAGTGACTAAAGTAACTAGTAACTAAAGTAACTAGTAACTAAAGTAACTAGTGACTAAAGTAACTAGTAACTAAAGTAACGAGTAACTAGTAACTAGTAACTAAAGTAACTAGTAACTAAAGTAACGAGTAACTAAAGCTGTCAGATGGATGTAGTAGAGTAACTAAAGTAACTAGTAACTAAAGTAACTAGGAACTAAAGCTGTCAGATGGATGTAGTGGAGTAACTAAAGTAACTAGTAACTAAAGTAACTAGTAACTAAAGTAACGAGTAACGAGTAACTAAAGCTGTCAGATGGATGTAGTGGAGTAACTAAAGTAACTAGTAACTAAAGTAACTAAAGCTGTCAGATGAATGTAGAGGAGTAACTAAAGTAACTAGTAACTAAAGTAACTAGTAACTAAAGCTGTCAGATGGATGTAGTGGAGTAACTAAAGTAACTAGTGACTAAAGTAACTAGTAACTAAAGCTGTCAGATGAATGTAGTGGAGTAACTAAAGTAACTAGTAACTAAAGTAACGAGTAACTAAAGTAACTAGTAACTAAAGTAACTAGTGACTAAAGTAACGAGTAACTAAAGTAACTAGTAACTAAAGTAACGAGTAACTAAAGTAACGAGTAACTAAAGTAACTAGTGACTAAAGTAACGAGTAAGAAAAAGTAACTAGTAACTAAAGTAACTAGTAACTAAAGTAACGAGTAACTAAAGTAACGAGTAACTAAAGTAACTAGTAACTAAAGTAACTAGTGACTAAAGTAACTAGTAACTAAAGTAACTAGTAACTAAAGTAACGAGTGACTAAAGTAACGAGTAACTAAAGTAACTAGTAACTAAAGTAACTAGTAACTAAAGCTGTCAGATGAATGTAGTGGAGTAACTAAAGTAACTAGTAACTAAAGTAACTAGTAACTAAAGCTGTCAGATGAGTGTAGTGGAGTAACTAAAGTAACTAGTAACTAAAGTAACGAGTAACTAAAGCTGTCAGATGGATGTAGTGGAGTAACTAAAGTAACTAGTGACTAAAGTAACTAGTAACTAAAGTAACTAAAGTAACTAGTAACTATAGTAACTAGTAACTAAAGTAACTAGTAACTAAAGTAACGAGTGACTAAATTAACGAGTAACTAAAGTAACTAGTAACTAAAGTAACGAGTGACTAAAGTAACGAGTAACTAAAGTAACTAGTAACTAAAGTAACTAGTAACTAAAGCTGTCAGATGAATGTAGTGGAGTAACTAAAGTAACTAGTAACTAAAGTAACGAGTAACTAAAGCTGTCAGATGGATGTAGTGGAGTAACTAAAGTAACTAGTAACTAAAGTAACTAGTAACTAAAGTAACTAAAGTAACGAGTAACTAAAGTAACTAGTAACTAAAGTAACGAGTGACTAAAGTAACGAGTGACTAAAGTAACGAGTAACTAAAGTAACTAGTGACTAAAGTAACTAGTAACTAAAGTAACGAGTAACTAAAGTAACGAGTAACTAAAGTAACTAGTAACTAAAGCTGTCAGATGGATGTAGTGGAGTAACTAAAGTAACGAGTAACTAAAGTAACTAGTAACTAAAGTAACTAGTAACTAAAGCTGCCAGATGAATGTAGTGGAGTAACTAAAGTAACTAGTAACTAAAGTAACTAGTAACTAAAGTAACTAGTAACTAAAGCTGCCAGATGAATGTAGTGGAGTAACTAAAGTAACTAGTAACTAAAGTAACTAGTAACTAAAGTAACTAGTAACTAAAGCTGCCAGATGAATGTAGTGGAGTAACTAAAGTAACTAGTAACTAAAGTAACTAGTAACTAAAGTAACTAGTAACTAAAGCTGCCAGATGAATGTAGTGGAGTAACTAAAGTAACTAGTAACTAAAGTAACTAGTAACTAAAGTAACTAGTAACTAAAGCTGCCAGATGAATGTAGTGGAGTAACTAAAGTAAAAAAAGTGTGTGTGTGTATGTGTCTCTGTGTGTGTGTGTGTGTGTGTCTCTGTGTGTGTGTGTGTGTGTGTGTGTGTGTGTGTGTATGATTAACTTTAATTCATTTTTTATTTTCAATTTTAATTCTTGCATCTATTTGTCAGTAATTTCGTATTCTTATTTAATTCCAAAATGTTTCATTAACAAGTTTTATCATTCTGCGTGTTTATGTTTATGTTCAACTAAGCTGCAACCAGCTTCTCAGTGGCTATTTTTACAGATTCTAGAGCGTGTCTGTGAACGTCTCAGCGTGACAAACCCCTCGTTTCCACATCTCGCGGGACTACACCGCCCCTTGCTCTCTGTGTCGTCTACCACGGTGTTGACCTCATCTCTGCGCAAGATCTCGCGATAACTGTTCCCTGGGAGGGGGCGGGGTGCAGCAGGACGGAGCAGCAGAGATGTTTGGAGGCTGCTTTTTTTTTTTTTTTTTTTATATAAAATTATTTATTTAAATAAAAATGGCCGCCGTGGAGAGCGGAGAGGAGAGACTGTAAGTGGGGTTTTTTAAACATTTTATCGTCTTT
>CM057243.1:3551903-3559403 GCA_029931835.1 Etheostoma nigrum | reverse complement strand
GTCCACCAGAGGACGCTCTACAACGTCCCTGTTAGTGATGGTGTTGCATAGTCTGTCCACCAGAGGACGCTCTACAACGTCCCTGTTAGTGATGCCGTTGCATAGTCTGTCCACCAGAGGACGCTCTACAACGTCCCTGTTAGTGATGGCGTTGCATAGTCTGTCCACCAGAGGACGCTCTACAACGTCCCTGTTAGTGATGGCGTTGCATAGTCTGTCCACCAGAGGACGCTCTACAACGTCCCTGTTAGTGATGGTGTTGCATAGTCTGTCCACCAGAGGACGCTCTACAACGTCCCTGTTAGTGATGCCGTTGCATAGTCTGTCCACCAGAGGACGCTCTACAACGTCCCTGTTAGTGATGGCGTTGCATAGTCTGTCCACCAGAGGACGCTCTACAACGTCCCTGTTAGTGATGGCGTTGCATAGTCTGTCCACCAGAGGACGCTCTACAGCGTCCCTGTTAGTGATGGCGTTGCATAGTCTGTCCACCAGAGGACGCTCTACAACGTCCCTGTTAGTGATGCCGTTGCATAGTCTGTCCACCAGAGGACGCTCTACAACGTCCCTGTTAGTGATGGCGTTGCATAGTCTGTCCACCAGAGGACGCTCTACAACGTCCCTGTTAGTGATGGCGTTGCATAGTCTGTCCACCAGAGGACGCTCTACAACGTCCCTGTTTTTGTTTAAAGGACTTTAAGTTTCATATCTTAAGTTTGTATTTTTAACTTTAATATATTTTGATGTTCTGTTGTGACAATAAAACAAATTATTATATTATTATTTTAGTGAGAACTCATAAATAACTGCAAATAACTCCTGTTAGGGAATCTCTTTATGTTTTGCAACGCGCTTTTATTTTTTTTAAATATATTTCGGCATATCGGATTTTTAAATCACCACATTTTTTGTATCGGCCTTAAAAATCCTTAATCGGTCGGGCTCTTACAGGAAATCAATCTTATTTAGTCTGTTTTAATCAACAGTTCAGAGACCTGAAACTTTGCAGAGAGCAGTGTGTCAACCACAAACAACAACTTCCTGTGGGTGCGTTCAGGGACACTGTCAGCGGCTGTAACTCAGCACTTCCTGCAGTCGCTTCACAATAACAACGTCAGCCTGCCTCAAACAAACTAGTCACTCCACAGCGCTGTCAGGGAACGTGCGGCTACACCACAGATGCATTCTGGGATAGGAGAAAAAAAAAACTCTGGGTTGTTTGTATTTCTTTAAACCAATCACAAGCGTCTCGGGCGGCGGCTGAGTAGTCTCCGGAAGGAAGTTGTTCTGGGGGAACATCCCCCCCCCCCCCTTGCTGAAGAAAACTGTTGTTGTTGTTGTTGTTGTTGTTTATGATGCTAGCTGAGCTCTGTGGTTGCCGTGGTGACCTGACCCGACTGTTGTTGTTGTTGCTGCGGAGCGTCTGCTCCTCCTCGCGCTAGAGCTGTTAACGTGTTGCTACGCTTCTGTGTGTAACTACGAGGCTGACACACACACACACACACACACACTCACACACACACACACACACTCACACACACACACACACACACACACACACACACACACACACACACACACACACACACACACACACACACACACACTCACACACACACACACACACTCACACACACACACACACACACACACACACACACACACACACACACACACACACACACACACACACACAGACAGACACACAGACACACACAGACACACACAGACACACACACACGCACACAGACACACACAGACACACACAGACACACACACACTTACCAGTGTATCTCCATGTGTACTGCAGCAATCCCACCAGTCGCTCCCAAAATGTCCCAGTTAGAGAGGAGATGCTCTCTCTCTCTCTCTCTCTCTCTCTCATATATATATATATATATATATATATATATATATATATATATATACAGTGAGGAAAATAGGTATTTGAACACGCTGCTATTTTGCAAGTTCTCCCACTTAGAAATCATGGAGGGGTCTGAAATTGTCATCGTAGGTGCATGTCCACTGTGAGAGACATAATATAAAAAAATATCCAGAAATCACAATGTATGATTTTTTAACTATTTATTTGTATGATACAGCTGCAAATAAGTATTTGAACACCTGTCTATCAGCTAGAATTCTGACCCTCAAAGACCTGTTAGTCTGCCTTCAAAATGTCCACCTCCACTCCATTTATTATCCTAAATTAGATGCACCTGTTTGAGGTCGTTAGCTGCATAAAGACACCTGTCCACCCCATACAATCAGTAAGAATCCAACTACTAACATGGCCAAGACCAAAGAGCTGTCCAAAGACACTAGAGACTAAATTGTCCACCTCCACAAGGCTGGAAAGGGCTACGGGGACATGTCCAAGCAGCTTGGTGAAAAAAGGTCCACTGTTGGAGCAATCATTAGAAAATGGAAGAAGCTAAACATGACTGTCAATCTCCCTCGGACTGGGGCTCCATGCAAGATCTCACCTCGGGGGGTCTCAATGATCCTAAGAAAGGTGAGAAATCAGCCCAGAACTACACGGGAGGAGCTGGTCCATGACCTGAAAAGAGCTGGGACCACCGTTTCCAAGGTTACTGTTGGTAATACACTAAGACGTCATGGTTTGAAATCATGCATGGCACGGAAGGTTCCCCTGCTTAAACCAGCACATGTCAAGGCCCGTCTTAAGTTTGCCAACGACCATTTGGATGATCCAGAGGAGTCATGGGAGAAAGTCATGTGGTCAGATGAGACCAAAATAGAACTTTTTGGTCATAATTCCACTAACCGTGTTTGGAGAAAGAAGAATGATGAGGACCATCCCAAGACAACCATCCCTACTGTGAAGCATGGGGGGGTAGCATCATGCTTTGGGGGTGTTTTTCTGCACATGGGACAGGGCGACTGCACTGTATTAAGGAGAGGAGGACCGGGGCCATGTATTGGGAGATTTTGGGGAACAACCTCCTTCCCTCAGTTAGAGCATTGAAGATGGGTCGAGGCTGGGTCTTCCAACATGACAATGACCCGAAGCACACAGCCAGGAGAACCAAGGAGTGGCTCTGGAAGAAGCAGATCAAGGTTCTGGGGGGGCCTAGCCAGTCTCCAGACCTAAACCCAATAGAGAATCTTTGGAGGGAGCTCCAACTCCGTGTTTCTCAGCGACAGCCCAGAAACCTGACTGATCTAGAGAAGATCTGTGTGGAGGAGTGGGCCAAAATCCCTTCTGCAGTGTGTCAAACCTGGTGAAGAACTACAGGAAACGTTTGACCTCTGGAACTGCAAACAAAGGCTACTGTACCAAATATTAACATTGATCTTCTCAGGTGTTCAAATACTTATTTGCAGCTGTATCATACAAATAAATAGTTAAAAAATCTATTATTCTTATCTATTCTATTCTATATCTATTAGATTCTTATCTATTCTATTTTAGATCTATTAGATTCTTATCTATTCTATTCTATATCTATTAGATTCTTATCTATTCTATTTTAGATCTATTAGATTCTTATCTATTCTATTCTATATCTATTAGATTCTTATCTATTCTATTTTAGATCTATTAGATTCTTATCTATTCTATTCTATATCTATTAGATTCTTATCTATTCTATTTTAGATCTATTAGATTCTTATCTATTCTATTCTATATCTATTAGATTCTTATCTATTCTATTTTAGATCTATTAGATTCTTATCTATTCTATTCTATATCTATTAGATTCTTATCTATTCTATTTTAGATCTATTAGATTCTTATCTATTCTATTCTATATCTATTAGATTCTTATCTATTCTATTTTAGATCTATTAGATTCTTATCTATTCTATTCTATATCTATTAGATTCTTATCTATTCTATTTTAGATCTATTAGATTCTTATCTATTCTATTCTATATCTATTAGATTCTTATCTATTCTATTCTATATCTATTAGATTCTTATCTATTCTATTTTAGATCTATTAGATTCTTATCTATTCTATTCTATATCTATTAGATTCTTATCTATTCTATTTTAGATCTATTAGATTCTTATCTATTCTATTCTATATCTATTAGATTCTTATCTATTCTATTTTAGATCTATTAGATTCTTATCTATTCTATTCTATATCTATTAGATTCTTATCTATTCTATTTTAGATCTATTAGATTCTTATCTATTCTATTCTATATCTATTAGATTCTTATCTATTCTATTTTAGATCTATTAGATTCTTATCTATTCTATTCTATATCTATTAGATTCTTATCTATTCTATTTTAGATCTATTAGATTCTTATCTATTCTATTCTATATCTATTAGATTCTTATCTATTCTATTTTAGATCTATTAGATTCTTATCTATTCTATTCTATATCTATTAGATTCTTATCTATTCTATTTTAGATCTATTAGATTCTTATCTATTCTATTCTATATCTATTAGATTCTTATCTATTCTATTCTAGATCTATTAGATTCTTATCTATTCTATTCTATATCTATTAGATTCTTATCTATTCTATTCTAGATTTATTAGATTCTTATCTATTCTATTCTATATCTATTAGATTCTTATCTATTCTATTCTAGATCTATTAGTTTCTTATCTATTCTATTTTAGATCTATTAGATTCTTATCTATTCTATTCTATATCTATTAGATTCTTATCTATTCTATTCTATATCTATTAGATTCTTATCTATTCTATTCTATATCTATTAGATTCTTATCTATTCTATTCTATATCTATTAGATTCTTATCTATTCTCTTCTAGATCTATTAGATTCTTATCTATTCCATTCTAGATCTATTAGATTCTTATCTATTCTATTCTATATCTATTAGATTCTTATCTATTCTATTCTAGATCTATTAGATTCTTATCTATTCTATTTTAGATCTATTAGATTCTTATCTATTCTATTCTATATCTATTAGATTCTTATCTATTCTATTCTATATCTATTAGATTCTTATCTATTCTATTCTATATCTATTAGATTCTTATCTATTCTATATCTATTAGATTCTTATCTATTCTATTCTAGATCTATTAGATTCTTATCTATTCTATTCTAGATCTATTAGATTCTTATCTATTCTATTTTAGATCTATTAGATTCTTATCTATTCTATTCTAGATTTATTAGATTCTTATCTATTCTATTCTATATCTATTAGATTCTTATCTATTCTATTCTAGATCTATTAGTTTCTTATCTATTCTATTTTAGATCTATTAGATTCTTATCTATTCTATTCTATATCTATTAGATTCTTATCTATTCTATTCTATATCTATTAGATTCTTATCTATTCTATTCTATATCTATTAGATTCTTATCTATTCTATTCTATATCTATTAGATTCTTATCTATTCTATTCTAGATCTATTAGATTCTTATCTATTCCATTCTAGATCTATTAGATTCTTATCTATTCTATTCTATATCTATTAGATTCTTATCTATTCTATTCTAGATCTATTAGATTCTTATCTATTCTATTTTAGATCTATTAGATTCTTATCTATTCTATTCTATATCTATTAGATTCTTATCTATTCTATTCTATATCTATTAGATTCTTATCTATTCTATTCTATATCTATTAGATTCTTATCTATTCTATTCTAGATCTATTAGATTCTTATCTATTCTATTCTAGATCTATTAGATTCTTATCTATTCTATTTTAGATCTATTAGATTCTTATCTATTCTATTCTATATCTATTAGATTCTTATCTATTCTATTCTATATCTATTAGATTCTTATCTATTCTATTCTATATCTATTAGATTCTTATCTATTCTATTCTATATCTATTAGATTCTTATCTATTCCATTCTAGATCTATTAGATTCTTATCTATTCTCTTCTAGATCTATTAGATTCTTATCTATTCCATTCTAGATCTATTAGATTCTTATCTATTCTATTCTATATCTATTAGATTCTTATCTATTCTATTCTAGATCTATTAGATTCTTATCTATTCTATTTTAGATCTATTAGATTCTTATCTATTCTATTCTAGATCTATTAGATTCTTATCTATTCTATTTTAGATCTATTAGATTCTTATCTATTCTATTCTATATCTATTAGATTCTTATCTATTCTATTCTATATCTATTAGATTCTTATCTATTCTATTCTATATCTATTAGATTCTTATCTATTCTATTCTATATCTATTAGATTCTTATCTATTCTATTCTATATCTATTAGATTCTTATCTATTCTCTTCTAGATCTATTAGATTCTTATCTATTCCATTCTAGATCTATTAGATTCTTATCTATTCTATTCTATATCTATTAGATTCTTATCTATTCTATTCTAGATCTATTAGATTCTTATCTATTCTATTTTAGATCTATTAGATTCTTATCTATTCTATTCTAGATCTATTAGATTCTTATCTATTCTATTTTAGATCTATTAGATTCTTATCTATTCTATTCTATATCTATTAGATTCTTATCTATTCTATTCTATATCTATTAGATTCTTATCTATTCTATTCTAGATCTATTAGATTCTTATCTATTCTATTTTAGATCTATTAGATTCTTATCTATTCTATTTTAGATCTATTAGATTCTTATCTATTCTATTCTATATCTATTAGATTCTTATCTATTCTATTCTATATCTATTAGATTCTTATCTATTCTATTCTATATCTATTAGATTCTTATCTATTCTATTCTAGATCTATTAGATTCTTATCTATTCTATTCTATATCTATTAGATTCTTATCTATTCTATTCTATATCTATTAGATTCTTATCTATTCTATTCTAGATCTATTAGATTCTTATCTATTCTATTCTATATCTATTAGATTCTTATCTATTCTATTTTAGATCTATTAGATTCTTATCTATTCTATTTTAGATCTATTAGATTCTTATCTATTCTATTCTATATCTATTAGATTCTTATCTATTCTATTCTAGATCTATTAGATTCTTATCTATTCCATTCTAGATCTATTGTACCGGGATTGACGGATGTAATGTTAACAGGCATGATGTCATCTGTTTTCCCACAGGGAGGAGGGTGAGGAGGGAGCCGTGGACCCCCAGCACCCCCCCAGAGAGAGAGACCGGTCCCACAGTAAGACCAAGAAGGTCCGCCGGCGCCATGCCGACCGAGGGGTGGAGCCCCCCGCCGCCGTGCCGCAGCCACAGGCGGGAGCCGAGCCACAGACCCAGGTAAGGGCCCACCGGGGCCGATGCATGCTGGGTAGATTTGTGTCCGACTCGATCCCGACTCGCTCTGACATCACGCGCACGGCGGTAACCCCGGGAGACCGAGGCGGCCGCAGGTTTGAGAGTCAGGCGCCGGAGTTGCTCTCCACAGACTGCAACGTCCAGGCGGACCCAGGGGCATGATGGGAAACGCCTGGCTCTCAGCCCACCTAACAGCCGATTGGTTCAGACTCGACTCAACACGATGGCGTTTAATATAATAATAATAATAATAAAT
>CM057243.1:3519403-3546903 GCA_029931835.1 Etheostoma nigrum | reverse complement strand
TTGTCCTCATGTTGCCCTCATGTCGCCCTCATGTTGTCCCCAACGTCGCCCTCATGTTGTCCTCATGTTGTCCTCATGTTGTCCTCATGTTGCCCTCATGTTGCCCTCATGTTGTTCTTATGTTGCTCTCATGTTGTCCTCATGTTGCCCTTATGTTGTCCTCATGTTGTCCTCACGTTGCCCTCATGTCGCCCTCATGTCGCCCTCATGATGTCCTCATGTTGTCCTCATGTTGTCTTCATGTCGCCCTCATGTCGCCCTCATGATGTCCTCATGTTGTCCTCATGTTGCCCTCATGTCGCCCTCATGTTGTCCCCATGTTGCCCTCATGTTGTTCTTATGTTGCTCTCATGTTGTCCTCATGTTGCCCTTATGTTGTCCTCATGTTGTCCTCACGTTGCCCTCATGTCGCCCTCATGTCGCCCTCATGATGTCCTCATGTTGTCCTCATGTTGTCTTCATGTCGCCCTCATGTCGCCCTCATGATGTCCTCATGTTGTCCTCATGTTGCCCTCATGTCGCCCTCATGTTGTCCCCATGTTGCCCTCATGTTGCCCTCATGTTGTCCTCATGTTGCCCTCATGTCGCCCTCATGTTGTCCCCATGTTGCCCTCATGTTGCCCTCATGTTGTCCTCATGTCGCCCTCATGATGTCCTCATGTTGTCCCCATGTTGCCCTCATGTTGTCCCTCATGTTGCCTTCATGTTGTCCTCATGTTGTCTTCATGTTGTCCCCATGTTGTCCTCATGTTGCTCTCATGTTGTCCCCATGTTGTCCTCATGTTGTCCCCATGTTGTCCCCATGTTGTCCTATATCAATGTTCTTTTTAATTCCCCAAAATAACATGATTGATTCCACCCAACGCTCTTTGCCAAGTACAAATCTCTACTTTCATTAATTTTGGGGCGTCTTATTCAATTTTATAGCATTGTAAAACAAATGGAAGTGTTTTTGAAATAGTATTGAGTAAAAGTTGACATATTCCAGTCTGTGATTATCATCAACATCCATTCCTTTAATTTTAGTCTCAATAATTCCTAATTTCTGCTTTTCTAACTCAAACATTAGGTATAATTTCCTATGAATGAGCTTTATTGACCATAAATTCCAAAAATAACTGTAAAACTAAAGTTAATATGTTAGTGTTACGTAGTGTTGAAAACGTCAAAAAAAGGGACATTGAAACATTGAAAAGAATCGTCAAAAGTGGTGAAAAAAGGGACAAAAACGTAAGAAAAAGTTTAAAACCTCTATTAAAAAGTGTTGGTTTTCTATTTTGATGGGAAGTCAACACAGGGGTTGAAAGGCTAAGGCTAATGCTAATGCTAATGATACTTGTGCATGTGGTGTCCCTGCAGGTGGCGTCTCCTGTTCCCAAGTCCCGTCCCGGGAGAAAGAGGAAATCCGAACAGGAACTCCCGGCCCCGCCTCAGACCACCCCTAAGAAACGAGGCAGGAAACCAGCCTCGGCCTCTGCGGCGTCACCGGTTGCCACGGCACCCACCTCCACGCCATCGACCTCCGGCGGCTCGACGGCCGAGAGCTACGCCGCGGCCGCCATCTTGGCTGCCGAAGCCAAGCGGCGAGCAGCCAAGGAGTCCTCTGCCAAGCTCGTGGTCCAGGAAACAGCCCTGCCGATCAAGAAGCGCAAAACGAGAGAGACCGTGGAGGAGCGGGAGATTGCTCCGACCCCGCTCGCCACGGCAACCGAGACCGAAAGACGCGTGACCGCGGAGGCGGAGCCGGGTAAAGGGGAGGACGCGCCGACCTCGGAGCCTCAGCCCGCGCCGTCTGAGAAGAGCCAATCGCAGACCCAGAAGCAGCCGCCTGCTTCAGACGAAAGCCAACCGCACGGACACAAGGCGCACAAAGGCCGGAAGCACAAGGACAAATCGGGAATAGCAGCCGGAGACGGACGAGGCCGGGGACAGGAAGTCGGGGAGGACGTCGGAGATAAGGGCGTGGAGGGAGGAAGAAGTAGCAGCAGCAGCAGTAGTAGCATTAGCCCGTCAAAGAGCCACAAAAGGAAGGAGCGGCCGCCTCACAAGCACCACCACCACCACCACCACCACCGGCACCATCGCCACCAACATTCCTCAGCGTTGGATCCTCCTCCTCCTCTTCCTCCTCCCCCTGCGGCCTCTGGACACCCAGCACCCCCTAGCCAGTCCAGACCGGACGTCAAGCCCCAGACTGTGCCTCAGCCCACCGCCCAGCACCCACAGCACACCCAGCAAGCTCCACCCAAACCGCTATCCCAGTCCGCGTCTGAATCCCGGCATCCACCCCCTCAACCACGCCCCCACCCCCACCCGCACCCCCACCCCCCGCCCCGTTCCCAGCAGCATCCCCAGTCTCCCAGCCAGCCCCAAGCCAAGCCTCGATACCCAGCGTCCCAGCCCTCTCCTACCAGGCATGTCTTGCCCCAGCCGCGGTCCCAACAACCCCCACCACCACCACCACCACCCCAAACCCACGGTCACACCCAGGCCTCCCTCCACCAAACCCAGCCTCAGCATGCTCCACCTCAGTCCCCGTCCATCCTGCACGTTCATCCGCCCCAAGCAAGGCACCCACATCCGCAAACCCAGTCCCCCGCGGTACTCCAACCTCAAACACAGCCCAAGTACCCGTCTCAGCACCAGGCCCAGCTCAAACACCAATCTCAACCCCAGCCGCGCCAGTCACAGCAGCCTCAGCTCCAATCACAGGCCAGGACCGCAGCCCAACTTCAGACTCAACTGCAGCCCAGAACCGCACCCCAAACTCCGCCTCAAACCCAATACAGAATCCCAGTGCAACCTCTGACACAGTCCAGATCCTCCGCCCAAACGCAGCCTCAACCCCAGTCCAGGAACACAGCGCAGACTTCGACTCAATCACAGCCCAGAAACGCAGCCCAAGCTCCGGCTCAGCCCCCGTCCAGGGCCGCGGTCCCACCTCACCTGCAGCCCCGGGATCCAGCGCAGCCCCAACCCCAGATGAGACCCCCATCTCAGCAGCACCATCCCCAGACTCAATACAGACAACAACCCAGGCAGTCTGTCTCGCAGCCGAGGCCGCCGCAGTCCCAAGCACAACCGCACCCACACTTTCAGCGGGTCCAAGCCCACCCCTCGTCGCACCGACCGTCTCCCAGCCTAGCAACCAGGACCAACCTGGTCGCCGTGCAGCCGAACCAGAGCGAACAGCCCCAAGACCTGAGCACCACGCGGCCCGGCCGGGGAAACCTGCCGCCGGGCCGAGAGCTCGCCGTGGAAGGCGTGTGGGCGGAGGGGAGAGCGGAGCCCGCCGCGGCGTCAGAAAGCAGAGAGGTTTCAACCGGAGAAAGAGGGGCCAACAGCAACTCGAGGCCCCCCGGCGGCGCCATGGCTTCGGCGCCCCCGGGGGCAGCCGGCGCCGGGGTCGGGCTCGTTCCCGGGGCCAGGCTCCGGGCAGAGCCGGACGCAGCCGGGGAGGGCCGGGAGCTCAGAGACATCGTCCCGCAGTCCGCCGTCCCCTGTCCCAGCCGGGAGGAAACAGTAGAGTCACGGACTGCCGTCAGCGAGAGAGTGAGCTGATTGGTCGGCGTGACGAGCCGGCGGATTGGTCGGTAGACCGGCGGACGGGCGGAGTCAGCCACCAGGTGGAAGAGGAGTGAGACCCGGGGCTGTTCACCGAGGTTAATGAGTCGCTCGATGGATGGATAGCGCTGGCGGGACTGTCGCACCTCCGTCTCATTCGGTCTGGAGACTCTGTAAAGTGGCGCTGAGGGACAGCTGGACGAGAGGACGGACAGCTGGACGAGAGGACGGACAGTGTCTTTTTTTTTTTTTAAAAACAAAGTGTGTGTGTATATATAATCAAAAGGCAGCTGTTGTGTCCCGCTAGTCTCCGAGGGGAGGGGTGGGGGGGATAGATTGGAACTAAATGCTTAACAACACATTACTCTGAACAAAATGTCGCTTCCGGAAAATATAATCTGTTTTCTTTTTTGTTTTTTTCGTATTTTAATAGTATGTTTTTGTCTCTTGTTATACAGCTTTAAACTCTGATACTATTGACTGAAGGTCCCTAACTCATGACTGACGTCTCATTTAAAGTCCTGACCCCCCACCCCCCCAAAGAGAGGCCGAGCTTCTCCCCTTGCGACCTCATTTTGGAAAGAATATGCACGACAGTGAACGGGAAGAGACCCCGCCCCCCCCCCCGTCTGTCTTAGGGTTGTCGTGGTAACACTTATGGCGTTTTTACCATAACATGGTACCGGCTCGGCCGCGGTGCCCCCGTTGCAGATTGGTACCGCCTCGTGTGTGTGAGGCGAGCGTGGGCTGGTCGTCATAGCAACACCGCAGGAAACTGCCGCGACCTAGCGCGGCGCGCAGAACATGGAAGGTGTGTTTGGTTCTCGGCGTGTGGCAGTTTGCCAGAAGACACATTTAGATAGATAGATACCCCCCCCCCCCACACACACACACACACACACACACACACACACATACACACACACACACACACACACTCTGTCGCTTGCAATGACGCAATGATTAGTGACGATTCCCTTCCGGCCAATCAGCAGTCTGCAGTGATTAGTGAGGATTCTCTGCGACCAATCAGCAGTGATTAGTGAGGATTCTCTCCGACCAATCAGCAGTCTGCAGTGATAAGTGACGATTCCCTTCCGACCAATCAGCAGTCTGCAGTGATTAGTGAGGATTCTCTCTGACCAATCAGCAGTCTGCAGTGATTAGTGACGATTCCCTTACGATCAATCGGCAGTCTGCAGTGATTAGTGACGATTCCCTTCCGACCAATCAGCAGTCTGCAGTGATTAGTGACGATTCCCTTCCGACCAATCAGCAGTCTGCAGTGATTAGTGAGGATTCTCTCTGACCAATCAGCAGTCTGCAGTGATAAGTGACGATTCCCTTACGATCAATCGGCAGTCTGCAGTGATTAGTGACGATTCCCTTCCGACCAATCAGCAGTCTGCAGTGATTAGTGAGGATTCTCTCCGACCAATCAGCAGTCTGCAGTGATAAGTGACGATTCCCTTACGACCAATCGGCAGTCTGCAGTGATTAGTGACGATTCCCTTCCGACCAATCAGCAGTCTGCAGTGATTAGTGAGGATTCTCTCTGACCAATCAGCAGTCTGCAGTGATTAGTGAGGATTCTCTCTGACCAATCAGCAGTCTGCAGTGATTAGTGAGGATTCTCTCCGGCCAATCAGCAGTCTGCAGTGATTAGTGAGGATTCTCTCCGGCCAATCAGCAGTCTGCAGTGATTAGTGAGGATTCTCTCCGACCAATCAGCAGTCTGCAGTGATTAGTGAGGATTCTCTCCGACCAATCAGCAGTCTGCAGGTTTTCTCCTCAGCAGCTTGGAGCCCTGACTGAGGTAGTACTACATAAAGTACCTGTTACAGGTACCAGGGAGTTTTATTATAATGGAAAACCCAAAAAGACGAGTAGAGTCGAGGAGGTACCGTGCGGGGGAAAAACGCCTTCAGTTTATTGTGAAACCGCTCGTCACTGCTCGAGACGATTGGTCGTAGTGTTATCCAATAGCGTGCAAGAGATTTAAAAAATGCACGCTTGGTCCCGCCCCCTCAAGATTGCAGACTTTCATGACTCGATGCCAGACCCTTGATCCCTCAGATCTGGGTCTGGATTTCCAGGCTGCGTATTTGAGGGGTGGAGCTGAAACGGCTCACATGCTAATATCACATTTTTGGGGGGGGGGGGGGTTTGGGGGGGAGGGGGGGGGCTTTTTCAGCGTAAAGCCAAAGGTTAGAGCCCCGCTTACTGGGCTCAGCGGCTGCAACACGATGTTCCTTTCGATAAACTTAACTTTTGTTCACCTTCTTCCGTGGCGAAGGCTCCCGCACTTTAACTTTAACAATAACAATAACATTGAGGGGGGGGGATTGAGCTTTTCACCCCTGAAACATGAAATAATCTCAATAATAACTGAATGTCTTCATCCCGGATCCAATTAATGTGCCTCGTTCTTTGAATTCCTCCCCTCTCAAACCAAAACTTGCAGACTAATCTCTGCGAAATGGCCAACCCGCACGCCTTTATCGGCGTGTTACCGAGACGCACACTCGCTTTTTAGAGTGTGTATCAACGCCGTTAGGCCCTCCATTGACTTACATTACCTAGCGAGGTTGGTCGGGGGGGGGGGGGGGGACTGTCACCTAGGAGACCGGGGATGGCGTCCCGCTTCCAAAACTCAACCGTCGCTTTCTTCTCGCAATAACACGGCACTCGTGTTGACCTGGGGTCAAATTGACCCCATTTTCAGTTTATTTTAATTTTTTATATTATTTTAATTTTATTTTTTTATTATTTTATATATATATATATATATATATATTTTTTTTTTGTCACAAAAAATGGGCCGTTAAAATAAGTTCTGAAAATGTCGACGTTAAAAATATCAAAACACTTTGGAAAAAAACATCACGAAAAGTACCCACAACATTGAAATAGTGACAAAATGTGACAAAAATGTCGGAAAAAACGATAATAATGTTGAAAAAGAAAGCGACCAACTTGGGGGTTTTTTTTTTTCGTGGTTGACGGGAAGACAACACTCGGGTTAAGGAAGTCGGCGTGCACGTTCCCGCGACCTCATGATGTCACAAAACCAACTTTTTCAAAACAATTCCAATATTTCCAATAGTTTCCCGATGCCCACTCCTTCTCCCCGTTCACTACCATTGATATTTTTTTGACTGAAAACCCCGTGACGGTCCACCCTGAAGGGGGCGGGGCTTTGCCTCTTTCTGGACTGACACCCCCTCACTGAAACTAGTCCTGGACTGGAAGCCTCAGAGGTGATGTGGGGCGGCGGTTTGCACCTGAAACTGGTTTCTTAGAAATCTCACAGTTGTTTTTTTCCCATCACCATTTTCCATTAAAGGTGCCCTAAGTGATGTTCCGCGACATTTCTCACATACAGTAAACATCTCCTCACTATCTGCTAGCTGCCTGTCCCCAGAACACACTGTAAAAAACATCTCCTCACTATCTGCTAGCTGCTAGCTGCCTGTCCCCAGAACACACTGTAAAAAATATCTCACTTTCTGCTAGCTGCCTGTCCCCTGAATACACTGTAAAAAACATCTCCTCACTATCTGCTAGCTGCCTGTCCCCAGAACACACTGTAAAAAATATCTCACTTTCTGCTAGCTGCCTGTCCCCTGAACACACTGTAAAAAACATCTCCTCACTATCTGCTAGCTGCCTGTCCCCAGAACACACTGTAAAAAATATCTCACTTTCTGCTAGCTGCCTGTCCCCAGAACACACTGTAAAAAATATCTCACTATCTGCTAGCTGCCTGTCCCCAGAACACACTATAAAAAATATCTCACTATCTGCTAGCTGCCTGTCCCCAGAACACACTATAAAAAATATCTCACTATCTGCTAGCTGCCTGTCCCCTGAACACACTGTAAAAAACATCTCACTATCTGCTAGCTGCCTGTCCCCAGAACACACAGTAAAAAACATCTCACTATCTGCTAGCTGCCTGTCCCCTGAACACACTGTAAAAAACATCTCACTATCTGCTAGCTGCCTGTCCCCAGAACACACTGTAAAAAACATCTCACTTTCTGCTAGCTGCCTTTCCCCAGAACACACTGTAAAAAACATCTCCTCACTATCTGCTAGCTGCCTGTCCCCTGAACCCACTGTAAAAAACATCTCACTTTCTGCTAGCTGCCTTTCCCCAGAACACACTATAAAAAATATCTCACTATCTGCTAGCTGCCTGTCCCCTGAACACACTGTAAAAAACATCTCACTATCTGCTAGCTGCCTGTCCCCTGAACACACTGTAAAAAACATCTCACTATCTGCTAGCTGCCTGTCCCCAGAACACACTGTAAAAAACATCTCCTCACTATCTGCTAGCTGCCTGTCCCCTGAACACACTGTAAAAAACATCTCACTATCTGCTAGCTGCCTGTCCCCTGAACACACTGTAAAAAACATCTCACTTTCTGCTAGCTGCCTGTCCCCAGAACACACTGTAAAAAACATCTCACTTTCTGCTAGCTGCCTTTCCCCAGAACACACTGTAAAAAACATCTCCTCACTATCTGCTAGCTGCCTGTCCCCTGAACACACCGTAAAAAACATCTCACTATCTGCTAGCTGCCTGTCCCCTGAACCCACTGTAAAAAACATCTCACTTTCTGCTAGCTGCCTTTCCCCAGAACACACTATAAAAAATATCTCACTATCTGCTAGCTGCCTGTCCCCTGAACACACTGTAAAAAATATCTCACTATCTGCTAGCTGCCTGTCCCCAGAACACACTGTAAAAAACATCTCACTATCTGCTAGCTGCCTGTCCCCTGAACACACTGTAAAAAACATCTCACTATCTGCTAGCTGCCTGTCCCCTGAACACACTGTAAAAAACACGGTCTCTGTAGACAGCCCAGGGTCTACAAACGCCAACAAAAACAAACTGCGCCAACGTGCACCACCAACCACACACAGCGTCCCAGCCAATAACCCACAAGAAGGATTCGGGGATGGCGGTTTTGGGGGTGGGGGGCGGGCGAGCCAAGTGCCGTCACCCATCATCGCTTAGAGCACCTTTAAGCCCACCAATAAAGAAGAGAAGAAGGTCTGTAACGTTTTCCATCCACTTCCACAAGCCCCGCCCCCTGCAGGTAGCCAATCACATGCATGAGTATTAATATTCATGACTTCCACTCAGACCTCATTCTAAAGAGGTTTTTTTGTTTGTTTTTTAACCCCTATTTTGAATATCGTTTGGAGTATTTGAACAGCTTGAGGAGCAGTTCGGTTTTATCCAAAGTGACAAATCATAACAGAAGTTGTCCTAGGACCCGTTAGAGGTGGGGTCGGTCTGGACCAGGACTGCACGCTACGAGGGAAAATATCTTGATATTGAGAGTACTTTGCGATAAATAAACATATGTTGAAGTGTCCTCAGTTCGGCTGCTTTCAGTGTTCTGCTAAAACGCAACAAACTGGATGTTGGATTCCAAACTATTTTTCTTTTATTGAACAAATTGGACATTGAATTGAATACAAAAGGCACTAAAAACAGGGACAGTTACACTTTAAAGGGCCGTTTCATGCTGATATTTTATCAACCGAAGACACGACATCTGTCTTTCGCGATGCGTCGCGGCCTTTTGCGCAATGTGTTTATTGCCGGCTGATATCGCGATGATGATAAATTAATTATATATTGTGTACACCGTCAAAAAAAAAAGTACAAACCAGGACCTTTAAGGAACAAAAGCTTGTCCCTGGGGTGGTACCCTCAAAGGGACTTTGTTGTACCTTGAATAAGAGGATCACATTTGGACCTTAGCTGTTTGCAGGGTTGTAGTACTCGAGTGCGGTCTTGGACTCGAGTCCGGACTCAAGACCATTTTTCTATGGTCTCGGACTTGTCTCGGACTCGCTAGTATTTGGACTCGGACTTGTCTCGGTCTCGGCCACTGGTCTTGCCCAATATGGCTTCTGGTCTGGACCGAGTCCAGGTGTCTTTATTATGTTGATAATAATATCGGAGGGAAAGGGAAACCCAAAATGATTGTCTTGATACTGTCATGCATAAGACCTTTATTCTGTCCTGGACTCGGTCTTGACTCGGACCTCTTTGGACTCTGTCTTGACTTGGACTCAACTAGTCCTGGTCTTGGACTTGTCTTGGACTCGACTAAGGTGGTCTTGACTACAGCCCTGCCTGTTTGTACCTTCTAAGGGACAATATTAAAGCTTTGAGGATCAATAATGTACCTTAAAGGTACAAATATGTACCTTACACCTCAGAAAGTACACACTGTACAATGGAAGGTGCATAAATGTACCTTCAAGATACATTTTTGTACTTTTAAGGGAACATTTGCTAAGTTTGTACCTTAGGGAACAAAAAAGGGACCTGTATTGTACCTCTGTTTTTGACAGTGTAGCCCTCTTTACAGACACCCAAAAGAGCAAGCATGTGGTGGGACAGCGGCGAGGAACAAGGTCCTTTAAAGGGGCCGAGGCCTCGGACGGACCCGGATCCAGCAGGGTTGGGTACCAACACGCAGCGCCAACGGGGCAACATTTTTTTTTTTTTTTGCAGAAGCATTGCTGCACGGGACGCTACGTTGCCGTTAGCTTGTAGCTGGATTAAACACAATGGTTAAAATGCTGACAGCTTACGTTAAACTCACTCCGACACCGGGACTTAACCCTCATGTTGTCCTCATGTTGTCCTCATGTTGTCCTCATGTTGTCCTCATGTTGCCCTCATGTTGTCCTCATGTTGTCCTCATGTTGTCCTCATGTTGTCCCCATGTTGTCCTCATGTTGCCCTCATGTTGTCTTCATGTTGCCCTCATGTTGCCTTCATGTTGTCTGCATGTTGTCTTCATGGTGTCCTCATGATGTCCTCATGTTGTCCTCATGTTGTCTTCATGTTGCCCTCATGTTGCCTTCATGTTGTCTGCATGTTGTCTTCATGGTGTCCTCATGATGTCCTCATGTTGTCCTCATGATGTCCTCATGTTGTCCTCATGTTGCCCTCATGGTGTCCTCATGTTGTCCTCATGTTGCCCTCATGATGTCCTCATGTTGTCCTCATGTTGCCCTCATGGTGTCCTCATGTTGTCTTCATGTTGTCCTCATGTTGTCCTCATGTTGTCCTCATGTTGCCCTCATGGTGTCCTCATGTGTGTCCTCATGTTGCCCTCATGTTGCCCTCATGTTGTCCTCATGTTGTCCTCATGTTGTCCCCATGTTGTCCTCATGTTGACCTCATGTTGTCCCCATGTTGTCCTCATGTTGTCCTCATGTTGTCCTCATGTTGTCCTATATCAATGTTCTTTTTAACTCCCCAAAATAACATGATTGATTCCACCCAACGCTCTTTGCCAAGTACAAATCTCTACTTTCATTAATTTTGGGGCGTCTTATTCAATTTTATAGCATTGTAAAACAAATGGAAGTGTTTTTGAAATAGTATTGAGTAAAAGTTGACATATTCCAGTCTGTGATTATCATCAACATCCATTCCTTTAATTTTAGTCGCAATACTTCCTAATTTCTGCTTTTCTAACTCAAACATTAGGTATAATTTCCTATAAATGAGGTTTATTGACCATAAATTCCAAAAATAACTGTAAAACTAAAGTTAATAAGTTAGTGTTACGTATTGTTAAATGTCAAAAAAAGGGACAAAAGTGTTGAAAAAAGGGACAAAAACGTAAGAAAAAGTGTTGATTTTTAATTTTGAAGGGAAGACAACAGTCTCTATGGTAACGGCCTGCAGGCAGCTGCCGTTGTCGTAAAATCACGGTGCGTTCACTTGAAACTCGCCAGCCTTGTGGTGCATTTTAGGTTATTGTAAAAAAAAACTTTTCTCGTCTGGGTTTTGTTTTTTGTCGTTAACCAGCGTCTCCGTCTCCTTCATTTCATTTTGACCCTATCGCCTTAGCAATAAACGAGCCGTTCTTTAATGTCTCCTTTTTATTATATTTCATATTATAAACATTAGAGCCCGACCGATTAAAGGATTTAAAAATTTTAAAAATAGATTTTATTTTTAAGAATTCTCACTAAAATAATATGATAATAATCTGTTTTATTCTCACAACAGAACATCAAAAATAATTAATGTTCTGGTAAATAAAATGTATAAAAATAAAAAATACTTTAACAAAAATAACAACAGGGACGCTGTAGAGCGCCCTCTGGTGGACAGACTATGCAACGCCATCACTCAAAACAAACTCCGTTTTTATTTTATTTTTAAGTATTCATTCATCAGAATCACTTATTTGTCATTTATAAATGATTCTGATGAATGAATATTTAAATAAATATTTATTTATTTATTATTAATGGAGATACGGATAGCGATAGCTCGGGAAATGCCTAATATCGGCCGATTATATCGGTCGGGCTCTAATAAACATTATAAATATATTATATATATTTAGGTTCATTGTTTTAAAATGATCGATTTAGCAAAAAATCGAGAGAAAAACCCCAAAAAACCCAACGGGTACCCAACCCTGCAGCCGAGTGTCCGATGAGCGCTCCTCTCTCGCTTTTCCACGTATTTCAGACGCAGTCGGGACGAGTTGTTCTTCCACGCCGGAGTCTCGAGTTCTTCCACGCTCGTCTTCATCCAGTTTGTTTTGGTTTCTGTTTCCAAAGGAAGCCTTTTTAATATCGAACCAAACCCATTTTTCTAAAGTAGCTTTATTTTGGGGTTTGTAGAGAAATGGACTTTTTATTGTGTCTTCTTCGTGTTGAATGTCTGGAACAGTCTGCACAATCAAAGCCGCCCGCATGCCGCTCTGAGACCCCGCAGGCCTCCAACCGGAGCCGCACGTACGCAGAGCTGGGGGGGGTCGGCCATGTTGGTGGGGGGGGGGTCGGCCATGTTGGTGGCGGGGGGGGTCGGCCATGTTGGTGGCGGGGGGGGTCGGCCATGTTGGTGGCGGGGGGGGGGGTCGGCCATGTTGGTGGCGGGGGGGGGGGTCGGCCATGTTGGTGGCGGGGGGGGTCGGCCATGTTGGTGGCGGGGGGGGGGTCGGCCATGTTGGTGGCGGGGGGGGGGTCGGCCATGTTGGTGGCGGGGGGGGGGTCGGCCATGTTGGTGGCGGGGGGGGGGGTCGGCCATGTTGGTGGCGGGGGGGTCGGCCATGTTGGTGGCGGGGGGGGTCGGCCATGTTGGTGGCGGGGGGGGTCGGCCATGTTGGTGGCGGGGGGGGGGAAGACGTTCTGCAGAAGTAAAACCCCGGAGCGAGTTCACATCTGAGGAGAAGGAGAAGTTATTTACATTGCTGCGATTGGTTTAAAAAAACAATTTATTATGCTGCGTTTTCCACTCTCATTCCCCCTGCTCTGGTGTTTCCCCCTCTCATTCCCCCTGCTCTGGAGTTTCCCCCTCTCATTCCCCCTGCTCTGGAGTTTCCCCCTCTCATTCCCCTTGCTCTGGAGTTTCCCCCTCTCATTCCCCCTGCTCTGGCGTTTCACCCTCTCATTCCCCCTGCTCTGGCGTTTCACCCTCTCATTCCCCCTGCTCTGGCGTTTCCCCCTCTCATTCCCCCTGCTCTGGCGTCCCCTCTAATTCCCCCTGCTCTGGCGTCCCCTCTAATTCCCACTGCTCTAGTGTTCCCCCCTCTCATTCCCCTTTTCATTCCCCCTGCTCTGGTGTTTCCCCCTCTCATTCCCCCTGCTCTGGTGTTTCACCCTCTCATTCCCCTTGCGCTGGAGTTTCCCCCTCTAATTCCCCCTGCTCTGGCGTCCCCTCGAATTCCCACTGCTCTAGTGTTCCCCCCTCTCATTCCCCTTTTCATTCCCCCTGCTCTGGTGTTTCCCCCTCTCATTCCCCCTGCGCTGGAGTTTCCCCTCTAATTCCCCCTGCTCTGGCGTCCCCTCTAATTCCCCCTGCTCTGGCGTCCCCTCTAATTCCCACTGCTCTAGTGTTCCCCCCTCTCATTCCCCTTTTCATTCCCCCTGCTCTGGTGTTTCCCCCTCTCATTCCCCCAGCTCTGACGTTTCCCCCTCTCATTCCCCCTGCGCTGGAGTTTCCCCCTCTAATTCCTCCTGCTCTGGCGTCCCCTCTAATTCCCACTGTTCTAGTGTTCCCCCCTCTCATTCCCCCTGCTCTGGTGTTTCCCCCTCTCATTCCCCCTGCTCTGGTGTTTCACCCTCTCATTCCCCCTGCGCTGGAGTTTCCCCCTCTAATTCCCCCTGCTCTGGCGTCCCCTCTAATTCCCCCTGCTCTGGCGTCCCCTCTAATTCCCACTGCTCTAGTGTTCCCCCCTCTCATTCCCCTTTCATTCCCCCTGCTCTGGTGTTTCCCCCTCTCATTCCCCCTGCTCTGGTGTTTCACCCTCTCATTCCATCTTTTGTTTTACGTGACAACGCCGCGTTCTTCTGCAGGAAGCTGAAATAACGGAGACACGTGTCTCCGTGAGCGTCTCCTGGTCTCAGATGTGGACGGACGGACGCCGTCTGGACGCCGGTTGATTTGCCGTCGATGACCCAGGTCGGGCATTGTTATTTGGATTCTTCCATGTGATTCTTTGAGGGGTGCAGTTGAACCGGCTCGACTGTAGCCGGAGGTTCGAGCCCCGCTCGCTGTGCTCCGTGTGCGCCTGGCCGTACGGCAATCGCTATGGAAACCAAATTTTCCAGAAGCATCCAATAAAGAAACAATGCAACCAGTTCTCGATGCCCAATCCCATCGATGAACGTCTTGCACCTTCTTCCGTGGCAAAGGCTCCCGCACTTTAACTTTAACAACAACGTTGGAGGGGAAAAATTGAGCTTTTCACCCCTTAAACATGAAATAAATACAATAACTGAATGTCTTCATCCCGGATCCAATAAATAAATAAATGTGCCTCGTTCTTTAAAGTCCTTGCCCTCTCACCTGGGCTGAATCTCTCTTCCCTTAGAAATTGCCTCCATGTTCCCTTCCTCGCGTCTTAGTCCGTCCCACCGAGGAAGCACGGGAGAGAGGCGAGGAAATCATGCGAGGAGAGAGGAAACAAGGAAAGGTGTTTTTAGAGTGATGAGACGTCCTTTCCTCTGAAGCGTCACATGACTTTGTCGGCTGTGTGGGCGGAGTTAGCGACGTCTTTCAGCTGTACGGCTTCCAGGAAGGATGCTCTCTGTATCCTCGCTCATAGCTCCTCAGAGATCCCTCCTCCATCCTCGCTCATAGCTCCTCAGAGATCCCTCCTCCATCCTCGCTCATAGCTCCTAAGAGATCCCTCCTCCATCCTCGCTCATAGCTCCTCAGAGACCCCTCCTCCATCCTCGCTCATAGCTCCTCAGAGACCCCTCCTCCATCCTCGCTCATAGCTCCTCAGAGACCCCTCCTCCATCCTCGCTCATAGCTCCTCAGAGACCCCTCCTCCATCCTCGCTCATAGCTCCTCAGAGACCCCTCCTCCATCCTCGCTCATAGCTCCTCAGAGACCCCTCCTCCATCCTCGCTCATAGCTCCTCACAGATCCCTCCTCCATCCTCGCTCATAGCTCCTCACAGATCCCTCCTCCATCCTCGCTCATAGCTCCTCTCAGATCCCTCCTCCATCCTCGCTCATAGCTCCTCAGATCCCTCCTCCATCCTTGCTCATAGCTCCTTAGAGACCCCTCCTCCATCCTCGCTCATAGCTCCTCAGACATCCCTCCTCCAACCTCGCTCATAGCTCCTCAGACATCCCTCCTCCATCCTCGCTCATAGCTCCTCAGAGACCCCTCCTCCATCCTCGCTCATAGCTCCTCAGACATCCCTCCTCCAACCTCGCTCATAGCTCCTCAGACATCCCTCCTCCAACCTCGCTCATAGCTCCTCAGACATCCCTCCTCCATCCTCGCTCATAGCTCCTCACAGATCCCCCCGCCATCCTCAGGCAGGAATAAGGTCTTTTTCCAGTTTTAGTGATCTGCAGGGTTGCGTTGCCGTGTCAACGGCCTCAAACAGAGACCTTTTTGGCAACACCCGCGCCAATGTTTCGCTGCAAGAGCGACGTCCAGTTCGAGCGAGGAGACGTCAAATAAGGGAAGTGAGATTCAGACCCGGGACGCTCCGGTCACCTTGTTGCATCATCGTGACCTCTCACACAGGTGATGTGGTTTGAGTCCACCTGAGGCTGCACCGGCCTCGCCTCACCTCTGCGTACCTGGTCGGAGCTCCGCCTGCCGCCCAGTCCCACCTGTCCGCATGCGGCCTGTCACGCTGCATAAATCAAACGTCCCTCCGTGACCGGACTCGCTCTGCAGGACTCGCCCCCGGCACGCAGACGACAGTAACCAGCCACCATATTGCATGTTCCAGAGTTTAGTGCCTATAATATTGTGCGTCTTGCCAGGAGCCACCATGTCAGCCAAGCCATGTTGTGTTTCTAGACCTTAGTTGTGATGTGTGTGGTGACTTCATAGTTGCTAATATTGAGGATGAATATTCTGCTTTTACTCTGGTTGGAATTCAATGGAAACTCCAATACACTGTCACTGTAGACAAAACTAGTTTTTACTGTTTTCTTATTTTTCTTTCTAACTAAAAGCGTTTGTTGTCCCCTGATCTGTGGTCGTCTAAATGATTCGCACACACAAACCTGGGGGGGACGGGGGACGGGGGTGTTATTGGGGTCTCACGCCCTGAAGGTTTTCTCAAAAGCACTTAAGTCTTCTAGGATGACTTCCCTGTATTTTAGAGGCTCCGTTATAACCCTTGTGTTGTCCTCCCGGGTCAAAAAGGGACAAAAATTTGACATTTTTCGTCCCTTTTTCAGACTTTTTTTTTAGTTTTCACTTACCACCACCTTACTATTTTTACTATATTTTTGGGAATTCATAGTCAATAACCCTCATTTTTGACCCATATTCAGTTTTTTCATCACAAAGAGCGGGCCTTTGAAATCAGCTGAAAATGTCAACGTTAGAAATATCAAACAACATTAAAAAACACAAAAAAAACATTAAAAAAAGGACCCGCTATATTGAAAAAGTGACAAAAATTTCAGAAAATGACATAACTTTTTTTCATGGAATCCAATCCATTTTTATGGTAATTTGGTTAAAAAGAAACTCATATTTCAGATATAGATGTTTATTAAAGGGGGTCAGATTTAACCCGGGATAACAGGAGGGTTAAAGCTAGAGGGGGGGAGGAAAACATGCAATAATGTTGTTTAACATCACAATTACGATATTATTTGAAATAGATGAACAGATATTAAGACATACTCGTCTCGGAGGGGGTCCGTTCAGAGATGTAGATAAGATCAAAGTTTGTGTGTTTTCTTGCGTTGTCGCTCCTACAACACACACACAACAATACAATCACAATGAACAACATCTGTATGGTCACCCAACATCTGACACAGACACACCAACACATGCACACAAACACACACAGACACACCGACACATGCACACAAACACACACAGACACACCGACACATGCACACAAACGCACACAAACACACACAGACACACCAACACATGCACACAAACACACAGACACACCGACACACATGCACACAAACACACAGACACACCAACACATGCACACCAACACATGCACACAAACACACCGACACACCAACACATGCACACAAACACACACAGACACACAGACACACCAACACATGCACACAAACACACACAGACACACCAACACATGCACACAAACACACACAGACACACCGACACACCAACACATGCACACAGACACACCGACACACATGCACACAAACACACAGACACACCAACACATGCACACAAACACACAGACACACCAACACATGCACACAAACACACACAAACACACAGACACACCAACACATGCACACAAACACACACAGACACACCGACACACATGCACACAAACACACAGACACACCAACACATGCACACAAACACACACAGACACACACAGACACACCAACACATGCACACAAACACACAGACAGACATGCACACACAGACACACGGACACACAAACACACAGACAGATACACACACAGACACACCGACACACACAGACACACCAACACACATGCACACAAACACACAGACACACAGACAGATACACACACATACACACCAACACACACAGACACACCAACACACATGCACACAAACACACACAGACACACCAACACACACAGACACACAGACACACAAACACACAAACACATATGCACACACACAGACACACACACAAACAGACGCGCACGCACACAGACACGGAGACGTGCTCGGAGACGTGTGGACGGTTGATACTGCAGCAGCGTTCAGCCCCGTCCCTAGACGGTCTCACCCAGAGACCAGAGACCCAGACGGGGCCCGGGTCTATCTCACCCAGAGACCCAGACGGGGCCCGGGTCTATCTCACCCAGAGACCAGAGACCCAGACGGGGCCCGGGTCTATCTCACCCAGAGACCAGAGACCCAGACGGGGCCAGGGTCTATCTCACCCAGAGACCAGAGACCCAGACGGGGCCAGGGTCTATCTCACCCAGAGACCCAGACGGGGCCAGGGTCTATCTCACCCAGAGACCAGAGACCCAGACGGGGCCCCGGGTCTATCTCACCCAGAGACCAGAGACCCAGACGGGGCCAGGGTCTATCTCACCCAGAGACCAGAGACCCAGACGGGGCCCCGGGTCTATCTCACCCAGAGACCAGAGACCCAGACGGGGCCAGGGTCTGTCTCACCCAGAGACCCAGACGGGGCCAGGGTCTATCTCACCCAGAGACCAGAGACCCAGACGGGGCCCCGGGTCTATCTCACCCAGAGACCAGAGACCCAGACGGGGCCCCGGGTCTATCTCACCCAGAGACCAGAGACCCAGACGGGGCCCCGGGTCTATCTCACCCAGAGACCAGAGACCCAGACGGGGCCCCGGGTCTATCTCACCCAGAGACCAGAGACCCAGACGGGGCCCCGGGTCTATCTCACCCAGAGACCAGAGACCCAGACGGGGCCCCGGGTCTATCTCACCCAGAGACCAGAGACCCAGACGGGGCCCGGGTCTGTCCGGAGGTCTGAGATCTCCCGGATCAGCAGAGATACCACTACTACACAGCGGACTATGGTGCAGCTGGATTATTCCTGAAATATTGTGACATTATTCTTGTTATTGCTTATTTTATTATCACTTTATTTTAAATAAAATATCACGACTCCTCCAAATCTCAGAGAACACAGACGAGATATATTGAGCAGAAATCTTGCTCAAACACCTGAAATATTACAGTCCCGGGTTTATTAATACATTAAAATTAATTCATGTATCATTCAGGTGAATAATATGTCTTCTCCACCAAGCCGGTCCTAGTGCTGGTTCAGAGTCAGGGCCAGATATCGAACCGGTTCTTTGCTTTTCCACACAAGTAAACCTGGTTCTGGGCCAAGAAAACATCAGGCTCCAACTCAGCACCAACTTACTGCTGGTCTAGAGATAAGAACCGGTTCTGCAGGTGCTGGGGGGGCGGGGTTATCATGACGTTGGACAACAAAAACCTCTGGTGGACATTTTGAAAACCCCGGTCAGCGGTTAACCATAGAGAGCTGTTAATGTTAGCTCCGGACATGGATGGGACACCAGAACCACCGTGGTCTGGGGAGGAAACCAGAACCACCGTGGTCTGGGGAGGACACCAGAACCACCGTGGTCTGGGGAGGACACCAGAACCACCGTGGTCTGTGGAGGACACCAACGGTCTGCCGGCTCTCAGGCTGGAGAAGATCCAGCTGGTTCTTGGAGAACTGGCGAGTAGAACCAGCACCAAACTGGCACCAGCACCAGAACCAGCACCTGGTGGAAAAGACATATGATTGTCACATGCACATTTAACAAGGTTCCTCCCCAGCAGAGGAGGGCTGGGTGAGTGATGCTAAGCTACGTGTGTGCTATAATAATTAGAGAAGTGGATCTACAGGAGAATAAATAGATAAAGCAATGCAGAATGCCTGAGAGCATTACTATATTCCATTATGTTTTTATATTTGACTGTAATCTATATTTCCCTTAATAGGGGCATAAAAATTCACCAGAATGCAGGAAATGAAGTATTTAAAGCTCAAAATTACTAAAAAATAAACTAAACATGAACATATGTTGAGATCTGGGAATGCGAGACTGGGGGGGGGCAAAACTCAGTCTTGCATTGCCCTCATGTTGTCCCCATGTTGTCCCCATGTTGCCCTCATGTTGTCCCCATGTTGCCCTCATGTTGTCCCCATGTTGCCCTCATGTTGTCCTCATGTTGTCCCCATGTTGCCCTCATGTTGTCCTCATGTTGTCCCCATGTTGTCCTCATGTTGTCCTCATGTTGTCCCCATGTTGCCCTCATGTTGTCCTCATGTTGCCCTCATGTTGCCCTCATGTTGTCCCCATGTTGCCCTCATGTTGCCCTCATGTTGCCCTCATGTTGTCTTCATGTTGCCCTCATGTTGTCCTCATGTTGTCTTCATGTTGTCCTCATGTTGTCCTCATGTTGTCTTCATGTTGCCCTCATGTTGTCCTCATGTTGTCCCCATGTTGCCCTCATGTTGTCCTCATGTTGTCCCCATGTTGTCCTCATGTTGCCCTCATGTTGTCCTCATGTTGCCCTCATATTGTCCTCATGTTGCCCTCATGTTGTCCTCATGTTGTCGTCATGTTGCCCTCATGTTGCCCTCATGTTGTCCTCATGTTGCCCTCATATTGTCCTCATGTTGCCCTCATGTTGTCCTCATGTTGCCCTCGGGGCAACGAGGGAAATCCCTGCCTGAGCTGACAGAGAGAGATTTTCAAAATAAAAGTTTAAAAAGAACAAGTGAGATTCTCTTTTCTTTCCTTTAAACTTTGTTTATAAAAAACATAACCCTCATGTTGCCCTCATGTTATCCTCATGTTGCCCTCATGTTGTCCTCATGTTGTCCTCATGTTGTCCCCATGTTGTCCCCATGTTGTCCTCATGTTGTCCTCATGTTGTCCCCATGTTGCCCTTATGTTGCCCTTATGTTGCCCTCATGTTGCCCTCATGTTGTCTTCATGTTGTCCTCATGTTGCCCTCATGTTGCCCTCATGTTGTCTTCATGTTGTCCTCATGTTGCCCTCATGTTGCCCTCATGTTGTCTTCATGTTGTCCTCATGTTGTCCCCATGTTGTCTTCATGTTGTCCTCATGTTGTCCTCATGTTGTCCTCATGTTGTCCCCATGTTATCCTCATGTTGCCCTCATGTTGTCCTCATGTTGTCCCCATGTTATCCTCATGTTGCCCTCATGTTGTCCTCATGTTGCCCTCATGTTGTCCCCATGTTGTCCTCATGTTGTCCTCATGTTGCCCTCATGTTGCCCTCATGTTGTCCTCATGTTGTCCCCGTGTTGTCCTCATGTTGCCCTCATGTTGTCCTCATGTTGCCCTCATGTTGTCCCCATGTTGTCCCCATGGTGTCCTCATGTTGTCCTCATGTTGCCCTCATGTTGTCTTCATGTTGTCCTCATGTTGTCCCCATGTTGTCCTCATGTTGTCTTCATGTTGTCCTCATGTTGTCCTCATGTTGTCCTCATGTTGTCCCCATGTTGTCCTCATGTTGTCCTCATGTTGTCCCCATGTTGCCCTCATGTTGTCCCCATGTTGTCCTCATGTCTCCCTCATGTTGTCCTCATGTCTCCCTCATGTTGTCCCCATGTTGCCCTCATGTTGTCCTCATTTTGCCCTCATGTTGTCCTCATGTTGTCCTCATGTTGTCTTCATGTTGTCCCCATATTGTCCTCCTGTTGTCCTCATGTTGTCCCCATATTGTCCTCCTGTTGTCCTCATGTTGTCCCCATGTTGTCCTCATGTTGTCCTATATCAATGTTCTTTTTAATTCCCCAAAATAACATGATTGATTCCACCCAACGCTCTTTGCCAAGTACAAATCTCTACTTTCATTAATTTTGGGGCGTCTTATTCAATTTTATAGCATTGTAAAACAAATGGAAGTGTTTTTGAAATAGTATTGAGTAAAAGTTGACATATTCCAGTCTGTGATTATCATCAACATCCATTCCTTTAATTTTAGTCTCAATAATTCCTAATTTCTGCTTTTCTAACTCAAACATTAGGTATAATTTCCTATGAATGAGGTTTATTGACCATAAATTCCAAAAATAACTGTAAAACTAAAGTTAATAAGTTAGTGTTACGTAGTGTTAAACGTAAAAAAAAGGGACAAACATTGACAAAAATGTCAATTTTTGTCCCTTTTTGACCCGGGAGGACAACACAAGGGTTAAATAAAAAAAAATAAAAAAATCAAAGACGCGTGACCTGTCGGTGACCTTTGACCGGGTGTAAATCTGGCTCTCTGATTGGCCGAGCCCACAGAGAGGGGAAGATGGCGTCTCAGGTGTCCGCGGTGCTGCTGCTGCTGCTCGGACTCGGACCCCCGGCGGCTCCCGGTCCCCGCTCCGCCGGCGCCGCCGGGCCGGAGACGGCGCGTGGCATGGCGCAACTGCAGCGCGTGCGGAGCCTCGCCGCGCACCCCGGGTATGGAGGATGTTGGGCGCGAGCTCTGGAGCACCTGGACACGCGCTGCAAGGATTTGACGTCAGACAGCCAGAGCCGGATCGCGCTGAGCTTCACCTTCTGTCACCTGAGCAGGTAAATCACCACACACACACACACACACACACACACACACACACACACACACACACACACACACACACACACACACATACACACACACATTGGATGAAGGGTTTCTGATGATGGGAAATGTAGTCTTCTCGTCAAAATTGAAAATCAACACTTTTGTTGACGCTTTTAATCGATGTTTTTACCTTTTTCTTATGTTTTGGTCCTTTTTTTCATGTTTAACACTACGTAACACTAACTTATTAACTTGTAACTCCGCCCCAAAGCTGAATTTTGGGAAAGAGACTTCAGATACAGTATTAGGGGACCACTAAGGTCTATATAAAAGAGACTTCAGATACAGTATTAGGGACCACTAAGGTCTATATAAAAGAGACTTCAGATACAGTATTAGGGGACCACTAAGGTCTATATAAAGAGACTTCAGATACAGTATTAGGGGACCACTAAGGTCTATATAAAGAGACTTCAGATACAGTATTAGGGACCACTAAGGTCTATATAAAGAGACTTCAGATACAGTATTAGGGACCACTAAGGTCTATATAAAGAGACTTCAGATACAGTATTAGGGGACCACTAAGGTCTATATAAAAGAGACTTCAGATACAGTATTAGGGACCACTAAGGTCTATATAAAAGAGACTTCAGATACAGTATTAGGGGACCACTAAGGTCTATATAAAGAGACTTCAGATACAGTATTAGGGACCACTAAGGTCTATATAAAAGAGACTTCAGATACAGTATTAGGGACCACTAAGGTCTATATAAAAGAGACTTCAGATACAGTATTAGGGGACCACTAAGGTCTATATAAAAGAGACTTCAGATACAGTATTAGGGGACCACTAAGGTCTATATAAAAGAGACTTCAGATACAGTATTAGGGGACCACTAAGGTCTATATAAAAGAGACTTCAGATACAGTATTAGGGGACCACTAAGGTCTATATAAAAGAGACTTCAGATACAGTATTAGGGGACCACTAAGGTCTATATAAAAGAGACTTCAGATACAGTATTAGGGGACCACTAAGGTCTATATAAAAGAGACTTCAGATACAGTATTAGGGGACCACTAAGGTCTATATAAAAGAGACTTCAGATACAGTATTAGGGGACCACTAAGGTCTATATAAAAGAGACTTCAGATACAGTATTAGGGGACCACTAAGGTCTATATAAAAGAGACTTCAGATACAGTATTAGGGGACCACTAAGGTCTATATAAAGAGACTTCAGATACAGTATTAGGGGACCACTAAGGTCTATATAAAAGAGACTTCAGATCCAGTATTAGGGGACCACTAAGGTCTATATAAAAGAGACTTCAGATACAGTATTAGGGGACCACTAAGGTCTATATAAAGAGACTTCAGATACAGTATTAGGGACCACTAAGGTCTATATAAAAGAGACTTCAGATACAGTATTAGGGACCACTAAGGTCTATATAAAGAGACTTCAGATACAGTATTAGGGGACCACTAAGGTCTATATAAAGAGACTTCAGATACAGTATTAGGGGACCACTAAGGTCTATATAAAGAGACTTCAGATACAGTATTAGGGACCACTAAGGTCTATATAAAGAGACTTCAGATACAGTATTAGGGGACCACTAAGGTCTATATAAAGAGACTTCAGATACAGTATTAGGGACCACTAAGGTCTATATAAAAGAGACTTCAGATACAGTATTAGGGGACCACTAAGGTCTATATAAAGAGACTTCAGATACAGTATTAGGGACCACTAAGGTCTATATAAAAGAGACTTCAGATACAGTATTAGGGACCACTAAGGTCTATATAAAAGAGACTTCAGATACAGTATTAGGGACCACTAAGGTCTATATAAAGAGACTTCAGATACAGTATTAGGGACCACTAAGGTCTATATAAAAGAGACTTCAGATACAGTATTAGGGACCACTAAGGTCTATATAAAAGAGACTTCAGATACAGTATTAGGGGACCACTAAGGTCTATATAAAAGAGACTTCAGATACAGTATTAGGGGACCACTAAGGTCTATATAAAAGAGACTTCAGATACAGTATTAGGGGACCACTAAGGTCTATATAAAGAGACTTCAGATACAGTATTAGGGACCACTATGGTCTATATAAAGAGACTTCAGATACAGTATTAGGGGACCACTAAGGTCTATATAAAGAGACTTCAGATACAGTATTAGGGGACCACTAAGGTCTATATAAAAGAGACTTCAGATACAGTATTAGGGGACCACTAAGGTCTATATAAAGAGACTTCAGATACAGTATTAGGGACCACTATGGTCTATATAAAGAGACTTCAGATACAGTATTAGGGACCACTAAGGTCTATATAAAGAGACTTCAGATACAGTATTAGGGACCACTATGGTCTATATAAAGAGACTTCAGATACAGTATTAGGGACCACTAAGGTCTATATAAAGAGACTTCAGATACAGTATTAGGGGACCACTAAGGTCTATATAAAAGAGACTTCAGATACAGTATTAGGGACCACTAAGGTCTATATAAAAGAGACTTCAGATACAGTATTAGGGGACCACTAAGGTCTATATAAAAGAGACTTCAGATACAGTATTAGGGACCACTAAGGTCTATATAAAGAGACTTCAGATACAGTATTAGGGACCACTAAGGTCTATATAAAGAGACTTCAGATCCAGTATTAGGGACCACTAAGGTCTATATAAAGAGACTTCAGATCCAGTATTAGGGACCACTAAGGTCTATATAAAAGAGACTTCAGATACAGTATTAGGGGACCACTAAGGTCTATATAAAGAGACTTCAGATACAGTATTAGGGACCACTAAGGTCTATATAAAAGAGACTTCAGATACAGTATTAGGGACCACTAAGGTCTATATAAAGAGACTTCAGATACAGTATTAGGGGACCACTAAGGTCTATATAAAGAGACTTCAGATACAGTATTAGGGGACCACTAAGGTCTATATAAAAGAGACTTCAGATACAGTATTAGGGACCACTAAGGTCTATATAAAGAGACTTCAGATACAGTATTAGGGACCACTAAGGTCTATATAAAGAGACTTCAGATACAGTATTAGGGACCACTAAGGTCTATATAAAAGAGACTTCAGATACAGTATTAGGGACCACTAAGGTCTATATAAAAGAGACTTCAGATACAGTATTAGGGACCACTAAGGTCTATATAAAAGAGACTTCAGATACAGTATTAGGGACCACTAAGGTCTATATAAAAGAGACTTCAGATACAGTATTAGGGACCACTAAGGTCTATATAAAGAGACTTCAGATACAGTATTAGGGACCACTAAGGTCTATATAAAAGAGACTTCAGATACAGTATTAGGGGACCACTAAGGTCTATATAAAGAGACTTCAGATACAGTATTAGGGACCACTAAGGTCTATATAAAAGAGACTTCAGATACAGTATTAGGGACCACTAAGGTCTATATAAAAGAGACTTCAGATACAGTATTAGGGGACCACTAAGGTCTATATAAAAGAGACTTCAGATACAGTATTAGGGGACCACTAAGGTCTATATAAAAGAGACTTCAGATACAGTATTAGGGGACCACTAAGGTCTATATAAAGAGACTTCAGATACAGTATTAGGGGACCACTAAGGTCTATATAAAGAGACTTCAGATTCAGTATTAGGGACCACTATGGTCTATATAAAGAGACTTCAGATACAGTATTAGGGACCACTATGGTCTATATAAAGAGACTTCAGATACAGTATTAGGGACCACTAAGGTCTATATAAAGAGACTTCAGATACAGTATTAGGGACCACTAAGGTCTATATAAAAGAGACTTCAGATACAGTATTAGGGGACCACTAAGGTCTATATAAAAGAGACTTCAGATACAGTATTAGGGGACCACTAAGGTCTATATAAAGAGACTTCAGATACAGTATTAGGGGACCACTAAGGTCTATATAAAGAGACTTCAGATACAGTATTAGGGGACCACTAAGGTCTATATAAAGAGACTTCAGATACAGTATTAGGGACCACTAAGGTCTATATAAAGAGACTTCAGATACAGTATTAGGGACCACTAAGGTCTATATAAAGAGACTTCAGATACAGTATTAGGGACCACTAAGGTCTATATAAAGAGACTTCAGATACAGTATTAGGGGACCACTAAGGTCTATATAAAAGAGACTTCAGATACAGTATTAGGGACCACTAAGGTCTAAATAAAAGAGACTTCAGATACAGTATTAGGGACCACTAAGGTCTATATAAAGAGACTTCAGATACAGTATTAGGGACCACTAAGGTCTAAATAAAAGAGACTTCAGATACAGTATTAGGGACCACTAAGGTCTATATAAAGAGACTTCAGATACAGTATTAGGGACCACTAAGGTCTATATAAAAGAGACTTCAGATAAAGGAAAGTGAATCTCAACTGTTCTTTTTAAACCTTTATTTTGAAAATCTCTCTCGGTCAGCTCAGGCAGGGACTTCCCCCGTTGCCCCGAGGGGTCAGAGGTCAGCAGGTGTACAGGTGGGATGGACGCCGTGGCCTTTAACACCTACACCGAGTTCTTCACCCACGCCCACTCCATCTGTCACTTCCTGCAGTCTGAAGCCTGGCAGAGCCGCGCAGAGAACACCATGTACAGGTAACACACACACACACATGCACACACACAGGTAACACACACACACACACACACACACACACCACACAGGTAACACACACACACACACACACACACAGGTAACACACAGGTAACACACACACACACACAGGTAACACACACAGGTAATACATACACACACACACACAGGTAACACACACATACACAGGTAACACACACACACACACACACATACACACACACACACAGGTAACACACACACACACACAGGTAACACACACACACAGGTAACACACACACACACACACATGCACAGGTAACACACACACACACAGGTAACACACACACAGGTAACACACACACACATGCACAGGTAACACACACACACACACAGGTAACACACACACACACATGTACAGGTAACATACACACACACATGCACACACACACATACACAGGTAACACACACACACACACAGTTAACACACACACACAAAGCTGCATTCTCTCTAACGTCCAGCAGGGGGAGACTCCTTAAAGCTGCATTCTCTCTAGCGTCCAGCAGGGGGAGACTCCTTAAAGCTGCATTCTCTCTAACGTCCTGCAGGGGAGACTCCTTAAAGCTGCATTCTCTCTAGCGTCCAGCAGGGGGAGACTCCTTAAAGCTGCATTCTCTCTAACGTCCAGCAGGGGGAGACTCCTTAAAGCTGCATTCT
>CM057243.1:3509403-3514403 GCA_029931835.1 Etheostoma nigrum | reverse complement strand
GGAACAGAACCCTCAAACTCCCAGGCCTCTGGTAGAGGACCCGAGCTTGAGGATGACACATACCCCCCCACAAGGGGGGAGAGGGGAATTTTTTTTTAATATATATATATATATATATATATATTTAAAGTAAGGATTAACATTTTCTCTTGTGATAATAAATTCAACACTTTTGTAACAGTGAAATAATGTTAAAACACCTTTTTTGGCTCATCATTACCTTTTTTTTCAAGTTTATTTTACTACAAATTGTATTTACAATGTTTTTGTTGCTTTTCTCAATACATGCAGACATGTTGAGTCCCCTAGATAGTCTGAGATCTGCCCCCCACCCCTCCCCCATATACAATTTAATATTGAGTCACTACTTGCCTTAAATCTGTAGTTAAAGACAGCATGAGGGCGACACGAGGACAACATGAGGGCGACACGAGGAGGGCGACACGAGGACAACATGAGGGCGACACAAGGACAACATGGGGACAACATGGGGACAACATGAGGGCGACATGAGGACAACACGAGGGCGACACGAGGACAACATGAGGGCGACACAAGGACAACATGGGGACAACATGGGGACAACATGAGGGCGACATGAGGACAACACGAGGACAACATGAGGGCGACACAAGGACAACATGGGGACAACATGAGGGCGACATGAGGACAACATGAAGGCGACATGAGGACAACATGAGGGCAACATGAGGGCAACATGAGGGCAACATGAAGGCAACATGAGGACAACATGAGGACAACATGAGGACGACATGAGGACGACATGAAGGCAACATGAGGACAACATGAGGACAACATGAGGACGACATGAGGACTACATGAAGGCAACATGAGGACAACATGAGGACAACATGAGGACGACATGAGGACTACATGAAGGCAACATGAGGACGACATGAAGGCAACATGAGGACAACATGAGGGCAACATGAGGACAACATGAGGACGACATGAAGGCAACATGAGGACAACATGAGGACAACATGAGGACGACATGAGGACTACATGAAGGCAACATGAGGGCAACATGAGGGCAACATGAGGACAACATGAGGACGACATGAAGGCAACATGAGGACAACATGAGGACTACATGAAGGCAACATGAGGGACAACATGAGGACAACATGAGGACGACATGAGGACTACATGAAGGCGACATGAGAACAACATGAGGACAACATGAGGACGACATGAGGACAACATGAGGACAACATGAGGACAACATGAAGGCGACATGAGAACAACATGAGGACAACATGAGGGACAACATGAGGGACAACATGAGGACAACATGAGGACAACATGAGGACAACATGAGGGTAACATGAGGGTAACATGAGGACAACATGGGGACAACATGGGGACAACATGAGGACAACATGAGGACAACATGAGGGTAACATGAGGACAACATGAGGACAACATGAGGACAACATGAGGACAACATGAGGGTAACATGAGGACAACATGAGGACAACATGAGGACAACATGGGGACAACATGAAGGCGAGTTCTGCACAAAGCCAGCAAGAACTGTTCAGGGACAATACAACATGATGAACGAGCACAGACAGTCCCACTGATCATGTGACCCCCCCTCACCTAACCCCCCCCCCAAAATAAATGTTGAACCCAAAGTGTATTTATCTATAGAAGGGAACCAGTGATGTCACAGAGGGGAGAGTTACTTCCTACTTCCTGTCTCATCTCTTCCAGAGGAGGTCCGAGAGTAGAAGAAGAGAGCAGGCGCTGCGCAGGAGGGAGGAGATAAAAAGAGAAGAAGAGGAAGAGGAGGAGGAAGAGGAAGAGGAGTGCAGCACGTTGTTGTGTCCGACCGCAGACCACCGGGACACGTCTCACATCGGTCAGTACCCGTCTCCTATACAACTACAAAAATGGCTTTTTTATGCTAAACTTGTTCGGACTTATTCAAAAGACGAAGCTTTCAGAGTTCCTCATCAGGTCTATATAAAGAGACTTCAGATCCAGTATTAGGGGACCACTAAGGTCTATATAAAGAGACTTCAGATACAGTCTTAGGGACCACTAAGGTCTATATAAAGAGACTTCAGATACAGTATTAGGGACCACTAAGGTCTATATAAAGAGACTTCAGATCCAGTATTAGGGGACCACTAAGGTCTATATAAAAGAGACTTCAGATACAGTATTAGGGGACCACTAAGGTCTATATAAAAGAGACTTCAGATACAGTATTAGGGGACCACTAAGGTCTATATAAAAGAGACTTCAGATAGAGTATTAGGGGACCACTAAGGTCTATATAAAAGAGACTTCAGATACAGTATTAGGGGACCACTAAGGTCTATATAAAGAGACTTCAGATACAGTATTAGGGGACCACTAAGGTCTATATAAAAGAGACTTCAGATACAGTATTAGGGACCACTAAGGTCTATATAAAAGAGACTTCAGATACAGTATTAGGGGACCACTAAGGTCTATATAAAGAGACTTCAGATACAGTATTAGGGACCACTAAGGTCTATATAAAGAGACTTCAGATACAGTATTAGGGGACCACTAAGGTCTATATAAAAGAGACTTCAGATACAGTATTGGGGACCACTAAGGTCTATATAAAGAGACTTCAGATACAGTATTAGGGACCACTAAGGTCTATATAAAGAGACTTCAGATACAGTATTAGGGACCACTAAGGTCTATATAAAAGAGACTTCAGATCCAGTATTAGGGACCACTAAGGTCTATATAAAGAGACTTCAGATACAGTATTAGGGGACCACTAAGGTCTATATAAAAGAGACTTCAGATAGAGTATTAGGGGACCACTAAGGTCTATATAAAAGAGACTTCAGATACAGTATTGGGGACCACTAAGGTCTATATAAAGAGACTTCAGATACAGTATTAGGGACCACTAAGGTCTATATAAAGAGACTTCAGATACAGTATTAGGGACCACTAAGGTCTATATAAAGAGACTTCAGATCCAGTATTAGGGACCACTAAGGTCTATATAAAAGAGACTTCAGATACAGTATTAGGGGACCACTAAGGTCTATATAAAAGAGACTTCAGATAGAGTATTAGGGACCACTAAGGTCTATATAAAGAGACTTCAGATACAGTATTAGGGGACCACTAAGGTCTATATAAAAGAGACTTCAGATAGAGTATTAGGGGACCACTAAGGTCTATATAAAAGAGACTTCAGATACAGTATTAGGGACCACTAAGGTCTATATAAAAGAGACTTCAGATACAGTATTAGGGGACCACTAAGGTCTATATAAAAGAGACTTCAGATACAGTATTAGGGGACCACTAAGGTCTATATAAAGAGACTTCAGATACAGTATTAGGGGACCACTAAGGTCTATATAAAGAGACTTCAGATACAGTATTAGGGACCACTAAGGTCTATATAAAAGAGACTTCAGATACAGTATTAGGGACCACTAAGGTCTATATAAAGAGACTTCAGATACAGTATTAGGGACCACTAAGGTCTATATAAAGAGACTTCAGATACAGTATTAGGGACCACTAAGGTCTATATAAAAGAGACTTCAGATACAGTATTAGGGACCACTAAGGTCTATATAAAGAGACTTCAGATACAGTATTAGGGACCACTAAGGTCTATATAAAGAGACTTCAGATACAGTATTAGGGACCACTTTCTCGGCCTTAGCTGTGTCCATGTAACAGTTGGAGTGTGTACTTGTACTGCAGGTTGGAGTACTGACAGTATTCTCAGCAGTACGGTGAACTTCTCGGCAGCTGACGTCACCCACAATGCATCGGTGCAGCGTCCCGCTACGAGGAAGGCCTCAGACCCGCGTCCTCGCCGCTCCTCGTCCTCCGCCCCCCTGGTCTACAGCGTCCTGGTGGAGGATCATCAGGTACGTCTGATCTGACCCCAGCTGATCTGAGTGTTAGTGTAGTTCATGTTGTTGTTGTTGTTGTTATTATTATTATTATTATTATTAATAATAATATTAAGTTTTATATTTAATCAATAAATTATATATAATACATAATATATTAATTATATTATTTTTATATTTAATTAATAATAATAATATATTATTTATATAATTTTTATATATTTTTATGTAATTAATAAATAAATATATAAAATTTATATAGATATATATTAAGTATATTATTATTTTATATTTTTTATATTTAATTAATAAATGATATATAATAATTTAATTAATAAAATATATGATTTATATTTTTATATATTTTCTTATGTAATTAATAAATAAAAAATATATAAAATTAATATAAATAATATATTCATTATATTATTATTTTTTATGTTTTTTATATTTAATAAATGATATATAATTTAATTAATAAAAATATATTATTTATATTTTTATATATTTTTCTTATGTAATTAATAAATACAAAAATATATAAAATTAATATAAATAATATATTAATTATATTATTAATATTTTTATATTTAATTAATAAATAATATATAATACAATAATAATTATATTAATTTTATTATTATTAAATAATATATTATTCAGTTTATTAGTTTAGTTTTATAATAGGTCAAAGGAGTCTGCTTGCATACAATTATTTGAGTTTTATTTGGGGGGGAGGCTAATATGTGGTGGGCCCCCCCCCCCCAGATTTCCACCTTTGCATGACTCTGACCTCTGCTCTTCTCTCTTCTTCCTCTTTATCCTCCTCTTCCTCTCCTTCCTCCTGATTGGTCAGCCTCGCTACAGCCTGAGGAGCAGGAGGTCCGAGGCTCGCTGAAGACAGGAAGTCGTTCGGTTTCCTTTCATCTGCTCTACATTTTACACACAATGGTTCTCATTTCATTTTTTCTCTCAATATCAATAAAAGTATTTTTTTAGATTTTAAACAGAAAGGTGTGAAACTGGTGTTTTTACAGCCGCACAGCTCCGTCTCAGCAGCTGGAGACACTAACAGATTTAACCCGGGTCAAATCTGACCCG
>CM057243.1:3494403-3504403 GCA_029931835.1 Etheostoma nigrum | reverse complement strand
CACACTCACACACACACACTCACACACGCACACACACACACTCACACTCACACTCACACGCTCACACTCCCTCTCTCTCCATTCATAGATTTTGTCATGTTATCATCTGGCAGGGGAGGAGACAAAACTAGAGGCTGACCTCTGACTTCACACACACACACACATACACACACACACACACACACACACACACACACACACACACATATATACACACACACACACACACACTCTCTCCATTCATAGATGTCCTGGGGGAATGGACGATCAAGCCTGTCTCTCTTTGGGTCAATGGGTCACTCACTGTTGGTCTGGGGGGAGGGGAGCTGTGTGTGTGTGTGTGTGTGAGTGTGTGATGTGTGTGTGTGTGTGTGTGTGTGTGTGTGTACAGTCACAAGTCAGCCTGTAGTTTTATCTCCTCCCCTGCCAGATGATAACAGGGTGCGTTTTGTTTTTTTCCACTTGTATGCGTTGAAGTGTTTTGGGTGCGTGTGGTTTATCAGCCTCGGCGGGGTGGGGTGGGGGGGTGGAGTTTAACTGTCTCTCAGGACAGACCCTTCAGTAACTAGAGCGGACGTTTGATTTGGTCTTCAACGACTCTCCTCTTCCGTCTCCTTCAGTAACTCGGGTGTGCTTGTTTTATGTAAAGCTGGCTGGTGTGGGTGAGTTTGATTCAAGCTTAGACACCCCAGAGGGGTGGTGTTTGATTTGATCACCCTGTCTGTCCGTCTTTGTGTCTCTGTCTGTCTCTCTGTCTGTGTGTGTGTGTCTCTGTCTGTTTCTCTGTGTGTGTCTCTGTGTGTCTGTCTCTCTGTGTGTGTCTCTGTGTGTCTGTCTGTCTCTCTGTGTGTGTCTCTGTGTGTCTGTCTCTCTGTGTGTGTCTGTCTGTCTCTCTGTCTGTGTGTGTCTGTCTGTCTCTCTGTCTGTGTGTCTCTCTGTGTGTGTCTCTGTGTGTCTGTCTCTCTGTGTGTGTCTGTCTGTCTCTGAGTGTCTCTGTGTGTCTGTCTGTCTCTCTGTCTGTGTGTGTTTGCCTCTGTCAGTCTCTCTGTCTGTGTGTCTCTCTGTTTGTCTTTTTCTGTTTGCCTTTCTGTGTGTCTCTGTCTGTCTCTCTGTGTCGCTGTGTCTCTGTCTGTCTCTCTCTTCAGGATCAGCAGCTCCAGGACAGGGGTGTGTTTGTTTTGTTCATCTTGTCCTGAGCCAGCAGTGGGGTGGAGCTAGATCTAGTGTTCCTGCTGTCCTGTGATGAGGAGCGCTTGTTTTGATGATTGTTTCAGTCATGATCACTGTGTTAACAACCGTGTGGAGACAACTTCCTGTCAGCTGCTAGCTTTTCATGAGAGTTTCAGAGGAAGTAACATCCCTCATTCCTGGTGGGCTTTTAATTTGAAAAGACTTCAGGAAGTAAGACTTTGTTATCAGCTGACTTTATTTGAGAATAATAATAACATTAGTAATATTTATTTAGCATGAAAATAATCTGTACACACTCTGTGTGTGTTTGTGCGTGCGTGTGTGTGTGTGTATGCATGTGCGCGTGTGTGTGTGTGTGTGTATGTATTTTGTGTGTGTGTATTTTGTGTGTGTGTGTGTGTGTGTGTTTGTATGTGTGTGTGTGTGTGTGTGTGTGTGTGTGTGTGTGTGTGTGGCAGATGGTGGAGGCTCTCAGGGGCAACTGGAGGTAAATCTCTCCATTTAGAGCAACGACAGATTAAATATCATGTTTTTATCTGGAGGAGTTCGTCCACATTCAACACTACGTAACACTAACTTATTAACTTTAGTTTTACAGTTATTTTTGGAATTTATGGTCAATAAACCTCATTTATAGGAAATTATACCTAATGTTTGAGTTAGAAAAGCAGAAATTAGGAATTATTGAGACTAAAATTAAAGGAATGGATGTTGATGATAATCACAGACTGGAATATGTCAACTTTTACTCAATACTATTTCAAAAACACTTCCATTTGTTTTACAATGCTATAAAATTGAATAAGACGCCCCAAAATTAATGAAAGTAGAGATTTGTACTTGGCAAAGAGCGTTGGGTGGAATCAATCATGTTATTTTGGGGAATTAAAAAGAACATCGATATAGGACAACATGAGGACAACATGAAGACAACATGGGGACAACATGAAGGGCAACATGAGGACAACATGAGGACAACATGAGGGCAACATGAGGACAACATGAGGACAACATGGGGACAACATGAAGGGCAACATGAGGACAACATGAGGGCAACATGAGGACAACATGGGGGGCAACATGAGGACAACATGAGGGCAACATGAGGACAACATGAGGGCAACATGAGGACAACATGAGGACAACATGAGGACAACATGAGGGCAACATGAGGACAACATGAGGACAACATGAGGACAACATGAGGACAACATGAGGACAACATGAGGACAACATGAAGACAACATGGGGGCAACATGAGGACAACATGAGGACGACATGGGGACAATACGAGGACAACATGAGGACAACATGAGGACAACATGGGGGGCAACATGGGGACAATACGAGGACAACATGAGGACATCATGAGGACATCATGAGGACAACAGGACAACATGGGGACAACATGAAGACAACATGAGGACAACATGGGGACAACATGAGGGCGACATGAGGACGACATGAGGGCGACATGAGGACGACATGAGGACGACATGAGGACGACATGAAGACAACATGAGGACGACATGAGGGCAACATGAAGACGACATGAAGACGACATGAGGACGACATGAGGACGACATGAAGACAACATGGGGACAACATGGGGACAATACGAGGACAACATGAGGACATCATGAGGACAACATGAGGACAACATGAGGGCAACATGAAGGCAACATGAGGACAACATGGGGACAACATGAAGACAACATGAGGACAACATGGGGACAACATGGGGACAACATTAGGACAACATGAGGGCAACATGAAGACGACATGAAGACAACATGAGGACAACATGAGAGACAACATGAGGGCAACATGAGGGCAACACGAGGACAACACGAGGACAACATAAGGACAACATGAGGACAACACGAGGACAACACGAGGACAACACGAGGACAACATGAGGGCAACATGAGGGCAACATGGAGACATCATGAGGACAACACGAGGACAACATGAAGGCAACATGAGGGCAACACGAGGACAACATGGAGACAACATGAGGACAACATAAGGACAACATGGAGACAACATGAGGACAACATGGAGACAACATGAGGACAACATAAGGACAACATGGAGACAACACGAGGACAACACAAGGACAACATAAGGACAACATGGAGACAACATGGAGACAACATGGGGACAACATAAGGACAACATGGAGACAACATGAGGACAACACGAGGACAACACGAGGACAACACAAGGACAACATGGAGACAACATGAGGACAACACGAGGACAACATGAGGACAACATGAGGACAACATGAGGACAACACGAGGACAACATGAGGACAACACGACGACAACACAAGGACAACACGAGGACAACACGAGGACAACACGAGGACAACATGAGGACAACATGGAGACAACATGGGGGGCAACATGAGGACAACATGAGGGCAACATGAGGACAACATGAGGGCAACATGAGGACAACATGAGGACAACATGAGGGCAACATGAGGGCAACATGAGGGCAACATGAGGGCAACATGAGGACAACATGAGGACAACATGAGGACATTATGAGGACAACATGAGGACAACATGAGGACAACATGAGGGCAACATGAGGACAACATGAGGACAATATGAGGACAACATGAGGACAATATGAGGACAACATGAGGACAACATGAAGACAACATGGGGGCAACATGAGGACAACATGGGGGGCAACATGAGGACAACATGGGGGGCAACATGGGGACAATACGAGGACAACATGAGGACAACATGAGGACAACATGGGGGGCAACATGGGGACAATACGAGGACAACATGAGGACATCATGAGGACATCATGAGGACAACAGGACAACATGGGGACAACATGAAGACAACATGAGGACAACATGGGGACAACATGGGGACAACATGAGGACAACATGAGGACAACATGAGGGCAACATGGAGACATCATGAGGACAACACGAGGACAACATGAAGGCAACATGAGGGCAACACGAGGACAACATGGAGACAACATGAGGACAACATAAGGACAACATGGAGACAACATGAGGACAACATGGAGACAACATGAGGACAACATAAGGACAACATGGAGACAACATGGAGACAACACGAGGACAACACAAGGACAACATAAGGACAACATGGAGACAACATGGAGACAACATGGGGACAACATAAGGACAACATGAGGACAACACGAGGACAACACAAGGACAACATGGAGACAACATGAGGACAACACGAGGACAACACGAGGACAACATGAGGACAACATGAGGACAACACGAGGACAACATGAGGACAACACGACGACAACACAAGGACAACATGAGGACAACACGAGGACAACACGAGGACAACACGAGGACAACATGAGGACAACATGGAGACAACATGAGGACAACACGAGGACAACATGAGGACAACACGAGGACAACATGAGGACAACATGGAGACAACACGAGGACAACATGAGGACAACATGGAGACAACATGAGGACAACACGAGGACAACATGGAGACAACACGAGGACAACATGGAGACAACATGAGGACAACACAAGGACAACATGAGGACAACACGAGGACAACATGAGGACAACATGTTCTCTTCTCTTATTTATTCCTTCAGATTGATTTCATATTAAATCACTACTTTCCTTAATTGGGAGTTCTGCACAAAGCTAGCAAGAACTGTCATAGCCCGTTAATATTATATTATTATTATTGTTATTATTATTATTAATCTATATACAGTCTATGATGACGATACAACACTGTAGGTCCGTGTAACGTTCACAGACACAAGTAGAAACACGTGGAGAAGTTATTAGTTATATGGATTAAAATAAATAAATAGAGGCTGATATGGGCGTGCAGAGCATGTAGAGTGATAAATATCAATATATAACGTCTAAAAAAATGAAAAATAAAAATCTCTAGATATAGGTACGTACTTATATATCCGTATTTAAAGCACACACACACACACACACACACACACTCTGATCATGTGACACCGACATCCACATATTCAATTAGCTTTATTGGCATGAAGAACCACGTCGTTGCCAAAACAGTGCAGAAGATCCATATAAAATCACACTGATCGATGCTCTGCCGCTCGCTTAATTGGTTGTCAAGGAAACCAAAATGGAGGAGTGAGAGAGGTCTCTCTCTCTCTCTCTTTCTGCCGCCCCCACCCCCCCCCCCCCCCTCCCGCCCAACCGCCGCTCACACACCGGGCAGCCCTCTTAACCAAACCGAGCGGATCTAACCTACTTATCCGTCCAGAAGCTGCAGCCTGTCGGTGCGTCCCTGGCTCAGAACCGTCCGGCTCCGGTCTGGTCCGTGCGCGTGTCTGCGTATGCGTGTGCGTATGCGTGTGCGTGTGCGTGTGTGTGTGTAGCTGACCCGGTTTCTTCTCCGTGCTGTGGACCGGGAGAGCCGCTCTCTCTCCGCACCAACGCTGTCTTTAATGACCGGATTTGTGTTTTGCTGCGCGATGTATATGGACCGAAGCAGCCTGACCAGGGGTGAGTACCTGCCGACCTACCGTGTAGCCTACGTGCACGTATCTGCACCGTGTAGCTACGGATACCTGCTGATAACCGCTGCACGCGCACGCGCACCCTTAGCGCGCACACAACTGCAGCCTCGTCGCACCACCGCGCCTTCTTCTCGTGTGTTTTATATAGCCTGCCTCATGTGTACACATGTGTATGATCATAAGAATCCTGACAGTCGTCGTGGTGGCGGCGGGGGAGGGTTGGCAATGACATGACATACGCGCGCTCCCACACAGGGTGCCGTGCACGCGCACACACTGACCGACATCTCGCCGCAGTGAATGTAGGCTAGTATGGCTGCACGACACTGCGTCTGGCAGATGTGTGTCGGTGTGAGTCTGTTGCTTTGCTGCTCTCTGCTCTGCTGAAATCATCTGTATTAAACCCGACAGCATCCCAGAGTGGAGACACAGATCTATTTATATATTTCTATGTATTTATTAATGATTCCATGGATGATAGGATCAATCATTTCTCCGCTGCATGTTTTATTTCATCAGCACTGACACGAAATCCACAGACAGAATCCAATCAGGCCCAGACACTCTGTGTGTGTGTGTGTGTGTGTGTGTGTGTGTGTGTGTGTGTATTGATGATTGACTCCTAATCCATTGATTTTAAGCGGGCATGCTGATTGGAGGCTGATGTGGATGAACAGCAGGATGGTGTCAGTCATGAGTGCTGGTGTGTTTCTGCAGACAGACATTTGGACTGACCCCCCCCACCACCACCACCACCACCACCCTCTTACACACACACACACACACACACACCCCTCATCTTAACTCTTTAAATGCTATTAATGAGGAAGATGTCATGTCTGTTCTCATGAAGCATTCGTACATTTAGCTCGGAGTAGTTGGTCTGTATTCCACCCATTTCTTACTGTCAGCAGCACAGTGACTGCTGCTGTAGAAGAGCACTGTGGGAGGGGGGAGGAGGTCGGGGGTGGAGGTCGGGGGTGGAGGTTTAGGTGCTAAAACACAGGGCTTTAAACCTGGGGGAGCGGAGTTCTCGTTGAAAACAAAAGACGTTCACCCACATAACGCGTGTTAAAGCTCCATATTACATTTTGCTCATCTTCAGGTCCATAACTGTATTTTGAGGTTGGACCAGAACAGGTTTCCATGGTTTCCATGGTATTTTTGTTGTACTGCACATTGCTGCAGATCCTGTTTTCACCCTGTGTGTTTAGGTCTCTGTTTTATCTCCAGAGTGAGACATCTCACTAGTTTTATCTCCAGAGTGAGACATCTCTCTAGTTTTATCTCCAGAGGGAGACATCTCTCTAGTTTTATCTCCAGAGTGAGACATCTCTCTAGTTTTATCTCTAGAGGGAGACATCTCACTAGTTTTATCTCCAGAGTGAGACATCTCTCTAGTTTTATCTCCAGAGTGAGACATCTCACTAGTTTTATCTCCAGAGGGAGACATCTCTCTAGTTTTATCTCCAGAGTGAGACATCTCTCTAGTTTTATCTCTAGAGGGAGACATCTCACTAGTTTTATCTCCAGAGTGAGACATCTCTCTAGTTTTATCTCCAGAGTGAGACATCTCACTAGTTTTATCTCCAGAGGGAGACATCTCACTAGTTTTATCTCCAGAGTGAGACATCTCACTAGTTTTATCTCCAGAGTGAGACATCTCACTAGTTTTATCTCCAGAGTGAGACATCTCTGTAGTTTTATCTCCAGAGTGAGACATCTCCAGAGTGAGACATCTCACTAGTTTTATCTCCAGAGTGAGACATCTCTCTAGTTTTATCTCCAGAGTGAGACATCTCTCTAGTTTTATCTCCAGAGTGAGACATCTCACTAGAGAGATCTCCAGAGTGAGACATCTCACTAGAGAGATCTCCCTAGTTTTATCTCCAGAGTGAGACATCTCTCTAGTTTTATCTCCAGAGTGAGACATCTCTCTAGTTTTATCTCCAGAGTGAGACATCTCACTAGAGAGATCTCCAGAGTGAGACATCTCTCTAGTCTTATTTCCAGAGTGAGACATCTCTCTAGTTTTATCTCCAGAGTGAGACATCTCAATAGTTTTATCTCCAGAGTGAGACATCTCACTAGTTTTATTTCCAGAGTGAGACATCTCACTAGTTTTATCTCCAGAGTGAGACATCTCAATAGTTTTATTTCCAGAGTGAGACATCTCTCTAGTTTTATTTCCAGAGTGAGACATCTCTCTAGTTTTATCTCCAGAGTGAGACATCTCAATAGTTTTATCTCCAGAGTGAGACATCTCACTAGTTTTTTCTCCAGAGTGAGACATCTCACTAGTTTTATCTCCAGAGTGTGACATCTCTCTAGTTTTATCTCCAGAGTGAGACATCTCTCTAGTTTTATCTCCAGAGTGAGACATCTCTCTAGTTTTATCTCCAGAGTGAGACATCTCTCTAGTTTTATCTCCAGAGTGAGACATCTCTCTAGTTTTATCTCCAGAGTGAGACATCTCTCTAGTTTTATCTCCAGAGTGAGACATCTCCCTTCTATACTATCTTTGTTGGGAGCTGCACATGCTCAGTAGCTCGGTAAGATCCATCAGCTGATAACTCTTTCTCCAGCTTTGGTCAGTCCAAGGCAGGACCAGCTGGGAGACTTCTTCTAGACCAGGGACACAACAGGGACAGGAAGTAGAACAGGGACAGGAAGTAGTTCTTTTGGAGATTATGGTCAACTAGTGTGTGTTGTAGCAGTGTTTTCCATTGAGAACGAGCTAGCATGCTACGGTTAGCCACCTCGTCTCTAGGGACGTAGAAAGCCGTGCAGATGTTGGACAGCTCACCCGGAGACTGAAGACAGAGGACACTCAGAAACCGGATCTCACTCAAAACACCATGGATGGTTATTTTCCGTGTGTGTGTGTGTGTGGAACCAGAGACACAAAATAACCCCGAAACCCCCAAAAAAGAGATTTTTTCATAACATGGGCCCTTTAAAGCAACAGATCAGAATGCATCTGGAGGTCTAGTCCACCATCAAAGAGGGGCCCTCTAGACCCCCTTCCCCCCCGATAGCCAATGTGTATTATAATGTCCATTACATGCTCTGGCCTTTCCCTGTCTCATTCCCCCTGCTCTGGCCTTTTCCCCCTCCCATTCCCCCTGCTCTGGCCTTTCCCCGTCTCATTCCCCCTGCTCTGGCCTTTCCCCGTCTCATTCCCCCTGCTCTGGCGTTTTCCCCTCTCTCATTCCCCCCTGCTCTGGTCTTTCCCCCTCTCATTCCCCGTACTCTGGCCTTTCCCCGTCTCATTCCCCCTGCTCTGGCCTTTCTCCCTCTCATTCCCCCTGCTCTGGCCTTTCTCCCTCTCATTCCCCCTGCTCTGGCCTTTCCCCGTCTCATTCCCCCTGCTCTGGCCTTTCTCCCTCTCATTCCCCCTGCTCTGGCCTTTCCCCGTCTCATTCCCCCTGCTCTGGCCTTTCTCCCTCTCATTCCCCCTGCTCTGGCCTTTCTCCCTCTCATTCCCCCTGCTCTGGCCTTTCCCCGTCTCATTCCCCCTGCTCTGGCATTTTCCCCTCTCTCATTCCCCCTGCTCTGGTCTTTCCCCCTCTCATTCCCCCTGCTCTGGTCTTTCCCCCTCTCATTCCCCCTGCTCTGGTGTTCCCCCCTCTCATTCCCCCTGGCGTTTCCCCCTCTCATTCCCCCTGCTCTGGTCTTTCCCCCTCTCATTCCCCCTGCTCTGGTGTTCCCCCCTCTCATTCCCCCTGGCCTTTCCCCGTCTCATTCCCCCTGCTCTGGCGTTTTCCCCTCTCTCATTCCCCCTGCTCTGGTCTTTCCCCCTCTCATTCCCCCTGCTCTGGCCTTTCCCCATCTCATTCCCCCTGCTCTGGCGTTTTCCCCTCTCTCATTCCCCCTGCTCTGGTCTTTCCCCCTCTCATTCCCCCTGCTCTGGTCTTTCCCCCTCTCATTCCCCGTGCTCGGCTCCAAACGGAGACTTTTGGCAACACAAGGGTTAATGAATTCATTAATTAGCACAAGAACCGTCTAATGGACCCTTAACGTCTGTGTGTGTGTGTGTGTGTGTGTGTGTGTGTGTGTGTGTCTGTCTGTGTGTATGTCTGTCTTTGTGTGTCTCTGTGTGTGTGTGTGTGTGTGTGTGTGTGGTTGTCTCTGTGTCTGTGTGTGTGTGTGTGTTTCCTGCAACACCCTGCTGCATGAATCAATGCAACACCTTGTTTTAATTCTATTTTTATTCTATTCTGTGCAGTAGACTCTGCTGCAGCAGCGCCAT
>CM057243.1:3489403-3491903 GCA_029931835.1 Etheostoma nigrum | reverse complement strand
CACACACACACACATACACACACACACAGAGACACACACACCATCTGCTTTAAATTATCTTGTTGGTGTTTTCCCATGACCTCTTCCATCATGTTCACATTTGTGCACACACACACGCACACACACACACACACATGGAAACACTCGCTCTCTCACACACACTAATCCGCGTGCGAATCGGTGTCTCTGCCCGATGTGAGTCGAGTGCAACGTAAACACAACAAGGCCGTCGTATATATCTTGTGTGCTACTTGTCACAAAGTGGACTACTTTATGTATAATAGCCTGTTATGTCATGTGATACCCCACCCCCTCCCTCTCCCCCCCCCCTCCCCCCCAGGCCCCGCCTCCTCCTCCAGTCCCAGTTTGCTGACTAAGAGCCTCTCTCTGGAGCCGTCCTGCTCCCCGTGCGGCCACCAGGGGGCGCTGGACGCCGACGCCCCCCGACAGCTGAGCTCCGACCCGGGGCCCAGCTCCTCGCAATCAGGCCCCGCCTCCCCGGAGGGAGGGGCGGAGCTAACGGAGCGTCGCGGCGCCGCTAACGGCCTCCTGCTGGTCAACGACACGGGGCCGCCAGAGCTGCCGGCTACCGCCATTACACCACCGAGCAAGAGCAGGCCGCCCCTGCCCGGGCCGAAACCTCAGGGTGACACTTATTTACTCTTTAATTAGTACTCTTATGGAAAGGACACAGATTATATGCAGTATTAAGGTGTATTTAGTATTAATACTAGAGAAGTGTAGTACACTGTACAGTTAGTGTATACAGTAGTACAATTTATACATTTAGTATGTAGTACACTCTACACTTAGTATGTAGTACACACTGTACAGGTAGTATATAGTACACTCTATACATTTAGTATGTAGTACACTCTACATTTAGTATGTAGTACTCTGTACAGTTAGTGTGTAGGACACACTGTTGATTTAGTATATAGTACACACTGTACAGTTAGTATTTACAGTAGTACATACATTTAGTATGTAGTACTGCTTGTACAGTTAGTATATAGTACACTGTACAGTTAGTATGTAGTACACACTGTACATTTAGTATGTAGTACTGCCTGTACAGTTAGTATGTAGTACACTCTGTACATTTAGTATGTAGTACTGCCTGTACAGTTAGTATGTAGTACACTCTGTGCAGTTAGTATGTAGTACTGCCTGTACAGTTAGTATGTAGTACACTCTGTGCAGTTAGTATGTAGTACTGCCTGTACAGTTAGTATGTAGTACACTCTGTACATTTAGTATGTAGTACTGCTTGTACAGTTAGTATATAGTACACTGTACAGTTAGTATGTAGTACTGCCTGTACAGTTAGTATGTAGTACACTCTGTGCAGTTAGTATGTAGTACTGCCTGTACAGTTAGTATGTAGTACACTCTGTACATTTAGTATGTAGTACTGCTTGTACAGTTAGTATATAGTACACTGTACAGTTAGTATGTAGTACTGCCTGTACAGTTAGTATATACAGTAGTACACTCTATACATTTAGTATATAGTACTGCTTGTACAGTTAGTATATAGTACACTGTACAGTTAGTATGTAGTACACACTGTACAGTTAGTATGTAGTACTGCTTGTACAGTTAGTATATAGTACACTGTACAGTTAGTATGTAGTACACACTGTACAGTTAGTATGTAGTACACTCTGTACAGTTAGTATGTAGTACACTCTGTACATTTAGTATAAGGTGACCAGATTTCTCAGACAAAATCCGGGGACGATTTTGATTTTTGTAAAACTTAAAACGGGGACACTAGACCTAGAGCTGAGTATCGGATACAATATAAACTATTGAGGAAAGATTTTCCTTTGACATTGATGCAGTATGAAACGAATGCAGTCGGCAGCAGAGAAACAAGCTACAATGGAAGTTAATGGGATAATTGTCCAGCTTGTATTTACGTTCATAAAGTGCTCGTTTTGCTGCTGACAGACTCAGATTAATATTCTAAGTGTCTGATAACATTATGGAAAGGATTTCTAAGGAGGTCGACCTTTCTGTTAAAGATTAAGATCCTTTTTTAAAACATAAAAGTCCACCAGACTCCATGTAAATAATCAGTGATTTTAGCGTGTATAGAGCAGCATATCTCCACCAGACTCCATGTAAATAATCAGTGATTTTAGCGTGTATAGAGCAGCATATCTCCACCAGACTCCATGTAAATAATCAGTGATTTTAGCGTGTATAGAGCAGCATATCTCCACCAGACTCCATGTAAATAATCAGTGATTTTAGCATGGTAAAATACGGCTTTCTAAAACATCTCTGAGCTCTGAGCAGCGCTGCTCGATCGGCTCCGTTTGGTCAGAGTTTTCTTTCTTTCATTCCAGTATCGGGTCTGTCAGTCACAGTGAAAACCGGGGACATTTCCGGGGACAGATCCAGCCGGGGGACAGGTCACCAAAATCGGGGACTGTCCCCGGAAACCGGGGACGTCTGGTCACCCTAATTTAGTATGTAGTACTGCCTGTAC
>CM057243.1:3479403-3486903 GCA_029931835.1 Etheostoma nigrum | reverse complement strand
GAGATGAGGGAGCAACAGCCGCCGCCGCAGGAGCCGCCGCAGCCGCTGCCGGCGCTCGACCAATCAGAGCTGCCCTCCGAGCGTCTGTCCCTCCCCTCCTCGCAGACCGAGGGGAAGCTGGCCAATCGGGACAGCGGCATCGACAGCATCAGCTCGCCGTCGCACAGCGAGGAGCTGTGCTTCGCCGGCGTGGACGACGGGGGCGTGGCTTACCCCTGCAGCCCCGCCCTCCTGCCCCGCCTGTCCAGCTCGTCCTCGTACGCCGGGGACGGGGAGGACGGGGGCGGGGGGGCGCGGGGCGGCGCCCGGCGGGGGAGGGAGTTCTCCGAGGAGGGAGACAGCGACCTGGAGGAGGAGGAGGAGGAGGAGGCGGAGCTAACGCTGGTGCTGCCTCCGCCCAAGACAGACAGACAGGACTCTGCTGAGGTGAGACAGGACGTGAGACAGATCTTTTAGTTTGCTGTTTTGATAATAAGTTAGCTGGTTAAATGTGAACATGTTCCACACACACACACACACACACACAGACGCATGCACACACACAGACGCACGCACACACACAGATGCATGCACACAGACGCATGCACACACACAGACGCATGCACACACACAGACGCACGCACACACACAGATGCACACACACAGACGCACGCACACACACGCAGACGCATGCACACACACACAGACGCACGCACACACAAACACACACACAGACTCATGCACACTAGAGGATGGATACCCGACCCGAGCCCGACGGGTCGGGCCGGGTTGGGACAGATTTTTAGAAAGGATGCTCGGGTTCGGGTCGGGCTCGGTCACATCAGCGCGATAAGGCATTGGACATTTAGAATTTAAAACAGCTTAAAATAAATGTCAAATATTACCCTAACATCCGTCTTCCTGTTGCTGTGACAACCAAAGACGTGCGTATTAAGCTCCATGTGGCAGCGCAACGATGGAAGATGTTAAAAAGAAGTTGGCCGCAGGAGATTTTAAACTATTGAAAACGAAGGAAAGTCAGCTGTGCATTGATGCTCATCTGTTGACATTTCCCAATGCCTTCCTACAATTGCTTAATAAAAGCGGCTTTCCACACAAACAAACATACATGTGTCCTTAGTATGAGAAACAAATGCAATTTTAACTGTCGGGCTCGGGCAGAAAAATCCGGCCCGATCCGCACTCTAACACACACTCACACACACACACACACACACACTCACACACACACACAGACTCATGCACACACACACACACACACACAGACGCACACACACACACACACACACACACACACAGACGCACACACACACACACACAGACGCACGCACACACACACACAGACGCACGCACACACATGCAGACGCACACACACACGCAGACGCATGCACACACACATATACACACACACAGACGCACGCACACACATGCAGACGCATGCACACACACACACACAAACACACACACAGACTCATGCACACACACACAGACGCACATACACACACACACACAGACTCATGCACACACACACACACACAGACGCACATACACACACACACACAGACTCATGCACACACAAACACACACACAGACTCATGCACACACACACAGACGCACATACACACACACACACACACACACAGACTCATGCACACACACACACACACACACACACAGACGCACGCACACACACACACACACACACACAGACGCACACACACACACAGACGCACGCACACACACACACACAGACGCACGCACACACACACACACAGACACACACACACACACACACAACGACCTACACACACACACACAGATGCACACTAGAGTGCGGATCGGGCCGGATTTTTCTGTCCGAGCCCGACAGTTAAAATCTCATTAGTTTCTCATACTAATGACACATGTACGTTTGTTTGTGTGGAAAGCCGCTTTTATTAAGCAATGGTAGGAAGGCATTGGGAAATGTCAACAGATGAGCATCAATGCACAGCTGACTTTCCTTCGTTTTCAATAGTTTAAAATCTCCTGCGGCCAACTTCTTTTTAACATCTTCCATCGTTGTGCTGCCACATGGAGCTTAATACGCACGTCTTTGGTTGTCACAGCAACAGGAAGACGGATGTTAGGGTAATATTTGACATTTATTTTAAGCTGTTTTAAATTCTAAATGTCCAATGCCTTATCGCGCTGATGTGACCGAGCCCGACCCGAACCCGAGCATCCTTTCTAAAAATCTGTCCCAACCCGGCCCGACCCGTCGGGCTCGGGCCGGGTATCCATCCTCTAATGCACACACAGACACAGATGCACATACACACACACACACACATACACACACTCACACACGCAGACGCATGCACACACACACACACACACACACAGATGCATGCACACACACACAGACGCACACACACACACACACACACACAGATGCATGCACACACACACAGACGCACACACACACACTTTGAATCCTTTCTAATGAAAACAGTAGAAGTCTCTGAGGTCATCCTGTTAAATGTGAATATGTTCTAGTGTCTTCTCTCTGGGACAGTGGACTGAATGTCTTTGAGTTGGGGACAGAGCGAGACATTTGAGGACGTCTTCTTGGGCTTCTTGGGGAACGCTGATCCACATTTTTCATAATTTTCGACCTTTTAGAGACCAAACTAAACTGATTAATCGTTGCTGCTTCGTCCACAGCGCACATAACATCACACGTCCTACAGATGATTAACGCTGTCTCCCCGTCTCTCCCTGTCTGTCTCTCTCTCCGTCTGTCTCTCCGTCTCTCTCTCCGTCTGTCTGTCTCTCCATCTCTCTGTCTGTCTCTCTCTCTGTTTCTCTGTCTGTCTGTCTGTCTCTCCGTCTCTCTCTCCGTCTGTCTGTCTCTCCATCTCTCCGTCTGTCTCTCTCTCCGTCTGTCCGTCTGTCTCTCTGTCTGTCTCTCTCTCCGTCTGTCTGTCTCTCTGTGTCCAGCTGTCTGTCCAGCAGAGGGTCTTCAACATCGCTAACGAGCTGCTGCACACAGAGATCGCCTACGTCTCTAAGCTCCACCTGCTGGACCAGGTGAGTCCCCCGCTGCTCACCGTCCAATCAAAACCCCCGCTGCTCACCGTCCAATCAAAACCCCCGCTGCTCACCGTCCAATCAATAACCCCCGCTGCTCAATCACACCGTCCAATCAAAACCTCCACTGGCGCCAGTTTGCCAGATTGGATGTACAGCCTAGAAGGTTCCTGAACCTCCACCACTTTGTTTATCTAACATTAGCACCGCTCTCTCTCTCTCTCTCTCTCTCTCTCTCTCTCTCTCTCTCTGTTCTTTCTCTCTCTCTCTCTCTCTCTCTCTCTGTTCTTTCTCTCTCTCTCTCTCTTTCTCTCTCTGTTCTTTCTCTAGCTCGCTCCACCACTTTGTTTATCTAACATTAGCACTACTCTCTCAGTCTCCCTCTCTCTCCCTCCCTCCCTCTTTCTCCCCCTCTCTCTCTCTCTCTCCCTCCTTCTCTTTCTCTCTCTCTCTCTGTTATTTCTCTAGCTCGCTCCACCACTTTGTTTATCTAACATTAGCACTGCTTTCTCTCTCTTTCTCTCTCTCTCTCTCTCTCTCTCTCTCTCTCTCTCTCTGTTATTTCTCTAGCTCGCTCCACCACTTTATCTAACATTAGCACTGCTTTCTCTCTCTTTCTCTCTCTTTCTCTCTCTCTCTCTCTCTCTCTCTCTCTCTCTCTCTGTTCTTTCTCTACCTCGCTCCACCACTTTGTTTATCTGACATTAGCACCGCTTTCTCTCTCTCTCTCTCTCTCTCTCTCTCTCTCTCTCTCTGTTCTTTCTCTACCTCGCTCCACCACTTTGTTTATCTAACATTAGCATCTACTACAAACCCCCCCTAGATGTGTATTTGCTCCTTCTTGTTGCATATTTTGAGTCATCTGCAACGCTACGTCCACGGTTCTGACCCCGTGGCGTCTCCTCCTGCAGGTCTTCTGCGCCCGGCTCCTGGAGGAGGCGCGCTCTCGCTCGTCCTTCCCGTGCGACGTCATCCAGGGAATCTTCTCCAACATCTGCTCCATCTACTGCTTCCATCAGCAGTTCCTGCTGCCCGCGCTGCAGAAGCGGATGGAGGAGTGGTGAGGGTCTTCCTCCTCTTCCTCTTCTTCCTCCTCTTCCTCTTCTTCCTCCTCTCTCCTTCTCTTCCCCTCTCCGCTTGCCTTGACGTCCTCCGTCCTCTTGTCCGCAGGGACTCCAACCCTCGGATTGGGGACATCCTGCAGAAGCTGGCTCCTTTCCTGAAGATGTACGGCGAGTACGTGAAGAACTTCGACCGAGCGATGGAGCTGGTGAACATCTGGATGGAGAGATCGGCTCAGTTCAAGTCCACCGTCCAGGAGATCCAGGTGTGTGTGTGTGTGTGTGTATGTGTGTGTGTGTGTATGTGTGTGTGTGTGTGTGTGTGTGTGTGTGTGTGTGTGTGTGTGTGTGCATGTGTCTGTCTGTGTGTGTGTGTTTCTGTGTGTCTATGTGTGTTTGTGTTTGTGTGTGTGTGTGTGTGTGTTCTTGTGTGTGTGTGCGGCTGTGCATGTGTCTGTCTGTGTTTGTGTGTGGTGTGTGTGTGTGTGTGTGTCTGCGTGTGGTGTGTGTGTGTGCGGCTGTGCATGTGTCTGTCTGTGTGTGTGTGTGTGTGTGTGTGTATGTGTGTTTGTGTGTGGTGTGTGTGTGTGTGTCTGCGTGTGGTGTGTGTGTGTGTGTGTGTGTGGATGTGTGTTTGTGTGTGTGTGTATGTGTGTTTGTGTGTGTGGTGTGTGGTGTGTGTGTGTGTGTCTGCGTGTGGTGTGTGTGTGTGTGCGGCTGTGCATATGTCTGTCTGTGTGTGTGTATGTGTGTGTGTGTGTGTTAATGTGTGTGTTGTCGGTGCAGAGGGAGGAGCGTTGTGGGAACCTGACTCTGCAGCATCACATGTTGGAGCCGGTTCAGAGGATCCCTCGCTACGAGCTGCTGCTCAAAGATTACCTGCACCGCCTGCCGGAGGACGCCCCGGACCACAGGGACGCCCAGAGTACGTAAGACACACACACACACACACACACGCACACACACACACACACACACACACACACACACACACACACACATTCAGGGTGTCACCATAGCAATTCTGAATCAAAAGCCCATTTTAATTGATGGAGGAGGGATCTCTGAGGAGCTATGAGCGAGGATGGAGGAGGGGTCTCTGAGGAGCTATGAGCGAGGATGGAGGAGGGATCTCGGAGGAGCTATGAGCGAGGATGGAGGAGGGATCTCGGAGGAGCTATGAGCGAGGATGGAGGAGGGATCTCGGAGGAGCTATGAGCGAGGATGGAGGAGGGGTCTCTGAGGAGCTATGAGCGAGGATGGAGGAGGGATCTCGGAGGAGCTATGAGCGAGGATGGAGGAGGGATCTCGGAGGAGCTATGAGCGAGGATGAGACACACTGTCTCTGAGACATACACACACAGGCTGTCTCACTTTCAAAGATAACCGTCAAATTTGTCTTTGACGATGATGTCATCTGTCTCTCTCTCTCTGCAGAGTCTCTGGAGCTCATCGCCACGGCAGCAGAACACTCCAACGCTGCCATCAGGAAGATGGTGAGGGGTTCACGCACACACACACACACACACACACACACACGCACACACACACACACACAGACACACATGCATACACACACACACACACACAGACACACATGCATACACACACTTACACACACACACACACACGCACACGCACACACACACGCACACACACACACACACACACACACACACACACGCACACACACACACACAGACACACATGCATACACACACTTACACACAGACACGCACACACACACACACACACGCACGCACACAGACACACATGCACGCACGCACACACACACACACAGACACGCAGACGCACACATGCACGAACATGCACACAGACACTCATGCACGCACACACACACTTGCACACACATACACACACATGTACACGCACGCACACAGGTCATTAAATCCTCTGATTACATTCATTAACTGTTACCTTAATGTCTCTCTGTTTCTCTGTGTGTCTATGTGTCTGTGTCTGTCTCTGTGTCTCTGTGTCTCTCTGTGTGTCTCTGTGTGTGTCTTTCTCTCTGTTTGTCTCTGTCTCTGTGTCTGTCTCTTTCCCTGTGTGTCTGTGTGTCTCTGTCTCTCTGTGTGTCTCTGTCGCTGTGTGTCTGTGTGTCTGTCCCTCTGTTTCTCTCTTTCTCTCTCTATGTCTCTGTGTCTGTCTCTCTTTCCCTGTGTGTCTCTCTGTCTCTGTGTGTCTCTGTGTCTGTCTCTCTGTCTCTGTGTGTCTCTGTGTCTGTCTCTCTTTCCCTGTGTGTCTCTCTGTCTCTCTGTGTGTCTCTCTGTCTCACTGTGTGTCTGTGTCTCTCTGTGTGTCTCTGTCTCTGTGTGTTTCTGTGTCTCTGTCAGGAGCGGATGAGGAAGTTGCTGAAGGTGTACGAGTTGTTGGGAGGGGAAGAAGACATCGTTAACCCGACGAATGAGCTGATTAAAGAAGGACACATCCTCAAACTGTCCAACAAGAACGGGACCACGCAGGACAGATACCTGATACTGGTACTCTAGCGTCCTCTACTGCTCGTCTCTGGTCTCATAGTACTCCTCGGTGATTCCTGACTGTCTGTCTCTCCAGTTCAATGACAGGTTGCTGTACTGCGTCCCGAAGCTGCGTCTGATTGGTCAGAAGTACGGCGTCCGCGCTCGCATCGACGTGGACGGCATGGAGGTGAGACAGCTGATCAGCTCGGTGGACATGTGTCCACATTCTCTGGTTTTATTTCTGATCTTTAAAAATAAATTATTCTGAAAATCTGACCAATCACTGAGCTCCGCCTTCTCCACCTTTATCTGACTGAACCTGTCTCTCTCCCTTTCTCTGTCCACCTGTCTCTCTCTCCCTCTCGCTTTCCATCTGTCTGTGTCTCTGGCTCTCTCCCTCTTTGTCCCCCTGTGTCCCCCTCTCTGTTCCTCTCTCTCTCCATTTCTCTGTCCATCTGTCTCTCTTTCTCTCTCTGTCTCTCTCCTTCTCTCTGTCCATCTGTCTCTCTCTCTGTCCCCCTGTCTCCCTCTCTCTGTCCACCTGTCTCCTTCTCTCTGTCCACCTGTCTCTTTCTCTGGCTCTTTCCCTCTTAATCCCCCTATCTCCCCCTCTCTGTCCCACCCCTCTCTCTCTCTGTCCCCCCCCTTTCTCTCTCCTTCTCTCTGTCCACCTGTCTCTTTCTCTGGCTCTCTCCCTCTTTATCCCCCTGTGTCCCCCTCTCTGTTCCTCTCTCTCTCCATTTCTCTGTCCATCTGTCTCTCTCTCTCGCTGTCTCTCTCCTTCTCTCTGTCCATCTGTCTCTCTCTCTGTCCACCTGCCTCTCTCTCTCTGTCCACGTGTCTCTGGCTCCTCCTCTTTGTCTCTCTGTTTCCCCTCTCTC
>CM057243.1:3471903-3476903 GCA_029931835.1 Etheostoma nigrum | reverse complement strand
CTGAAGTCTCTTTTATATAGACCTTAGTGGTCCCTAATACTGTATCTGAAGTCTCTTTTATATAGACCTTAGTGGTCCCCTAATACTGTATCTGAAGTCTCTTTTATATAGACCTTAGTGGTCCCTAATACTGTATCTGAAGTCTCTTTTATATAGACCTTAGTGGTCCCCTAATACTGTATCTGAAGTCTCTTTTATATAGACCTTAGTGGTCCCTAATACTGTATCTGAAGTCTCTTTATATAGACCTTAGTGGTCCCTAATACTGTATCTGAAGTCTCTTTATATAGACCTTAGTGGTCCCTAATACTGTATCTGAAGTCTCTTTTATATAGACCTTAGTGGGGGTGGAGGCTGGGGCTGTGCTCGTTTGAAAGCCATGATGTCTCTCTCTCATGGGGGGGGGCAAATTTTCTGGGCGGGTAAAGCAGAGAAAGGGGAGGTAACCTTGCCCTTTATGACATCATAAGGGGAAAGGTTCCAGATCGGTCCATCTGAGCCTTTATTTTGACTCAATTTTGAAGATTACATACATTTAAGTATGTAGTTTCCACCGTGTGGTATTAGTACCACTGCAGTATTTACTCCACCACTTGACATTTGTAGTTTCCTTGAAAACTACAAACATGTGACCGACAGTTTGTTGACTCCAGGTGGTTTGTGGGAAATGTTCGGAGTTTCGTGCTCGTCTGTCGTACGACAACAACCGCACCAACCGGGTGTGTGTGGACTGCTACGCCATGCTGGTGGGGGCGTCGCCCTCGCCCGCCACGCTGAGCACCAGCACCCAGCGGAGGCGCTCCATCCTGGAGGTTAGTGTGACATCACTGTGACATCACAACGTCTTGCGTGCCTGCATACGTGCTTGCGCGTGTGTCTGTGTGTGTGTATCTGTCTGTCTCTCTGTGTGTGTTTGTGTGTCTCTGTGCGTGCGTGTGTGTGTCTGTGTCTCTGTGTTTGTGTGTGTGTGTGTTTATGTGTGTGTGTGTGTGTGTGTGTGTGTGTGCGTGTGTGTGTGTGTGTGTGTGCGTGCGTGCATGCGTGTGTGTGTCTGTGTGTTTCTCTGTGTGTTTGTGTCTCTCTCTGTGTGTGTGTCTGGGTGTGTGTGAGTCTGTGTGTGTGTGTGTGTGTGTGTGTGTGTGCATGCTTGCGTGCGTGTGTGTGTGTGTCCGGATGTGTGTGTGTGCTTGTGTGTGTGTGCATGCTTGTGTGTGTGTGTGCATGCTTGTGTGTGTGTGTGTGTGTGTGTGCTTGTGTGCATGCATGCTTGCGTGTGTGCGTGTGTGCGTGTGTGTGTGTGTCCGGATGTGTGCTTGTGTGTGTGTGTGCTTGTGTGTGTGTGTGTGTGTGTGTGCTTGTGTGTGTGTGTGTCTGTGTGTTTCTCTGTGTGTTTGTGTCTCTCTCTGTGTGTGTGTCTGGGTGTGTGTGAGTCTGTGTGTGTGTGTGTGTGTGTGTGCATGCTTGCGTGTGTGTGTGTGTGTGTGTGTCCGGATGTGTGTGTGTGCTTGTGTGTGTGTGCATGCTTGTGTGTGTGTGTGTGCATGCTTGTGTGTGTGTGTGTGTGTGCTTGTGTGTGTGTGTGTGTGTGTGTGCATGCTTGTGTGCATGCATGCTTGCGTGTGTGCGTGTGTGCGTGTGTGTGTGTGTCCGGATGTGTGTGTGTGTGTGTGTGTGCTTGTGTGTGTCCGGATGTGTGTGTGTGTGTGTGTGCTTGTGTGTGTGTGTGTGTGTGTGCTAGCTGCCATCAGATCTTTTTACATATTTTCATTTTAATTCTCACTTCTTCCCATTCTGGGAGTTTTTAGGACTGATTCTCTCTTCATCCCCTGTCTCCTGTTGCCATAGAAACAGGCCTCCCTGGCAGCAGAGCACAGTGTGATTTGTAGTTTTCTTCACCACATGGAGAAGGGGGGCGGGCGGGGCTGGCAGAAGGCGTGGTTTGTCATCCCCGAAAACGAGCCCCTGGTGCTCTACATCTACGGAGCTCCGCAGGTAGAAGCATCTTCATATTTGTCAGAATATTATCGGAATATTACGATAATATTATAATATTATTATCGTAATATTACGATAATATTATAATAACGTAATACTGTGCAGGGTTTCCCCGCCTAATCCTCATGAATATAACTATAAGACTTACCCAGACCTAATGATTGTAGGACTACTTTTCTTTCTTTGTTTTAGGGGGTATTCAGGAGTCTTTTGGGGAGGTTTTAGGGGTTTTCCGGGGTCTTTAGGAGGTTTTAGGGGTATTCTCGGGAGGTTTTAAGGGTCTTTAGGTTTTAGGGGTCTTTTCAGGAGTCTTTAGTAGGGTTTCAGGAGTCTTTAGGAGGTTTTCAGGGGCCTTTAGGAGGTTTCAAGGGTCTTTAGGAGGTTTTCAGGGGTCTATTGGAGATTTCAGGGGACTTTAGGAGGTTTCAAGGGTCTTTGGGAGGTTTTAGGGGTCTTTTGGGGGTCTTTAGGAGGTTTTAGGGGTCTTTAGGAAGTTTTCAGGGGTCTTTAGGAAGTTTTCAGGGGCCTTTAGGAGGTTTCAAGGGTCTTTGGGAGGTTTTAGGGGTCTTTTGGGGGTCTTTAGGAGGTTTTCATGGGTCTTTAGGAGGTTTTCAGGGGTCTTTAGGAGGTTTTCATGGGTCTTTAGGAGGTTACAGGGGTCTTTAGTAGGTTTTAGGGGTCTTTAGGAGGTATTCATGGGTCTTTAGGAGGTTACAGGTGTCTTTAGGAGGTTTTAGGGGTCTATTGGAGATTTCAGGGGACTTTAGGAAGTTTTAGGGGTCTTTTGGGGAGGTTTTAGGAGGTTTTAGGGGTCTTTAGGAAGTTTTCAGGGGTCTTTAGGAAGTTTTCAGGGGCCTTTAGGAGGTTTCAGGGGTCTTTGGGAGGTTTTAGGGGTCTTTTGGGGGGTCTTTAGGAGGTTTTCATGGGGCTTTAGGAGGTTTTCAGGGGTCTTTAGGAGGTTTTCAGGGGTCTTTTGGGGGGTCTTTAGGAGGTTTTCATGGGGCTTTAGGAGGTTTTCAGGGGTCTTTAGGAGGTTTTCAGGGGTCTTTTGGGGGGTCTTTAGGAGGTTTTCATGGGGCTTTAGGAGGTTTTCAGGGGTCTTTAGGAGGTTACAGGTGTCTTTAGGAGGTTTTAGGGGTCTTTAGGAGGTTTTCATGGGTCTTTAGGAGGTTACAGGTGTCTTTAGGAGGTTTTAGGGGTCTTTAGGAGGTTTTAGGGGTCTTTAGGAGGTTTTCATGGGTCTTTAGGAGGTTACAGGTGTCTTTAGGAGGTTTTAGGGGTCTTTAGGAGGTTACAGGGGTCTTTAGTAGGTTACAGGTGTCTTTAGGAGTTTTTAGTGGCAGTACATAACTGATTTGCAAACTCTGAAAAGCAGAACCAGACTAAAGACAAAAAATGTCCCGGACTAAAGAAAATATGGTGTTTTTCAAATGTAGTTTCTTTGGTCTTTGGCCATGGTATATTACCCATGATGCACTCTGTATTTGTGATCTCCCCCCCCCCCCCCCAGGACGTAAAGGCGCAGCGCAGCGTGCCTCTGATTGGCTTCGAGGTCTCCCTTCCCGAGTCATGTGACCGCCTGGAGCGCCGCCACGCCTTCAAGATCTCCCAGAGTCACCTGACGCTGTACTTCAGCGCCGAGGGGGAGGAGCTGCAGCGGCGGTGGATGGACGTCCTGCTGAGGGCCGGCAGGGGGGAGGAGCCTCCGGTCTACCGGCCAATCGTGGAGCGGCTGGAGGAGGAGGCGGAGGAGCCGCCGGCCGCGGCGGAGGGAGAAGACACGTGATTCTGTCGGACAAGGAAGGATGGCTTGAACGAAGACCGGTCGCTAATGGAAACCGTTACAAAAACATGTTCATACACTCGTAGCTGACACACACACACACACACACACACACTGCATGACTCCTCCTAGCCGTCAGACACAAAATGGCGTCTCTCTCTGTGGCTGTGTCTCAAATCGCGCACTTCTGTACTAAATACTAACTATTTGAGTACATAGTGCGTTCACATTGTCGAAGTGCGGTCAAACGCAGTGCACTTAAATACCCGGATGGTACACTCAAAACGTCTAAAACATTGAGTATAGATCGATGGACACTTTCCACACTCAACGGTCGCCATCTTGGCTACGTAACGGAAGGGGCGGAGCTAACAAGAGTTGAAAAACTTTTGATAATGGCGGCCGAAGATGCGATAGCGAGACCGACGGAGCAATACAAAGTTGAACCTCTAAAATATCAAAAACAAAGCAGGAATTTTCACGAAAAACAATAGCAGACTGGAATGCTCCCCCCCCTTGGTGAAATTCCCAATTGTACAGAAGAAGAAGAGATGAAACGTGGTCGTCATTTCCGGTAAGTGCACATGGCAGTGCACGATTTGAGACACAGCCTGTATGTTTTTTCCCACGGCCCCGGTGTAGCCAGCCAGCGCTAACTGTTGTTTATGAGTCCGTACTTTTTTCTGTGTTCTAGGTCCAGACGACTTCGCAATTAACAGTCATCTGCACATGAATGCAGCTAATTTAGTTAATTTAACTTAACTTAATTAAGTTAATTTAGCTGTTTAGGTAAAATAGGTTCAGAGATTGCATTTCGGCCGAAGCGTTCGCCTCTTTGGAAGGTTTCCCAAAACGAAAACCAGAACGCTTCTGATGCCAAAAACCTTGTCCCCTTGTCATGTTCATATGCAGATATCTGTTTTTCGAGGTGGGCGGGGCCTCTTCTCCCAAAAAGTCAGTCCTTTCAGAAAAATGCGGCGGTTTTCACCCGAATACCATTCATCCATCCATCCATCTTCATCCGCTTATCCGGTATCGGGTCGCGGGGGCAGCAGCTCCAGCAGGGGACCCCAAACTTCCCTTTCCCGAGCCACATCAACCAGCTCCGACTGGGGGATCCCGAGGCGTTCCCAGGCCAGGTTGGAGATATAATCCCTCCACCTAGTCCTGGGTCTTTCCCGAGGCCTCCTCCCAGCTGGACGTCCCTCCACCTAGTCCTGGG
>CM057243.1:3456903-3466903 GCA_029931835.1 Etheostoma nigrum | reverse complement strand
GCAGGGTTAATAACGTGACCTTTCAGGACTCCCGTGAGACTGCGTTGGTCTATCTGATGCTACGATGACCTGAACAGACTTTTTGGGTATTTCAGTGTTTGTGTGTCTGGGTTGTGTTTGATGTTTGATGCAAGAAGAAAAACAGAGTAAAGAGTTTGTAAATATAATTTATTCTCCCGTGACTCCTCGGTCATGAGACTATGTAAAGGTTAAAGGTCGACGCTGGCTGTCCCTCCGCACTCTGCAGACCTCCGCAAAGCCAGAGCCAATCAGACTGTTTGGGTTTCGGCGGCGGCCATGTTGGGTCCACAGCTAACGGGGTGAAGCTTAAAGGAACAATCCCACGTTTCAGTAAATACTCTTGTTCCGTGTCAGATGTTTCAGATGCATATCAGTTTCCGCTGCTAAGCTATGCTAGCAGTTTCCCTCAGCTTCCAGTGTTTTTGCTAAGCTACGCTAGCCGTTTCCCCCGGCTTTAAGTCTTTTCGCTAAGCTACGCTAGCCGTTTCCCCCGGATTCCAGTCTTTTTTGCTAAGCTACGCTAGCCGTTTCCCCGGCTTTAAGTCTTTTTGCTAAGCTATGCTAGCCACTTCCCCCGGTTTCCGGTCTTTTTGCTAAGCTACGCTAGCAGTTTCCAACAGCTTCCAGTATTTTTGCTAAGCTACGCTAACCATTTTCCCCGGCTTCCAGTCTTTTTGCTAAGCTAAACTAACCATTTTCCCCAGCTTCCTGTCTTTTTTGCTAAGCTACGCTAGCAGTTTCCCCCGGCTTCCAGTGTGTTTTGCTAAGCTATGCTAGCCGTTTTCCCCTGGCTTCAAGTCTTTTTTGCTAAGCTAAGCTAGCCGTTTTCCCCGGCTTCCTGTCTTTTTTGCTCAGCTACGCTAACCATTTTCCCCAGCTTCCTGTCTTTTTTGCTAAGCTACGCTAGCAGTTTCCCCCGGCTTCCAGTCTTTTTTGCTAAGCTATGCTAACCATGTCCTGGACGCACAGATCAAACTAAAATGAAACATCTGAAACACAAAAACAAAACATTTTAAAACCTGGATTCCTGTAACTCTTGTCGTAACTAACAGTCGCTAACATGGTGCTCAGTCTGATCGTGGCTCTGTGTTTGACGTGTGAAGCAGACTCCAGCAGTGTCCCCCCCAAACCCCCCCCCAACCCCCTCTATCACTGGAAATGGAAGGAAATGGCCAGTAACTTAACCTTACAGTTCCCATTGTCACTGCCTGATTCAGTCCAGTGGAGATGTGAGTCGCGCATGCGTCACTTTGCGACAAGTAGCATACAAGATGCTAACGAGAGACTTCTGTAACGTCTGAAGTAGCCTCCGAGATGCTAACGAGAGACTTCTGTAACGTCAACACAGTAAAAATGGACCTACTTAACCAAGTTGGTTCACTGCTAGCTTAGCTACAAGTTAGCATCAAACACAACAAAGGCTGTCAGTGGAATGGTGTTTTGAGCTAACGTTAGCAACCAAACAATCATAGATAGCTACAACGTTTGATGATTTCGATCTACTGTTATTGTTTGTAATGAGAAAACTTTATTATTTCATGGATTTCACAATTTCACAATTATATTAAACCGTTTAAATCTGAGCATGTGCGACTCAAATCTGCACTCGACTCACATCGGGCAGCGACACCCATCATCACCAGCTGTCTCCATGTGGTGAAACATAAATTTCAACCTGAGTGACTTAGTGTTGAGCAGTTGTTGCTGATTTTCCTTCTTTTCTAAGACTTTTGCAGACTGGGTCGGACCATCCTGACTGATTCGGCCCAATCTCGGCTGGTTCGGACCAGTTTCGGCTGGTTCGGACCAGTCCCGGCCCAATCTCGGTTGGTTCGGACCAGTTTCGGTTGGTTCGGACCAGTCCCGGCCCAATCTCGGCTGGTTTGGACCAGTCTCGGCTTGTTCGGACCAGTCTCGGCTGATGCGGACCAGTCCCGGCCGTTTCGGACAACCCTGGCTTGTTCGGACCAGTTTCGGCTGGTACGGACCAGTCCCGGCTGGTTCGGACCAGTCCCGGCACAATCTTGGTTGGTTCGGACCAGTTTCGGCTGGTTCGGACCAGTCCCGGCCCGATCTCGGCTGGTTTGGACCAGTCTCGGCTTGTACGGACCAGTCTCGGCTTGTTCGGACCAGTCTCGGCTTGTTCGGACCAGTCTCGGCTTGTACGGATCAGTCCCAGGCCAGTCCCGGCCGGTTCGGACCAGTCTCGGCTTGTACGGATCAGTCCCAGGCCAGTCCCGGCTGGTTCGGACCAGTCCCGGCACAATCTTGGTTGGTTCGGACCAGTTTCGGCTGGTTCGGACCAGTCCCGGCCCAATCTCGGCTGGTTTGGACCAGTCTCGGCTTGTACGGACCAGTCTCGGCTTGTTCGGACCAGTCTCGGCTTGTTCGGACCAGTCTCGGCTTGTTCGGACCAGTCTCGGCTTGTACGGATCAGTCCCAGGCCAGTCCCGGCCGGTTCGGACCAGTGTTTGTATGATACAGTGAAACAGTGTTGTTGTATCAGTCCGGTGTGCACTTTCTCTTCATGTGCCAAAGCACGTATTCAAAACTAAACAGTACTGAGTATACAGAGTGAAGTCGTTGGCTAATATATCAGTTTATGTTTTTAAGTATTTCTTGATGTTACTTTGGGCTGGAAACCAGATTGTAGCCAGTTACAGTCTCTTACACCAGTATGAGCCGGTTATACCTAGATGAAAATATTTAAATTATCACACTAATTCATTTTTTATATGGGAAATTTACATTAAAAAGGACTGCTTGATAAATGTGATGAATCAGATGTTTTGCACAGTTGTGAGGACCTGCTAATGTGAGCTAGCTCGAGCTATGAGGAACAAACACAGGCATTTATAATATTATAAATGTATTATACTACATTCATTAGCAAGTTTAGACTCCCGTGATCATCCACTGTGTTGAGAGAGCAACCTCAGTTTCCCAAAAAGCTAACGTTGATTACCGCTGTCACTCACCGATGTGAGGAGAGGACAGATTTGAGCCGCGCACGCAACAAGTAGCATATAAGATGCTAACGAGAGACTTCTGTAATGTCTAAGTAATGTTAGCATCAAACACAACAAAGGCTGTCAGTTGAATGGCGTTTTGAGCTAACGTTAGCATAGCATCAACCATAGATAGCTACAACGTTTCTGAAATGACTGCTAGCTTAGCTACAAGTTAGCATCAAACACAACAAAGGCTGTCAGGTGAATGGCGTTTTGAGCTAACGTTAGCATCAATCAACCATAGCTAGCTACAACGTTTCTGAAATGATTTCCATCTTCTGTTATTGTTCGTAATGAGAAAACTTTATTATTTCATGGATTTCACAAATTTTAGTATGACAGTTATGTCGTAAACCGTTTAAATCACTCAGACTCAGATCTTCACTCTCCTCACTGCGTTGAGAGAGCAACCTCAGTTTCCCAAAAAGCTAACGTTGATTACCGCGTTAGCTTAAGGTGACCAGATGTCTCAGACTAAATCCGGGGACATTTTCAGCTCAGAAGCGTAAATACCTCCAAAACACGTCATGTTTTTAATTTTTGTAAAACTTAAAACGGGGACACTAGACCTAGAGCTGAGTATCAGATACAATATAAACTATTGAGGAAAGATGTTCCTTTGACATTGATGCAGTATGAAACGAGATCGCTGCAGTCGGCAGCAGAGAAACAAGCTACAATGGAAGTTAATGGGATAATTGTCCAGCTTGTATTTACGTTCATAAAGTGCTCGTTTTGCTGCTGACAGACTCAGATTAATATTCTAAGTGTCTGATAACATTATGGAAAGGATTTCTAAGGAGGATGACCTTTCTGTTAAAGATTAAGATCCTTTTTAAAACATTAAAGTCCACCAGACTCCATGTAAATAATCAGTGATTTTAGTGTGTATAGAGCAGCATATCTCCACCAGACTCCATGTAAATAATCAGTGATTTTAGCGTGTATAGAGCAGCATATCTCCACCAGACTCCATGTAAATAATCAGTGATTTTAGCATGTATAGAGCAGCATATCTCCACCAGACTCCATGTAAATAATCAGTGATTTTAGCGTGTATAGAGCAGCATATCTCCACCAGACTCCATGTAAATAATCAGTGATTTTAGCGTGTATAGAGCAGCATATCTCCACCAGACTCCATGTAAATAATCAGTGATTTTAGCGTGTATAGAGCAGCATATCTCCACCAGACTCCATGTAAATAATCAGTGATTTTAGCATGGTAAAATACGGCTTTCTAAAACATCTCTGAGCTCTGAGCAGCGCTGCTCGATCGGCTCCGTTTGGTCAGAGTTTTCTTTCTTTCATTCCAGTATCGGGTCTGTCAGTCACAGTGAAAACCGGGGACATTTCCGGGGACAGATCCAGCCGGGGACAGGTCCCCAAAACCGGGGACTGTCCCCTGAAACCGGGGACGTCTGGTCACCCTATATTACACACATATTATACACATATTACATATTACACTACATTCAAGTCCTATTTTTTTGTTGGCTACTTTCCATTTAACCCCCTCTGAGGATGAAAGACGCATTGACGCGTCCAAACGGCATTTAACAAAACTTCTACTTAAAAAGCAATATTGCAAATAATTCCTTCCGGACATTTGTTTACTGTTTTAATCACATGCAGCCCTAAAGACTTTGCTGAACTCATGTCGAGCACCGAAACGATTCGTACAGCACATCATAAGTTACGGCTCGTTGTCGAAAAGAGATTTGAGGAATTTCAAAAAGACAACATCAACGTTTCAGCTTTAACGCCGAGTTATCTCGCTGCTCTGGGACAGATCTGGGCGTCACACGGAAAGCTGAGTTTGTTCCGAACATTTTGATGTGAAACACACTGGGATCAGTTTTATACAAATATCTTAAAGGTGCTCTAAGTGATGTCTCACCTACTCACTATCTGCTAGCTGCCTGTCCCCTGAACACACTGTAAAAAACATCTCACTATCTGCTAGCTGCCTGTCCCCTGAACACACTGTAAAAAACATCTCACTATCTGCTAGCTGCCTGTCCCCTGAACACACTGTAAAAAACATCTCACTATCTGCAAGCTGCCTGTCACCTGAACACACCGTAAAAACATCTCCTCACTATCTGCTAGCTGCCTGTCACCTGAACACACCGTAAAAACATCTCACTATCTGCTAGCTGCCTGTCCCCTGAACACACTGTAAAAAACATCTCCTCACTATCTGCTAGCTGCCTGTCACCTGAACACACCGTAAACAATATCAGATACACCGATGTGATTGGTGCAGCTCGCCTCTGGCCCCGCCCACATCAGATACAGCGATGTGATTGGTGCAGCTCGGCTGCGAGGGCATAGTTAATGAGCAGCATTACTCGATGCCAGAGTAACTCGCTGAGCAAATTCACATTGTGCTCTCAGAGAACTCTGGGTTTTCAGGGTATAGAGCACCTTTAAAAAAGGTGAATTTAAGAAGATATGTGAAAATATTCTTAGACCTCAGAGGGTTAAATGTCTCTAGTTATAACCGCCTGCTAGCAGAGCCACTTCCTGCCTAGCTTTAACTGGTTTGTTTACAGCCAGTCTGAGCCAGTTAGAGCTACTTGGCTTCTCTGATGATAGCCAGACTAGTTACCTAGTTACCTAGTTATCTAACGTTAGCGAAAGAAAATATTAACTAGGCTGTACAAATATAACTTTTCATCCATCTACACAACGCTAACGAGGCCACGCCCCTTTAGGAAACAGATGATGACATCACGGAATATATTATTTGAAGCTGATTTATGACACGGAGCTCTTTAACAACCAATCGGAGGAGGACTCTCACCTCTTGACACGGGTTCCTGGTACAGCAACCGGGCTGCCCAAGCCTCATTGTTACCATGGTAACAACAGGACTAGTTACCATGACAACATCCATAATCTCCCTCTCTCTTCCCCTCTTTCCCCCTCTCTCCCTCTCTCTCTCCCCCCTCTCTCTCTCTCTCCCTCTCTTCCCCTCTCTCTCTCCCTCTCTCCCTCTCTCCCCCTCTCTCTCTCTCTCCCTCTCTTCCCCTCTCTCTCTCCCTCTCTCCCTCTCTTCCCCTCTCTCTCTCCCTCTCTCTCTCTCTTCCCCTCTCTCTCTCCCTCTCTCTCTCTTTTCCTCTCTCTCTCTCTCCCCCTCCCTCTCTCCCCTTCTCTCCCTCTCTCTCCCTCCCTTCCCTCTCTCTCTCTCTCTCTCTTCCTCCCTCCCCCTCCCCCTCGTGTAACAGCAGCTTTGGTCGTGTGTATTCTTCTGCTTCCTGGTGTAGTTTCTGGTATCTTGTTATTATTGAATATTTGATTGATTGATTGATTGATTGATTGATTGATTGCAGGTTATGGGTAAGTGGCCGGCCACTGCCTTCCATCCTGTCGATGTCTGTTTCCCATCATGCCCTTCTGTAAGAAAATACAATGACAGATGTTCATGAGGTTATACATTAAATAAAAACATAACAACTGACCCCGGGACTGCCTGAAAGTAAATGTAGTTCTACTCAGTGTTGTAGTCCATGATGTTTCTTCTCTGCAGGGTACACCCATAGACAGTTAAAGAAATGGACAGACCTCGTTGCTCCGGTGATGCTGAGCGTTACTGCGCAGCCTCCATCTGAGCTGGAAGACGTAGATGTGACGTGAGCAACCTGTCTGAAAGCTGTAAGTCTTCTGGTAGCTGTGCAAGAGAAATCTCAATCATTCCCAACCAGCAGAGACGGAGAGGTAAGTATATGTTAGGAGATAACATAGACACAGGCTAATTACTGCTAACTAACATACTAGTTAACATTAACATAGGTACAGGCTAATTACTGCTAACTAACATGCTAGTTAACATTAACATAGGTACAGGCTAATTATTGCTAACTAACATACTAGTTAACATTAACATAGGTACAGGCTAATTACTGCTAACTAACATGCTAGTTAACATTAACATAGGTACAGGCTAATTATTGCTAACTAACACGCTAGTTAACATTAACATAAGCACAGGCTAATTACTGCTAACTAACATGCTAGTTAACATTAACATAGGCACAGGCTAATTACTGCTAACTAACATGCTAGTTAACATTAACATAGGCACAGGCTAATTACTGCTAACTAACATGCTAGTTAACATTAACATAGGCACAGGCTAATTACTGCTAACTAACATGCTAGTTGACATTAACATAGACACAGGCTAATTACTGCTAACTAACGTGCTAGTTGACATTAACATAGACACAGGCTAATTACTGCTAACTAACATGCTAGTTAACATTAACATAGACACAGGCTAATTACTGCTAACTAACATGCTAGTTAACATTAACATAGGCACAGGCTAATTACTGCTAACTAACATGCTAGTTAACATTAACATAGGCACAGGCTAATTACTGCTAACTAACATGCTAGTTAACATTAACATAGACACAGGCTAATTACTGCTAACTAACATGCTAGTTAACATTAACATAGACACAGGCTAATTATTGCTAACTAACATGCTAGTTAACATTAACATAGGCACAGGCTAATTACTGCTAACTAACATGCTAGTTAACATTAACATAGTCACAGGCTAATTACTGCTAACTAACATGCTAGTTAACATTAACATAGGCACAGGCTAATTACTGCTAACTAACATGTTAGTTAACATTAACATAGGCACAGGCTAATTACTACTAATTAACATGCTAGTTAACATTAACATAGGCACAGGCTAATTACTGATAACTAACATGCTAGTTAACATTAACATAGGCACAGGCTAATTACTGCTAACTAACATGCTAGTTAACATTAACATAGACACAGGCTAATTACTGCTAACTAACATGCTAGTTAACATTAACATAGGCACAGGCTAATTACTACTAACTAACATGCTAGTTAACATTAACATAGGCACAGGCTAATTACTGATAACTAACATGCTAGTTAACATTAACATAGGCACAGGCTAATTACTGATAACTAACATGCTAGTTAACATTAACATAGGCACAGGCTAATTACTGCTAACTAACATGTTAGTTAACATTAACATAGGCACAGGCTAATTACTGACTAATTAACATGCTAGTTAACATTAACATAGGCACAGGCTAATTACTGCTAACTAACATGCTAGTTAACATTAACATAGGCACAGGCTAATTACTGCTAACTAACATGCTAGTTAACATTAACATAGACACAGGCTAATTACTGCTAACTAACATGCTAGTTAACATTAACATAGGCACAGGCTAATTACTGCTAACTAACATGCTAGTTAACATTAGTAATTAAACCTAAACAGCTGATGAAGTCCAAACTGTCTGCGAGCTTGATACTTATTTTTAATTAATTATAGAAGAACAAAAAAATATATACATAAAAAAACAAGTGGAAAAACAAAGAAACATGTATTTATTTGTTTATTAAATTAAAATTTGTTTCATTTTCTTTTATTTTATTTTCTTTTCCTTTATTTTATTTATTATTTTATTTAATATTTAATTTCTTTTTATTGAGTTTGTGTATCTGTGACGTCACCGTGATGCGTGCTGATGAAAACGCTCTGTAATAATAATAATAATAATAATAATTTAGTCTTCTGGTTAAAAACACCTAGGCCCCGCTCCCTGCCTCTCTCCGGCCTTCTGATTGGCCGGTTCTCCTGTCAGTCTGAGATCGGCAGATCAGACGTGTCGTCACACGGGATTTCCCCGTCACACTTCCCGTCACACTTCCCGTCACAGAAGAATAGAAAACAAAGAAGATGGCGGCTCTGAGGTACAGAGGCAGATGATTGGCTGTGAGTGAACACAGGTGCACTCCTATTGGCTGTTTGTGAAGGGAGCCGCAGCTCATTGGTCCGGGTGGTGGGAGGGGCGGGATCAGTCCATCATCAAAACATAGAAACGGAACAGATAGAAAACATCTGCGTTGTTATTGTTTTGATGATTTTATTTTGAAATTTCAACATTTTGTTGTTCTTTTTCTACACTTTTCTCGACATTGTTGTCAATTTTATTCCTATTTTTTGTCACTATCAATTATGTTTTAGTAAAAAAAATGTTTATTGTCACTTTTTTTCCAATGTTTTTGATGTTTCTTTTGTCATTTTTTTACGATTTTTTGCGTCACTTTTTCCAATTTGTTTGTCACTTTTAATTTTGTTTTAGTAAAAACAATGTTTTTGTAATTTTTTCAAATGTTTTTTATGTTTCTTTTTCCGATTTTTTATGTCACTTTTTTAATATATCTATGCAAGTCTATCTCTATGCACACAGCTGCTCCGCACCCTGTTACAGTCTACGTCCCAGCACACAGCAGCTAGTCTGTCTGTGGTTTATTTGTAGTCCAGTCTGTAGTTCAGTGTGAGGCTGCGAGGGGGACTCGAACCTGCGACCAGCTGTTCACTTGTTATCTCATTTCCTCCACATATCTTTGCATCGGAGACTTTGATCGAAACATGCTTTGATCCTCCGGTGGCTTCTGGGAAATAAAGTGCCTCTCTGTGCTGCTCGGCTTCTCTTCCTTAAAGCGTCTCTTTCTCCGGAGAAATGTCAGCTGTCACTCCGGACCAGGTCCTGAACCGAACTGGAGCCGAGCCGCAGCAGCAGGACGAGCCCGGGATCCTGCAGCCGCAGACCGTGTTTGTCATCCTCGACTCGGCTGAAACCCTCAACCTGGTCCGGTGAGTCCCGGAAGTTCTGGAAAGCACCGTTACGTCTGCTGCGGAGAGACTCTCACGCCAAACTCCGTGCAGAAAATCTTGATTTTTAAATGCGTTATGTCCATTGGCACAAATACATATCTACGTTAACATGACTGAAGATGTCTGTCAGATGTTAAGTGTCTAATGGTAAAATCGGCAATTAAATTATAAAGCAAAAATGTTCCCTTCATAGTATTTCATTAAGGTAAAAATACGTCAAATCTGGGCTCTGCGGTCGCAGTTTAAATGAATGAGGAGTCGCTTA
>CM057243.1:3449403-3451903 GCA_029931835.1 Etheostoma nigrum | reverse complement strand
TCTACAACGTCCCTGTTAGTGGTGGAGTTGCATAGTCTGTCCACCAGAGGACGCTCTACAACGTCCCTGTTAGTGATGGCGTTGCATAGTCTGTCCACCAGAGGACACTCTACAACGTCCCTGTTAGTGGTGGAGTTGCATAGTCTGTCCACCAGAGGACGCTCTACAACGTCCCTGTTAGTGATGGCGTTGAATAGTCTGTCCACCAGAGGACACTCTACAACGTCCCTGTTAGTGATGGCGTTGCATAGTCTGTCCACCAGAGGACGCTCTACAACGTCCCTGTTAGTGACAGAGGGCGCCGCGGTCCAGATCATGGATGTAACCGTTCTCTCCGCCTCCTGCAGGGTTCTGATGCGTCAGGATCTGATGCGTCAGCAGGCTCTGGAGGAGGAGCAGAAGGAGGCGCAGCAGCTGCTCCTCCGCCCCGCTGACCCGTCCTCCCCCATCTCCGTCTCCGTGTCCTCCGCCTGCACGCCTCCCGCTCAGGTCCCTGTGGAGGTGCTCAAGGTACTAAACCATAACTCTGTGTGTGTGTGTGTGTGTGTATATGTATAAATGCTGGATCCTACATTTCCCATAATGCACCTGGACAGCTGTACTGAAGACTGCACTTGTCCCTGTGCGTCTCTCAGGTGCAGACTCACCTGGAGAACCCCACCAGGTATCACATCCAGCAGGCTCAGAGGCAGCAGGTGCGTCAGTATCTCTCCACGGCCAAGACAGCCAATCAGGAGCCGGCGTCCAAACTACAGCCGGCACACGTCAGCCGCAAGAAACAGGTACACACACACTGAAACACACACTATACTACACACAGTGTGCGTGTGCATGGACATTAACACTCTGATCCTGTCTGATCTGTGATTGGTTGATCAAGATGGAAGACACGGTCATCGATGACATCATCAGCCTGGAGTCGGGCCTGAGTGACGAGTTTCTGACGCTGATCGACTCTGGACTGCAGCTCGCCAACACGGTGAAGACGCACACAGGAGACACACACACAGGAGACACACACAGGAGACACACACATGGGAAACACACACAGCAACCACACACAGGAGACACACACAGGAAACGCACACAGGAGAAACACACACAGGAAACGCACACAGGAGAAACACACACAGGAACCACACACAGGAACAACACACACGGGAACCACACACAGGAACAACACACACAGGAACCACACATGGGAAACACACACAGGAGAAACACACCCAGGAACCACACACAGGAACCACACACATAGGAACCATACACAGGAACCACAAATAGGAACCACACACAGGAGACACACACGGGAAACACACACGGGAACCACACACAGGAGACACACACAGGAACCACACACAGGAACCACATAGGGCGGTGATGCTGAGCGTTACTGCGCAGCCTCCATCTGAGCTGGAAGACGTAGATGTGACGTGAGCAACCTGTCTGAAAGCTGTAAGTCTTCTGGTAGCTGTGCAAGAGAAATCTCAATCATTCCCAATCAGCAGAGACGGAGAGGTAGGTATATGTTAGGAGATAACATAGGTACAGGCTAATTACTGCTAACTAACATGCTAGTTAACATTAACATAGACACAGGCTAATTACTGCTAACTAACATGATAGTTAACATTAACATAGGCACAGGCTAATTACTGTGTTAGTGTTAACTAGCATGTTAGTTAGCAGTAATTAGCCTGTGTCTATGTTAATGTTAACTAGCATGTTAGTTAGCAGTAATTAGCCTGTGTCTATGTTAATGCTAACTAGCATGTTAGTTAGCAATAATTAGCCTGTGTCTATGTTAACGTTAACTAGCATGTTAGTTAGCAGTAATTAGCCTGTGCCTATTTTAATGTTAACTAGCATGTTAGTTAGCAGTAATTAGCCTGTGCCTATGTTAATGTTAACTAGTATGTTAGTTAGCATTAATTAGCCTGTGCCTATGTTAATGTTAACTAGCATGTTAGTTAGCAGTAATTAGCCTGTGTCTATGTTAATGATAACTAGCATGTTAGTTAGCAGTAATTAGCCTGTGCCTATGTTAATGTTAACTAGCATGTTAGTTAGCAGTAATTAGCCTGTGTCTATGTTAATGATAACTAGCGTGTTAGTTAGCAGTAATTAGCCTGTGCCTATTTTAATGTTACCTAGCATGTTAGTTAGCAGTAATTAGCCTGTGCCTATGTTAATGTTAACTAGCATGTTAGTTAGCAGTAATTAGCCTGTGTCTATGTTAATGATAACTAGCATGTTAGTTAGCAGTAATTAGCCTGTGTCTATGTTAACGTTAACTAGCATGTTAGTTAGCAGTAATTAGCCTGTGCCTATTTTAATGTTACCTAGCATGTTAGTTAGCAGTAATTAGCCTGTGCCTATTTTAATGTTAACTAGCATGTTAGTTAGCAGTAATTAGCCTGTGCTTATGTTAATGTTAACTAGCATGTTAGTTAGCAGTAATTAGCCTGTGTCTATGTTAATGTTAACTAGCATGTTAGTT
>CM057243.1:3416903-3439403 GCA_029931835.1 Etheostoma nigrum | reverse complement strand
ACTGTGTTGTTGTAGAGGTGGAGACCAAAGCGATGATGAAAGAGAGACAGAAGAAAGACAACCACAACCTCAGTGAGTACACTTCAGTTCACTGAAACTAGAACATATTTACACATTCAGATCATTTTCACTTTTATTTCATAAATAATGACTCAAACTAAATAGTTGGCGAATCATTGTAATAGTTTTTAGTATGTAAGGATGTAAGGAAAGAAGAAAAAATAGAGCCGGGAAGGGAAGAAGGGTGAAAGCAAGGAGAAAGGGAAGGAATAACGGAAGGAAAGTGAAGTAAGAATAGATAAAGGAGGAAGGGAAAAGGGAAGGAAGGAAAGAAATGCAGAGAAGGAAGGAAGGATGAAAGGAAGGAGGGTTATATCCACAACGTTCCACTTCTGGGATTGCTCTGCAGGATTTTCCCGCATTTTTCCCGCTTTTTTTCTGCCTTTTTCGCGCCTTTTTCCTGCCTTTTTACCGCCTTTTTCCTGCCTTTTTTCCTGCCTTTTTTCTGCCTTTTTCCTGCCTTTTTCCTGCCTTTTTCACCGCCTTTTCCCGCCTTTTTACCGCCTTTTTGCCGCCTTTTCTCTGCCTTTTTCTTGCCTTTTCCCCGCCTTTTTCCTGCCTTTTTCCCGCCTTTTTCCTGCCTTTTTCCCACCTTTTTCCAGCCTTTTTCCTGCCTTTTTACCGCCTTTTTACCGCCTTTTTCCTGCCTTTTTCCTGCCTTTTTCCTGCCTTTTTCCAGCCTTTTTCCTGCCTTTTTACCGCCTTTTTACCACCTTTTCCACCGCCTTTTTACCGCCTTTTTACCGCCTTTTTACCGCCTTTTTACCGCCTTTTTACCGCCTTTTTACCGCCTTTTTCCCGCCTTTCTTTTTTTCCCGTCTCTGTGTTGGCGCTCTAACCTGCTGCTGATTTCTGAGGACTCTGGTTTCCTGGTCCTCAGGTCTCTGCAGGGTAAATCCAGACAGCTAGCTAGACTATCTGTCCAATCTGAGGACTATGGTTACCTGGTCCTCAGATCTCTGCAAGGTAAATCCAGACAGCTAGCTAGACTATCTGTCCTATCTGAGGACTATGGTTACCTGGTCCTCAGATCTCTGCAGGGTAAATCCAGACAGCTAGCTAGACTATCTGTCCAATCTGAGGACTATGGTTACCTGGTCCTCAGATCTCTGCAGGGTAAATCCAGACAGCTAGCTAGACTATCTGTCCAATCTGAGGACTCTGGTTACCTGGTCCTCAGGTCTCTGCAGGGTAAATCCAGACAGCTAGCTAGACTATCTGTCCAATCTGAGGACTATGGTTACCTGGTCCTCAGATCTCTGCAGGGTAAATCCAGACAGCTAGCTAGACTATCTGTCCAATCTGAGGACTATGGTTACCTGGTCCTCAGATCTCTGCAGGGTAAATCCAGACAGCTAGCTAGACTATCTGTCCAATCTGAGGACTCTGGTTACCTGGTCCTCAGATCTCTGCAGGGTAAATCCAGACAGCTAGCTAGACTATCTGTCCAATCTGAGGACTCTGGTTACCTGGTCCTCAGATCTCTGCAGGGTAAATCCAGACAGCTAGCTAGACTATCTGTCCAATCTGAGGACTATGGTTACCTGGTCCTCAGATCTCTGCAGGGTAAATCCAGACAGCTAGCTAGACTATCTGTCTAATCTGAGGACTATGGTTACCTGGTCCTCAGGTCTCTGCAGGGTAAATCCAGACAGCTAGCTAGACTATCTGTCCAATCTGAGGACTATGGTTACCTGGTCCTCAGATCTCTGCAGGGTAAATCCAGACAGCTAGCTAGACTATCTGTCCAATCTGAGGACTATGGTTACCTGGTCCTCAGATCTCTGCAGGGTAAATCCAGACAGCTAGCTAGACTATCTGCCCAATCTGAGGACTATGGTTACCTGGTCCTCAGGTCTCTGCAGGGTAAATCCAGACAGCTAGCTAGACTATCTGTCCAATCTGAGGACTATGGTTACCTGGTCCTCAGATCTCTGCAGGGTAAATCCAGACAGCTAGCTAGACTATCTGTCCAATCGGAGTCTCTGTTGACGACCAGGGTTACAGAACATCGGTAGAAACATCGATGCCGCTATGTCGCCTTTTTGTAGCGTCAATGATTTCAATATGTTTCTGCAACATTTACAGTGTTGAATGAACAGCATTTGATGATATTGTATTAATGTACCTACATATGCATATATAAATATATGTGTATATATATATATATATATATATATATATATATATACACTCACCGGCCACTTTATTAGGTACACCTGTCCAACTGCTCGTAAACACTTAATTTCTAAGCAGCCAATCACATGGCGGCAACTTAGTGCATTTAGGCATGTAGACATGGTCAAGACAATCTCCTGCAGTTCAAACCGAGCATCAGTATGGGGAAGAAAGGTGATTTGAGTGACTTTGAACGTGGCATGATTGTTGGTGCCAGAAGGGCTGGTCTGAGTATTTCAGAAACTGCTAATCTACTGGGATTTTCACGCACAACCATCTCTAGGGTTTACAGAGAATGGTCCGAAAAAGAAAAAACATCCAGTGAGCGGCAGTTCTGTGGGCGGAAATGCCTTGTTGATGCCAGAGGTCAGAGGAGAATGGCCAGACTGGTTCGAGCTGATAGAAGGGCAACAGTGACTCAAATTACCACCCGTTACAACCAAGGTGGGCAGAAGAGCATCTCTGAACGCACAGTACGTCGAACTTTGAGGCAGATGGGCTACAGCAGCAGAAGACCACACCGGGTGCCACTCCTTTCAGCTAAGAACAGGAAAGTGAGGCTACAATTTGCACAAGCTCATCAAAATTGGACAATAGAAGATTGGAAAAACGTTGCCTGGTCTGATGAGTCTCGATTTCTGCTGCGACGTTCGGATGGTAGGGTCAGAATTTGGCGTCTACAACATGAAAGCATGGATCCATCCTGCCTTGTATCAACGGTTCAGGCTGGTGGTGGTGGTGTCATGGTGTGGGGAATATTTTCTTGGCACTCTTTGGGCCCCTTGGTACCAATTGACCATCGTTGCAACGCCACAGCCTCCCTGAGTATTGTTGCTGACCATGTCCATCCCTTTATGACCACAATGTACCCAACTTCTGATGGCTACTTTCAGCAGGATAATGCGCCATGTCATAAAGCTGGAATCATCTCAGACTGGTTTCTTGAACATGACAATGAGTTCGCTGTACTCAAATGGCCTCCACAGTCACCAGATCTCAATCCAATAGAGCATCTTTGGGATGTGGTGGAACGGGAGATTCGCATCATGGATGTGCAGCCGACAAATCTGCGGCAACTGTGTGATGCCATCATGTCAATATGGACCAAACTCCCTGAGGAATGCTTCCAGCACCTTGTTGAATCTATGCCACGAAGAATTGAGGCAGTTCTGAAGGCAAAAGGGGGTCCAACCCGTTACTAGCATGGGGTACCTAATAAAGTGGCCGGTGAGTGTATATATATATATATAAAATCTAACGATGTTGACGCTGTGTGTTTCAGTCGAGAGGAGGCGGAGGTTCAACATCAACGATCGGATCAAAGAACTCGGAGCTCTCATCCCCAAATCCAGCGACCCGTGAGTAAACTCTCCGTCCTCTCTCTCTGCTGTGTACTAATACTTCAGCGCAGTATCTGACAGTACAGATACAGTCTATGGTAAATCCTTACAACTAGCTAGACTATCTGTCCAATCGGACTCTCTGTTGACGACCAGAGTTACAGAACATCGGTAGAAATGTTGTCGCCTCTTTGTTGCCTTTTGTAGTCTTTTTGTAGCCTTTTTGTAGTTTCTTTGTCACCTTTTTGCCGCCTTTTTGTCGCCTTTTTGGATGTTCGTCCCCGTCCTCTGTCTCTGTGTTGGCGCTCTAACCTGCGGCTGATTTCTGAGGACTCTGGTTACCTGGTCCTCAGGTCTCTGCAGGGTAAATCCAGACAGCTCGCTAGACTATCTGCCCAATCTGAGGACTATGGTTACCTGGTCCTCAGATCTCTGCAGGGTAAATCCAGACAGCTAGCTAGACTATCTGTCCAATCTGAGGACTATGGTTACCTGGTCCTCAGGTTTCTGCAGGGTAAATCCAGACAGCTAGCTAGACTATCTGTCCAATCTGAGGACTATGGTTACCTGGTCCTCAGATCTCTGCAGGGTAAATCCAGACAGCTAGCTAGACTATCTGTCCAATCTGAAGACTATGGTTACCTGGTCCTCAGATCTCTGCAGGGTAAATCCAGACAGCTAGCTAGACTATCTGTCCAATCTGAGGACTATGGTTACCTGGTCCTCAGGTCTCTGCAGGGTAAATCCAGACAGCTAGCTAGACTATCTGTCCAATCTGAGGACTATGGTTACCTGGTCCTCAGATCTCTGCAGGGTAAATCCAGACAGCTAGCTAGACTATCTGTCCAATCGGAGTTTCTATTGACGACTAAAACAACTTCTGAACGTACACATGTTCCACCAAAACTACTTCCTTCCTGAGACTTTTTAGCAGCGGCACCGTGGCTCCGTCCGGCGCTTAGCCCCGCCCACGCCGATTGTGATTTGTTGAAAGAAATGCCAATAAACCAGAGTATGTTGTTCTCCCATCCCAGAATGCTGTGTGGACTAGCAGACCCTCCTCCGCATCGCTGTGGAGGAGGGTCTGAGGATGGGAGACTAGAGACAGTCCAACATAAAGTCAAACATTAGACACAAACAGACAAAGAAACAGAGACAGTTTTTTACTTCATTTATGATTCCACTAGTTAAACACAAATCTACATTTAAACTGTAATAAATGCCCTTTGTTATGTTGGATTGGCTGTATGTGTGCGTGAGTCTTAACGAGGCGAGGCCTGTGATTGGTTGATCAGGGAATCGAGGTGGAACAAAGGAACCATTCTGAAGGCGTCGGTGGATTACATCCGCAAACTGCAGAAGGAACAACAGCGAGCCCGAGAGATGGAGGAGAGACAGAGGAGGCTGGAGAACACCAACCAGTCCCTGTTACTCCGCATACAGGTGTGGGGGGGGGGGGGGTGTAGTTCCAGAGACAGCCTGTAGAGGGACCAAAGAGGGAAAGTTACATAGTGTTGCTATAACCCTCGTGTTGTCTTTTCGTTAAAATTGATAATCAACACTTTTGTTGACGCTTTTTATCGACGTTTTAAAATTTTTCTTACATTTTTGTCCCTTTTTTCAATGTTTGTCCCTTTTTTGACGTTTTCAACACTACGTAACACTAACTCATTTATAGGAAATTATACCTATGGTTTGAGTTAGAAAAGCAGAAATTATGAATTATTGAGACTAAAATTAAAGGAATGGATGTTGATGATAATCACAGACTGGAATATGTCAATTTTTACTCAATACTATTTCAAAAACACTTCCATTTGTTTTACAATGCTATAAAATTGAATAAGACGCCCCAAAATTAATGAAAGTAGAGATTTGTACTTGGCAAAGAGCGTTGTGTGGAATCAATCATGTTATTTTGGGGAATTAAAAAGAACATTGATATAGGACAACATGGGGACAACATGAGGACAACATGAGGACAACATGAGGACAACATGAGGACAACATGAGGGTTAAGAGGGTTGTTGGTGATTTTCATCCAGTCATCCAGCGGAGATTTACCTGCATGGACAGCACAACTGAAAATCTGCAAACTTTCCCTTTAAGTTACCGGCTACCCACTAGGGCTATCATGGTTGGCATAAAGCTCAACAAGACATTTGTAGGCAACTCAAATGTTCCAGTTAAGTTTGCGGAATTGGAAACACACAGTGAGTTTTAGATGAAAACACAGACAGCAGCCAAAAACAAGCCCCGTGTTAGCATGGTTAGCATCGCTAAGCCTGACAGGTCCCGAAGCATCCCCTGCTTTATCGTAGGCTCTTTTTCTAATAGATTTCTATAGAAACTGACTTCTTTTTGGAGCCGGTGTAGTCTACCCCTGCTGGACGTTAGAGAGAATGCAGCTTTAAGGAGTCTCCCCGTGCTGGACGTTAAAGAGAATGCAGCTTTAAGGAGTCTCCCCCTGCTGGACGTTAGAGAGAATGCAGCTTTAAGGAGTCTCCCCCTGCTGAACGTTAGAGAGAATGCAGCTTTAAGGAGTCTCCCCCTGCAGGACGTTAGAGAGAATGCAGCTTTAAGGAGTCTCCCCCTGCAGGACGTTAGAGAGAATCCAGCTTTAAGGAGTCTCCCCCTGCTGGAAGTTAGAGAGAATGCAGCTTTAAGGAGTCTCCCCTGCTGGACGTTAGAGAGAATGCAGCTTTAAGGAGTTTCCCCCTGCAGGACGTTAGAGAGAATGCAGCTTTAAGGAGTCTCCCCCTGCAGGACGTTAGAGAGAATGCAGCTTTAAGGAGTCTCCCCGTGCTGGACGTTAAAGAGAATGCAGCTTTAAGGAGTCTCCCCCTGCAGGACGTTAGAGAGAATGCAGCTTTAAGGAGTCTCCCCCTGCTGAACGTTAGAGAGAATGCAGCTTTAAGGAGTCTCCCCCTGCAGGACGTTAGAGAGAATGCAGCTTTAAGGAGTCTCCCCCTGCTGGAAGTTAGAGAGAATGCAGCTTTAAGGAGTCTCCCCCTGCTGGACGTTAGAGAGAATGCAGCTTTAAGGAGTCTCCCCCTGCAGGACGTTAGAGAGAATCCAGCTTTAAGGAGTCTCCCCCTGCTGGAAGTTAGAGAGAATGCAGCTTTAAGGAGTCTCCCCTGCTGGACGTTAGAGAGAATGCAGCTTTAAGGAGTTTCCCCCTGCAGGACGTTAGAGAGAATGCAGCTTTAAGGAGTCTCCCCCTGCAGGACGTTAGAGAGAATGCAGCTTTAAGGAGTCTCCCCCTGCTGGACGTTAGAGAGAATGCAGCTTTAAGGAGTCTCCCCCTGCTGGACGTTAGAGAGAATGCAGCTTTAAGGACTCTCCCCCTGCTGGACGTTAGAGAGAATGCAGCTTTAAGGAGTCTCCCCCTGCTGGACGTTAGAGAGAATGCAGCTTTAAGGAGTCTCCCCCTGCAGGACGTTAGAGAGAATGCAGCTTTAAGGGCCGTTGTCGTCACTCTTCTGTTCTGACTTCCTGTCTGTGTTTATTCGTTGTAGGAGTTGGAGCTTCAGACTCGCCTCCACAGCCTCGACTCTTCGTCGTCCTCCTCCTCCTCTCTGGACCCCCAGGCAATGCTCTCCCCCTCCCTGCCTCACCTCTTCTCCTCCCCCTCCCCCCGCTCCGCCCCCTCGCTGGCGACCCCGTCCCTGGGTCTGGACGCCCTGAGTTTTGTTGATCTGGACGAGCCTCGGGCGGCCTCCCCCATCTTTTCCCCGGACCTGATGTCGGACGTGGGGCTGACGGAGCTCCGCGGCCTGGCAGACATACTGATGGAGGAAGGGGGAGGGGGGGCCATGTCCGACCCCCTGCTGTCCTGCGGAGCCTCGAAGACCAGCAGCCGTAGAAGCAGCTTCAGCATGGACGAGGACCTGTGATGTACACTCCAGGCTTCACACGCCAGGCTTCACACGCCTGGCTTCCTATTGGCCAGAAGCATTACGCCCCCTGTGACAGCATCCGAACAAACAACACATATATGTGATGTCACAGCGCACAACTGTGGCTAAATCTCACTTCCCTTTGAATTGCATCCACGTTTCCCCCTTTGATTCCCTTGCTCGCGTCTCAGTCCCTCCCACCGAGGAGGCACGGGAGAGAGGAAATCATGCAAGGAGGGGGGGAACTAGGAAATGTATTTTTAGAGTGATGAGACGTCCTTTCCTCTGAAGCATCACATGAATTTGTCAGCTGTGTGGGCGGAGTTAACGTCGGCTTTCAGCTGTACGGCTTCCAGGAAGGATGCTCTCTGTATCCTCGCTCATAGCTCCTCAGAGATCTCTCCTCCATCCTCACTCATAGCTCCTCAGAGATCCCTCCTCCATCCTCGCTCATAGCTCCTCAGAGATCCCTCCTCCATCCTTGCTCATAGCTCCTCAGAGATCCCTCCTCCATCCTTGCTCATAGCTATTCAGAGACCCCTCCTCCATCCTAAGGGCAAGATTAAGAACTTTGATACAGCTTTCACAAAGTAGGGCCAGAACAACTTCCTGTTCAAGCGAGGAGATTTCAAATAAGAGAAGTGAGATTCAACTTGTATCCTCCAGAGAAGCCGATTGGCGATAGTAGAAAAGCTCGCAGCTGATTGGCTTAGAGAGGTGCGGCTGCTCTGAGCTCCAGGTGTCTGCAGGTGATCAATAACTCGGCATCAGTTCAAAATGAAAATCTTGTTTTAGTTCAGCAGGTTTAACACATCATCGTCATCATCAACCTAATCAAAATTTGTGAAATGATAAGATACTAATTCAAAATTCAGATTCATTGTCTCATAATTTAGTCACGTTGTGAGTTTTTAATCTTATAACTTAGACCTAGCACCAGTATTTTTGTACTCCAGATTTTCACAAGCTGCACAAATCTAGTAACATCTCAGACCACATGAGTTACAAAATGCTAAAATATAATGAGGTCTACAATGGGGTATATAATGGGGTATATAATGGGGTATAATGGGGTTTAATGGGGTATATAATGGGGTTTAATGGGGTCTATAATTGGGTATATAATGGGGTATATAATGGGGTTTAATTGGGTATATAATGGGGTTTAATGGGGTCTATAATTGGGTATATAATGGGGTATATAATGGGGTTTAATGGGGTATATAAAGTGGTCTATAATTGGGTATATAATGGGGTTTAATGGGGTATATAATGGGGTATATAATGGGGTTTAATGGGGTATATAATTGGGTATATAATGGGGTATATAATGGGGTTTAATGGGGTATGAAAATGGGGTTTATTGGGGTCTATAATTGGGTATATAATTGGGTATATAATGGGGTTTAATGGGGTATATAATGGGGTCTATAATTGGGTATATAATGGGGTTTAATGGGGTCTATAATGGGGTCTATAATTGGGTATATAATGGGGTTTAATGGGGTCTATAATGGGGTCTATAATTGGGTATATAATGGGGTTTAATGGGGTCTATAATTGGGTTTAATGGGGTATATAATGGGGTATATAATGGGTTTTTTTGCCCAATGAGGGCATAAATCAACCTGCCTTCCCCAGCTTAGACATGTTCACCTGCAGCTCTCCTGGGGGTCGGAGCCACCCTGTCCACGTTGTCCCCGTCAGTGATGTCACAGCCGGTGTTTTCAGCTGCAGCGCCATCTTTTGATTCTAATTCAACCCCCCCCCCCCCAGAGTAGAAATCTGATCTGACGGCAGCAGAGTCGGAGTCTTTCCACAGGTGTGAACTCACCTGAGACTCCGCTGCCGGTATTTTAGAGATGAATCCACAGTGAACGTTCTTAACCCAGACGTCTGTTCAGCTTGTAAATATGAATCTGTACATAAACACGTAAATCTATAATCACCAGAGCCCGACCGATATATCGGCCAATATTAGACATTTTCCAAACTATCGCTATCGGCATTTATAATGGCCAATTTAAATTTTTTTTTAAAAAAGACACCATTTTTTTTAAATATTCATTCACGCTCTACAACGTCCCTGTTAGTGATGGCGTTGCATAGTCTGTCCACCAGAGGACACTGTACAACGTCCCTGTTAGTGATGGCGTTGCATAGTCTGTCCACCAGAGGACACTGTACAACGTCCCTGTTAGTGATGGCGTTGCATAGTCTGTCCACCAGAGGACGCTCTACAACGTCCCTGTTAGTGATGGCGTTGCATAGTCTGTCCACCAGAGGACGCTCTACAACGTCCCTGTTAGTGATGGCGTTGCATAGTCTGTCCACCAGAGGACGCTCTACAATGTCCCTGTTAGTGATGGCGTTGCATAGTCTGTCCACCAGAGGACGCTCTACAACGTATCTTAAGTTTGTATTTTTATACATTTTATTTATCAGAACTTTAATATATTTTGATGTTCTGTTGTGACAATAAAACAAATTATCATCATATTATTTTAGTGAGAACTCATAAATAACTACAATTAACTAATGTTAGAGAAATCTGTTCATGTTTAGTAATCATGTTTCCTGGATTTTTTATATATATATCAGCATATCGGATTTTTAATAACCAAATATTGGTATCGGTCGGGCTCTAATAATCACTGTGTGCTGGAGATATTTTGGTGGAAGAATCTGATCGGGCTCGTTATTGAGCTATTAGATCTTTTATTACTGATGTATGAGCTTCCTGTTAATCCTGTGAGTTCATCTTTTGAAACCATTGTTTTTTGGCATGAGTAGCAGACATAAACCAAACTGCAGACTCTAGCTTTATGAATATTTTTAATGCAAAATATCCCCAGGCAAGTGTTTGGTTGTGTATTGTAATGGGAAAATTACATTTAAGCATGGTTTCATATGTCCGTCTATAATATGCATGTGTTGATTATTCATGTAATTGTTCACCTTGCTTTTCAGGGTGTAGGACTTCTGAATCTCTCCCTGAAGGAGAGACACACTGACTGTTAGACTTTGTTGCATTTGTCCTTGGAGGAAAAATGCAAAGACTTAACCTTTGTGTTTTCCTCGGTAAATGTTTAAAAAAAACTACAAAAAAGCAGGAAAAAAATCAACAAACACATTTTTTTAAATCGGAAAAAGTGACAAAAAAATGTCAACAACATTGGAAAAAGCGACAAAGACACTGTTAAAAAATTGACTAAAACATAATTTAAAAAACTTCAAAAAAGTGACAAAAAAAAATAGGAATAAAATGGACAAAAACATTGAGAAAAGTGTAGAAAAAGAACAACAGACTGTTGAAATTTCAACCCAGAAAAACAAAGTTGCAAAGAGACATTCAAAAGTCATTGTGAACAAATATATGAATAATCAACACATGCATATGATAGAAGGACATATGAAATCATGCTTAAATGTAAAACAAGAGAAAACAAGATGTGAGACAGGCAGCCGGGGAATATCTTCCAGTGTAGGTCATCAGAGCCAGCCCCCCCACCCCTGTCTCCAGGTAACTGCAAGTAAATGTAAATGGTCTTAACATCTACTCTAAGCAATGAAACATAGTAGAGGAACTGTCGGTACACGATCCGTTCTGTTATGTCTGCTATGTTAGCGCACGTGCAGAAGATGTCATGATGTATGAGGATTTACAGCACTGCACAATCTGGTCCACAGTAGCGGTCTGCTGTTAGCCTCCACCGGGAAGCTAACGACGCTAGTTTAGCTAACAGCTAATTCGGCTAACTGCTAGCTGGCAGCTAATTCGGCTAACCGCTAGCTGACAGCTTGATTCAGCCGAAAATAACGTTACTCAAACTAAACAGCGAGGAAAGCAGCTACAGCTAAATTAAGACTTTACAGTAATAATAAAGACAAGTATTGAGTGATTGTATTTTAAATGAGCACAGGTAAAGTAGAACTGAAGTAACAGCTGTTATATATTTAAACGGTTATTTTCATTCATTCATTCATTTTACATGCTGTCTCAGCCATAGACATATACTATATGTCTAAAGTCTATGCTAGCGGTTAGCCGAATCAGCTGTTAGCTAAACTAACGTTAGCTTTCCAGTGGAGGCGAACAGACTTTCTTTAACTGTCTATGTGAAGAGATCGTGCAGCGTCGTAAATACGTGTTCATCATGACATCATCATGACATCATCATGACATCATATACGCATGCGCGAACATCTTGCACATGCGCAGAACGGATCGTGTACCGACATGAACCATTCAACATTCATACACAAACACACACACACATTCACACACGAGGCCACACATTCACACATTGTGGCCGAGGCTGCCCTAACCCTAACCTGCTCATCAGATATACACACACACACACACACAACTACACACCTGCTCATCAGATACACACTCACACACAACTACACACCTGCTCATCAGATATACACACACACACACACACACAACTACACACCTGCTCATCAGATACACACTCACACACAACTACACACCTGCTCATCAGATATACACACACACATCTACACACCTGCTCATCAGATACACACTCACACACATCTACACACCTGCTCATCAGATACACACTCACACACATCTACACACCTGCTAATCAGATATACACACACACACATCTACACACCTGCTCATCAGATACACACTCACACACATCTACACACCTGCTCATCAGATACACACTCACACACATCTACACACCTGCTCATCAGATATACACACACACACACACAACTACACACCTGCTCATCAGATACACACTCACACACAACTACACACCTGCTCATCAGATATACACACACACACACACAACTACACACCTGCTCATCAGATACACACTCACACACAACTACACACCTGCTCATCAGATATACACACACACACACACAACTACACACCTGCTCATCAGATATACACACACACACACACACAACTACACACCTGCTCATCAGATACACACTCACACACAACTACACACCTGCTCATCAGATATACACACACACACACATCTACACACCTGCTCATCAGATACACACTCACACACATCTACACACCTGCTCATCAGATACACACTCACACACATCTACACACCTGCTCATCAGATACACACTCACACACATCTACACACCTGCTCATCAGATATACACACACACACACAACTACACACCTGCTCATCAGATACACACTCACACACAACTACACACCTGCTCATCAGATATACACACACACACACACACACACAACTACACACCTGCTCATCAGATACACACTCACACACAACTACACACCTGCTCATCAGATATACACACACACACACACACACACAACTACACACCTGCTCATCAGATATACACACACACACACACACACACAACTACACACCTGCTCATCAGATACACACTCACACACATCTACACACCGATGGCGCAGCATCAGGGGTAACTCAGGGTTCGGTGTCTTGCCCAAGGACACCTGCACATGGGACTGCAGGGTCAGGGATTGGCAGGCGACCCCTCCACCACCGAGCCCCAATACCCCCCCCCCCAACCCCCCACCCCCAGACAGGCCAAACTTTATTGTTAACCTAAATTGATATGCTAAACATGAAAAGAAGTGCCAAAAACATCGGAAAAAGTTACAAAAGAGAGAGAGACAGAGAAAGCACCCTGAGCTAAGTGGACTGTTCTTATATAGCGCTATTTAGTGTCTTGCCCAAGGACACTTTGACATGGGACTGCAGGGCCAGGGATCGAACCCCCAACCTTGCGATTGGCAAGGCCACCGCTCTACACGTACGCATTGTCACAAAGCTAGCCTATCTGGGCCTCAGCGGCTTGTAGACGCTCCAGCACGTTGCCCATTTTGGGATTAGCCAAGATGGCGACGGCCGGAGCCACCGAGAGCTGCCCCACTTTGATCTTCGGGTTTTTGGCTCTTCTGAAACTTCCGGGTCTTAACTTAACGTCCGTGTTTTATTCCGACTCCAAACTACGGTCGATGCGGTTATAAGCAGGCTAGTCCTTCCACTTATGGGATCGCTCCGGTGACGCCGGAAATTCTAACAAATGTCCCTCATTTCGCAGATGTCCGTCCCCGTCCTCTGTCTCTGTGTCGGCGCTCTAACCTGCGGCTGGTTTCTGAGGACTCTGGTTACCTGGTCCTCAAGTCTCTGCAAGGTAAATCCAGACAGCTAGCTAGACTATCTGTCCGATCTGAGGACTATGGTTACCTGGTCCTCAGATCTCTGCAGGGTAAATACAGACAGCTAGCTAGACTATCTGTCCAATCTGAGGACTCTGGTTACCTGGTCCTCAGGTCTCTGCAGGGTAAATCCAGACTGCTAGCTAGACTATCTGTCCAATCTGAGGACTGTGGTTACCTGGTCCTCAGATCTCTGCAGGGTAAATCCAGACAGCTAGCTAGACTATCTGTCCAATCTGAGGACTATGGTTACCTGGTCCTCAGATCTCTGCAGGGTAAATCCAGACAGCTAGCTAGACTATCTGTCCAATCTGAGGACTATGGTTACCTGGTCCTCAGATCTCTGCAGGGTAAATCCAGACTGCTAGCTAGACTATCTGTCCAATCGGAGTCTCTGTTGACGACCAAAACAACTTCCTTCCTGAGACTATTTAGCAGCGGCACCGTGGCTCCGTCCGGCGCTTAGCCCCGCCCACACTGATTGTGATTGGTTGAAAGAAATGCCAATTAACCAGAGCATGTTTTCCTCCCAATCCCAGAATGCTGTGTGGACTAGCCAGACCCAGGTCTGGGGATGCGAGACTATAACAGTAAGTTATAGCTAAATAAAAAAAAAAAATCAAATACAAAGCAGGTTGTCATGGTTACCAGTTATAGTAATACATCCATGGTTATATCAGATTCTTCCATAAAGGGATTTTTGTTTGTCTTTTTATTGTTGTTGTTTTATTGATTTATGACATTTATATGAATTGTTTCCGTGGATCATGTAGTCTGAATAATATCTCCACATGTTTTATTCAGCGTCATGTTTTGTCTTTATAGATTCTAACTTTTATAAATAGAAATAAAGTCATTCTAGAAAAATAGTTTTTGTTTTTTTTTGTGTTTCCTAACAAACAACATATTAACAAAAGTTATTAGTAGTAGTTTATTTGAACATGTAAAACATTAAAATAAAACATATATATATATCCATCCATCCATCCATCCATCCATCTTCATCCGCTTATCCGGTATCGGGTCGCGGGGGCAGCAGCTCCAGCAGGGGACCCCAAACTTCCCTTTCCCGATCCACATCAACCAGCTCCGACTGGGGGATCCCGAGGCGTTCCCAGGCCAGGTTGGAGATATAATCTCTCCACCTAGTCCTGGGTCTTCCCCGAGGCCTCCTCCCAGCTGGACGTCCCTCCACCTAGTCCTGGGTCTCCCCCGAGGCCTCCTCCCAGCTGGACGTCCCTCCACCTAGTCCTGGGTCTTCCCCGAGGCCTCCACCCAGCTGGACGTCCCTCCACCTAGTCCTGGGTCTTCCCCGAGGCCTCCTCCCAGCTGGACGTCCCTCCACCTAGTCCTGGGTCTTCCCCGAGGCCTCCACCCAGCTGGACGTCCCTCCACCTAGTCCTGGGTCTTCCCCGAGGCCTCCACCCAGCTGGACGTCCCTCCACCTAGTCCTGGGTCTCCCCCGAGGCCTCCTCCCAGCTGGACGTCCCTCCACCTAGTCCTGGGTCTTCCCCGAAGCCTCCTCCCAGCTGAACGTCCCTCCACCTAGTCCTGGGTCTTCCCCGAAGCCTCCTCCCAGCTGAACGTCCCTCCACCTCGTCCTGGGTCTTCCCCGAGGCCTCCTCCCAGCTGGACGTCCCTCCACCTAGTCCTGGGTCTTCCCCGAGGCCTCCTCCCAGCTGGACGTCCCTCCACCTAGTCCTGGGTCTCCCCCCGAGGCCTCCTCCCAGCTGGACGTCCCTCCACCTAGTCCTGGGTCTTCCCCGAAGCCTCCTCCCAGCTGGACGTCCCTCCACCTAGTCCTGGGTCTTCCCCGAGGCCTCCTCCCAGCTGGACGTCCCTCCACCTAGTCCTGGGTCTCCCCCGAGGCCTCCTCCCAGCTGGACGTCCCTCCACCTAGTCTTGGGTCTTCCCCGAGGCCTCCTCCCAGCTGGACGTCCTTCCACCTAGTCTTGGGTCTCCCCCGAGGCCTCCTCCCAGCTGGACGTCCCTCCACCTAGTCTTGGGTCTTCCCCGAGGCCTCCTCCCAGCTGGACGTCCTTCCACCTAGTCTTGGGTCTTCCCCGAGGCCTCCTCCCAGCTGGACGTCCTTCCACCTAGTCTTGGGTCTTCCCCGAGGCCTCCTCCCAGCTGGACGTCCCTCCACCTAGTCCTGGGTCTCCCCCCGAGGCCTCCTCCCAGCTGGACGTCCCTCCACCTAGTCCTGGGTCTTCCCCGAAGCCTCCTCCCAGCTGGACGTCCCTCCACCTAGTCCTGGGTCTTCCCCGAGGCCTCCTCCCAGCTGGACGTCCCTCCACCTAGTCCTGGGTCTCCCCCGAGGCCTCCTCCCAGCTGGACGTCCCTCCACCTAGTCTTGGGTCTTCCCCGAGGCCTCCTCCCAGCTGGACGTCCTTCCACCTAGTCTTGGGTCTCCCCCGAGGCCTCCTCCCAGCTGGACGTCCCTCCACCTAGTCTTGGGTCTTCCCCGAGGCCTCCTCCCAGCTGGACGTCCTTCCACCTAGTCTTGGGTCTTCCCCGAGGCCTCCTCCCAGCTGGACGTCCTTCCACCTAGTCTTGGGTCTTCCCCGAGGCCTCCTCCCAGCTGGACGTCCCTCAAAATGCAAATGCAAAATGTTCCGTATGAACTTCTTCTTCTGCAGGTGGTGCTGTGATTGCGTTGCCGTCCTGCAGGGGGCAGTAACTGATCACACACACTTTGATTTCAGCGTTTTCAACCTGTTTTGAATCATATATTCGGATTACTTTCTTTTTTCTCACTTGGTTTAGCTCCAGAGGGAGACAGACCCACAGCTGGAAAAAGATGATGGGATCTTACCGAGCTACTGAGCATGTGCAGCTCCCAACAAAGATAGGATATAAGGGAGACGTCTCACTCTGGAGATAAAACTAGAGAGATGTCTCACTCTGGTGATAAAACTAGAGAGATGTCTCACTCTGGTGATAAAACTAGAGAGATGTCTCACTCTGGAGATAAAACTAGTGAGATGTCTCACTCTGGAGATAAAACTAGAGAGATGTCTCACTCTGGAGATAAAACTAGAGAGATGTCTCACTCTGGAGATAAAACTAGAGAGATGTCTCACTCTGGAGATAAAACTAGAGAGACGTCTCACTCTGGAGATAAAACTAGAGAGATGTCTCACTCTGGAGATAAAACTAGAGAGATGTCTCACTCTGGAGATAAAACTAGTGAGATGTCTCACTCTGGAGATAAAACTAGTGAGATGTCTCACTCTGGAGATAAAACTAGAGAGATGTCTCACTCTGGAGATAAAACTAGAGAGATGTCTCCCTCTGGAGATAAAACTAGAGAGATGTCTCACTCTGGAGATAAAACTAGAGAGATGTCTCACTCTGGAGATAAAACTAGAGAGATGTCTCACTCTGGAGATAAAACTAGAGAGATGTCTCACTCTGGAGATAAAACTAGAGAGATGTCTCACTCTGGAGATAAAACTAGTGAGATGTCTCACTCTGGAGATAAAACTAGTGAGATGTCTCACTCTGGTGATAAAACTAGAGAGACATCTCACTCTGGAGATAAAACTAGTGAGATGTCTCACTCTGGAGATAAAACTAGAGAGATGTCTCACTCTGGAGATAAAACTAGAGAGATGTCTCACTCTGGAGATAAAACTAGAGAGACGTCTCACTCTGGAGATAAAACTAGAGAGACGTCTCACTCTGGAGATAAAACTAGAGAGACGTCTCACTCTGGAGATAAAACTAGAGAGATGTCTCACTCTGGAGATAAAACTAGTGAGATGTCTCACTCTGGAGATAAAACTAGTGAGATGTCTCACTCTGGAGATAAAACTAGAGAGATGTCTCACTCTGGAGATAAAACTAGAGAGATGTCTCCCTCTGGAGATAAAACTAGAGAGATGTCTCACTCTGGAGATAAAACTAGAGAGATGTCTCACTCTGGAGATAAAACTAGTGAGATGTCTCACTCTGGTGATAAAACTAGAGAGATGTCTCACTCTGGAGATAAAACTAGTGAGATGTCTCACTCTGGTGATAAAACTAGAGAGATGTCTCACTCTGGAGATAAAACTAGTGAGATGTCTCACTCTGGTGATAAAACTAGAGAGATGTCTCACTCTGGAGATAAAACTAGAGAGACGTCTCACTCTGGAGATAAAACTAGAGAGACGTCTCACTCTGGAGATAAAACTAGTGAGACGTCTCCCTCTGGAGATAAAACTAGTGAGACGTCTCACTCTGGAGATAAAACTAGAGAGACGTCTCACTCTGGAGATAAAACTAGAGAGATGTCTCACTCTGGAGATAAAACTAGAGAGACGTCTCACTCTGGAGATAAAACTAGAGAGATGTCTCACTCTGGAGATAAAACTAGTGAGATGTCTCACTCTGGAGATAAAACTAGAGAGATGTCTCACTCTGGAGATAAAACTAGAGAGATGTCTCACTCTGGAGATAAAACTAGAGAGACGTCTCACTCTGGAGATAAAACTAGAGAGACGTCTCACTCTGGAGATAAAACTAGAGAGACGTCTCACTCTGGAGATAAAACTAGAGAGATGTCTCACTCTGGAGATAAAACTAGTGAGATGTCTCACTCTGGAGATAAAACTAGTGAGATGTCTCACTCTGGAGATAAAACTAGAGAGATGTCTCACTCTGGAGATAAAACTAGAGAGATGTCTCACTCTGGAGATAAAACTAGAGAGATGTCTCCCTCTGGAGATAAAACTAGAGAGATGTCTCACTCTGGAGATAAAACTAGAGAGATGTCTCACTCTGGAGATAAAACTAGAGAGATGTCTCACTCTGGAGATAAAACTAGTGAGATGTCTCACTCTGGTGATAAAACTAGAGAGATGTCTCACTCTGGAGATAAAACTAGTGAGATGTCTCACTCTGGTGATAAAACTAGAGAGATGTCTCACTCTGGAGATAAAACTAGTGAGATGTCTCACTCTGGTGATAAAACTAGAGAGATGTCTCACTCTGGAGATAAAACTAGAGAGACGTCTCACTCTGGAGATAAAACTAGAGAGACGTCTCACTCTGGAGATAAAACTAGAGAGACGTCTCACTCTGGAGATAAAACTAGAGAGATGTCTCACTCTGGAGATAAAACTAGTGAGATGTCTCACTCTGGAGATAAAACTAGAGAGATGTCTCACTCTGGAGATAAAACTAGAGAGATGTCTCCCTCTGGAGATAAAACTAGTGAGATGTCTCACTCTGGAGATAAAACTAGAGAGATGTCTCACTCTGGAGATAAAACTAGAGAGATGTCTCACTCTGGAGATAAAACTAGAGAGATGTCTCACATGTGATTGTTGCAAAAATCCTCTATTATGCGGCACGTTTTCTTAAAAAATGTGATGGAACTTGCAAAAACTGGAGGAGGAAGAGGAAGGAGAGGAGGATAAGGAGGGAGCGGAGGAGGAGGAGGAAAAAGAGGAGGAGGAGGGAGAGGAGGAGGGAGAAATTGCGGGAACTTGAAAAAACTGCAGTTTGATGTCTTGTTGCGTAATTACGTCACTTCATAACGTTCCCGTGGCAACGGCACATGTTAAAATGGCTGCTGCTCTGACCGTTCCGCTGCGTTGATTTGAAAGGAAACGGCCTTTCTATCCATTTTATTTCTACGGTCTAATGCTATTCTATAACTGATCTATATTATATATATATATATATGCAATCAGGCACCAGCAGTGGATTCATCCGCCACTGAAAATAGTCCCCCACAAAGTCCTGTTTTCCTCCAGTTTGACTAAAAGATTTCAGTTTTTTTAAAAGATTTGAGTCTTCAACAGGAACCAACGGGCGTGTTTGCCTTTGATGTCGGCCGGCCGGGGGGGGGGGTCAGAGGTGACGTGGCGTTGTCATTTCAGTGATTTCCTGTTTCCTGTTTGGACGTCCTGGCACGCCGCTTCAACAAACACACACTTCCCGTCCCTGCAAGACCCACTTCCTGTCCCGCCCGCCCGAGCTGTCCATCACAGACACAGAAACATCAACAGAGTCAAGCCGAGTCTTTATTTCTGCTGCAGAGAAACAGAAAAACCCCCATCATCCTCTCTGTCACACGACACAGGACTGCTTTTATTTTATAGACACGTTAAGCTAACGCTTTATAATAAAAGTACAAATGTTTACGTCTTTAAAGCCCCGGTGTGTGACGTGTTCGGTTCATTATCAAAATTGGTGTTGCCCGTTCACAAACTCGTCCTTCTTCATGAGTATTATCCACCATCATCAATTATAATTATTCCTATTGGCTTTCATTTTTACATTTTCACTTGCATGAACTGGGCTAGACGCTCCATGTTCATGCTCCATCTTGAAATATGGTAGCCTGTAAGGGACATACAGGACGTACTGCTCCGCCTTTCACGTTCGTTGTCACATGATGTCAAACCTCTTTGGACTCGGTCTTGACCCGGACTCGAACCTATTTGGACTCGGTCTTGACTCGGACTCGAACCTATTTGGACTCGGTCTTGACTCGGACTCGAACCTATTTGGACTCGGTCTTGACTCGGACTCGAACCTATTTGGACTCGGTCTTGACTTGGACTCGGACCTCTTTGGACTTGGTCTTGACTCGGACTCGGACCTCTTTGGACTCGGTCTTGACTTGGTCTCGACTAATGGTCTACTTGTCTTGGACTTGACAAAGGTGGTCTTGACACCCCTACAGTCCTTTTACCTGGCAGAACACGCCATCCGTTAGATTGGGTTATTGTGTGGCTTAATTCACCTTTTTCTTTTATTGGCATCTAAAACATGTTTTGAAAAAACTCTGTGACAGGAAGTCAGCTTTCATACAGGAAACACTGCTCCCAGTGTTGGCACTGGTCCATCGGTCTGTCCAACAAAGAGACAGATGTCTGAACAATAACACGAATATTACAGAAAGCATTCTTGTTGAACGCTGTGAAAATGCATTAGTGGTCCCTAATACTGTATCTGAAGTCTCTTTCATATAGACCTTAGTGGTCCCTAATACTGTATCTGAAGTCTCTTTATATAGACCTTAGTGGTCCCCTAATACTGTATCTGAAGTCTCTTTATATAGACCTTAGTGGTCCCTAATACTGTATCTGAAGTCTCTTTTATATAGACCTTAGTGGTCCCTAATACTGTATCTGAAGTCTCTTTATATAGACCTTAGTGGTCCCTAATACTGTATCTGAAGTCTCTTTATATAGACCTTAGTGGTCCCTAATACTGTATCTGAAGTCTCTTTTATATAGACCTTAGTGGTCCCTAATACTGTATCTGAAGTCTCTTTATATAGACCTTAGTGGTCCCTAATACTGTATCTGAAGTCTCTTTATATAGACCTTAGTGGTCCCCTAATACTGTATCTGAAGTCTCTTTATATAGACCTTAGTGGTCCCCTAATACTGTATCTGAAGTCTCTTTATATAGACCTTAGTGGTCCCCTAATACTGTATCTGAAGTCTCTTTATATAGACCTTAGTGGTCCCTAATACTGTATCTGAAGTCTCTTTTATATAGACCTTAGTGATTTTTATTTTTAGCGTTTTTAGCATTTTGTGACATTTTAGAGACCAAACAATTATCGACAACAGAAATAATCGTTAGTTGCGGCCATGCTTTCACTCAGCTCGTCTGTCTTTGTGTCCTTTGTCCATTAAATCTGGAAAATGGAAAAACAAAGAGAGAAAGTTTTCCGTTTTTCCAGGATGAAGCAGTGTAGTCTCCAGCGAAAAAGTCTCCTGACATCATCTTGTAGTCCGTCTCTGATTGGCCGGTCTATGAGGGGAAGCAGATGGAGCAGCACTCCAGACAGACCTCCAGGCAGTCGGACGAGCCGCAGCAGTCCTCCAGTATCCCACAATCCAACAGGGCCTGACACGCCTCCTCCGTGCAGGCCGCCTCCCCCGCCGCCTCCACGCAGCAGCAGCAGCCGGCCGCCGAGTCGCAGCAGCCGGACCCCCCCACTCCGCACACCAGACACTCCCCCAGAGCCGAACACATGGACAGCAGCTCGCAGAACAGACAGGCCAGGAGACAGTGAACGCAACAGTCTGTGGAGATGGAGACAAGCAGAACACACAGGAGACAGTGAACGCAACAGTCTGTGGAGACAAAGACAAGCAGAACACACAGGAGACAGTGAACGCAACAGTCTGTGGAGACAAAGACAAGCAGAACACACAGGAGACAGTGAACGCAACAGTCTGTGGAGACAAAGACAAGCAGAACACACAGGAGACAGTGAATGCAACAGTCTGTGGAGAGGGAGACAAGCAGAACACAAGCAGGAGACAGTGAAGGCAACAGTCTGTGGAGACGGAGACAAGCAGAACACACAGGAGACAGTGAATGCAACAGTCTGTGGAGACAGAGACAAGCAGAACACACAGGAGACAGTGAATGCAACAGTCTGTGGAGACAGAGACAAGCAGAACACAAGTAGGAGACAGTGAACGCAACAGTCTGTGGAGACAGAGACAAGCAGAACACACAGGAGACAGTGAACGCAACAGTCTGTGGAGACAAAGACAAGCAGAACACACAGGAGACAGTGAATGCAACAGTCTGTGGAGACGGAGAAAAGCAGAACACACAAGAGACAGTGAACGCACCAGTCTGTGGAGACAGAGACAAGCAGAACACAAGTAGGAGACAGTGAACGCAACAGTCTGTGGAGAGGGAGACAAGCAGAACACACAGGAGACAGTGAAGGCAACAGTCTGTGGAGACGGAGACAAGCAGAACACACAGGAGACAGTGAATGCAACAGTCTGTGGAGACAAAGACAAGCAGAACACACAGGAGACAGTGAATGCAACAG
>CM057243.1:3411903-3414403 GCA_029931835.1 Etheostoma nigrum | reverse complement strand
CTCTCTCTGTCTATCTGTCTGTCTGTCTCTCTCTCTCCCTCTCTCTATCTGTCTGTCTGGCTGTCTCTCTCTCACTCCGTCTATGTGTCTTGTCTGTCTCTTTGTATGTATGTCTCTCTCTCTCCGTCTATCTGTCTGTGTGTCCCATTACAGGTATTATATCTTTAGAACTAAATCTTTAGAACTATATCTATAGAACTATATCTTTAGAACTATATCTATAGAACTATAACTTTAGAACTATATCTATAGAACTATAACTTTAGAACTATATCTTTAGAACTATAACTTTAGAACTATATCTTTAGAACTATATCTATAGAACTATAACTTTAGAACTATATCTTTAGAACTATAACTTTAGAACTATATCTTTAGAACTATATCTATAGAACTATAACTTTAGAACTATATCTTTAGAACTATATCTATAGAACTACATCTCTAGAACTATATCTATAGAACTATATCTATAGAACTACATCTTTAGAACTATATCTATAGAACTATATCTTTAGAACTATAGCTTTAGAACTATAGCTTTAGAACTATATCTTTAGATCTATATCTTTAGAACTATATCTTTAGATCTATATCTTTAGAACTATATCTTTAGAACTATATCTATAGAACTATAACTTTAGAACTATAACTTTAGAACTATATCTTTAGAACTATATCTATAGAACTATATCTTTAGAACTACATCTATAGAACTACATCTATAGAACTATATCTTTAGAACTATATCTATAGAACTATATCTTTAGAACTATATCTATAGAACTATAACTTTAGAACTATATCTATAGAACTATATCTTTAGAACTATATCTATAGAACTATAACTTTAGAACTATATCTATAGATCTATATCTTTAGAACTATATATTTAGAACTATATCTATAGAACTATAACTTTAGAACTATATCTTTAGAACTATATCTATAGAACTATAACTTTAGAACTATAACTTTAGAACTATATCTATAGAACTATAACTTTAGAACTATAACTATAGAACTATATAAACTATAACTTTAGAACTATATCTATAGAACTATATCTATAGAACTATAACTTTAGAACTATAACTTTAGAACTATATCTATAGAACTATATCTGAAGATATTCCTTCCGTCAGAGCTCAAACCTGATTGGCTCACCGTCTCCAGCGACCTCCTTAATGTGGTCGGCGTCCGTCCTAACGGAGGCGTGGCTTCTAGTGGAGGAGAGACGCTTCTGATTGGTGCTGTGCCGACGCTGATGATGGCGATGATGATGATGAGGAGGAGGAGGAGGAGGAAGGCTGCAGTTGTGTCTGTTACAGGCGGACCCCCGGGACGGAGGAGGAGGAGGAGAGGTGAAGGAGGAAGATGGAGGAGTACAGACGGGGGGAGGAGGAGCTACTGATGAGCTGTCCACACCTGACACACAGAGAGATGACATCAGAGGTGACATCAGACCGAGACATGTCCCACGCCCCTTCCTGTGGACCATCATGGGACCTTATTTTGGAAAAAATATGTCTGGTACCGAACGGGGAGAGACAAGTAATCACCTGATCCTATAGAACTATATCTTTAAAACTATATCTATAGAACTATACCTTTAGAACTATATCTTTAGAACTATATCTTTAGAACTATATCTATAGAACTATATCTATAGAACTATATCTTTAGAACTATATCTATCGAACTATATCTTTAGAACTATATCTATAGAACTATATCTTTAGAACTATATCTTTAGAACTATATCTTTAGAACTATATCTATAGAACTATATCTATAGAACTATATCTTTAGAACTATATCTATAGAACTATAACTTTAGAACTATATCTATAGAACTATATCTTTAGAACTATATCTTTAGAACTATATCTATAGAACTATATCTTTAGAACTATATCTTTAGAACTATATCTTTAGAGCTATATCTATAGAACTATATCTTTAGAACTATATCTATAGAACTTTATCTTTAAGTAATCACCTGATCCTGATCCTATAGAACTATATCTTTAGAACTATATCTTTAGAACTATATCTATAGAACTATATCTTTAGAACTATATCTTTAGAACTATATCTATCGAACTATATCTTTAGAACTATATCTTTAGAACTATATCTATAGAACTATATCTATAGAACTATATCTATAGAACTATATCTTTAAGTAATCACCTGATCCTGATCCTATAGAACTATATCTATAGAACTATATCTTTAGAACTATATCTATAGAACTATATCTATAGAACTATATCTTTAGAACTATATCTTTAGAACTATAACTTTAGAACTATATCTTTAGAACTATATCTATAGAACTATATCTATAGAACTATATCTTTATAACTATATCTTTATAACTATATCTTTATAACTATATCTATAGAACTATATCTATAGAACTATATCTTTAGAACTATATCTTTAGAACTATATCTATAGAACTATATCTATAGAACTATATCTTTAAGTAATC
>CM057243.1:3396903-3404403 GCA_029931835.1 Etheostoma nigrum | reverse complement strand
AGATGTGTATATGTGTATGCATGTGTGTGTATGCATGTGTGTACAGTGGGTACGGAAAGTATTCAGACCCCTTTAAATTTTTCACTCTTTGTTTCATTGCAGGCATTTTCCAAAAATCAAAAAAGTTCATTTTATTTCTCAGTAATGTACACTCAGCACCCCATCTTGGACAGAAAAAAACAGAAATGTAGAAATTTTTGCAAATTTATTAAAAAACAAAAACTGAAATATCACATGGTCATAAGTATTCAGACCCTTTGTTCAGTATTTAGTAGAAGCACCCTTTTGATCTAATACAGCCATGAGTCGTTTTGGGAAAGATGCAACAAGTTTTTCACATCTGGATTTGGGTATCCTCTGCCATTCCTCCTTGCAGATCCTCTCCAGTTCTGTCAGGTTGGATGGTAAACGTTGGTGGACAGTCATTTTCAGGTCTCTCCAGAGATGCTCAATTGGGTTTAAGTCAGGGCTCTGGCTGGGCCATTCAAGAACAGCCACGGAGTTGTTGTGAAGCCACTCCTTCGTTATTTTAGCGGTGTGCTTAGGGTCATTGTCTTGTTGGAAGGTAAACCTTCGGCCCAGTCTGAGGTCCAGAGCACTCTGGAAAAGGTTTTCGTCCAGGATATCCCTGTACTTGGCCGCATTCATCTTTCCCTCGATTGCAACCAGTCGTCCTGTCCCTGCAGCTGAAAAACACCCCCACAGCATGATGCTGCCACCACCATGCTTCACTGTTGGGACTGTATTGGACAGGTGATGAGCAGTGCCTGGTTTTCTCCACACATACCGCTTAGAATTAAGGCCAAAAAGTTCTATCTTGGTCTCATCAGACCAGAGGATTTTATTTATCACCATCTTGGAGTCCTTCAGGTGTTTTTTAGCAAACTCCATGCGGGCTTTCATGTGTCTTGCACTGAGGAGAGGCTTCCTTCGGGCCACTCTGCCATAAAGCCCCGACTGGTGGATTGCTGCAGTGATGGTTGACTTACTACAACTTTCTCCCATCTCCCGACTGCATCTCTGGAGCTTAGCCACAGTGACCATTGGGTTCTTCTTTGCCTCTCTCACCAAGGCTCTTCTCCCCCGATAGCTCAGTTTGGCCGGACGGCCAGCTCTAGGAAGGGTTCTGGTCGTCCCAAACGTCTTCCATTTGAGGATTATGGAGGCCACTGTGCTCTTAGGAACCTTAAGTGCAGCAGAAATTTTTTTGTAACCTTGACCAGATCTGTGCCTTGCCACAATTCTGTCTCTGAGCTCCTCAGGCAGTTCCTTTGACCTCATGATTGTCATTTGCTCTGACATGCACTGTGAGCTGTAAGGTCTTATATAGACAGGTGTGTGGCTTTCCTAATCAAGTCCAATCAGTATAATCAAACACAGCTGGACTCCAATGAAGGTGTAGAACCATCTCAAGGATGATCAGAAGAAATAGACAGCACCTGAGTTACATATGAGGGTCACGGCAAAGGGTCTGAATACTTATGACCATGTGATATTTCAGTTTTTGTTTTTTAATAAATTTGCAAAAATTTCTACATTTCTGTTTTTTTCTGTCCAAGATGGGGTGCTGAGTGTACATTACTGAGAAATAAAATGAACTTTTTTGATTTTTGGAAAATGGCTGCAATGAAACAAAGAGTGAAAAATTTAAAGGGGTCTGAATACTTTCCGTACCCACTGTATATGTGTATACATTTGTGTATATGTGTATACATGTGTGTATATGTGTATACATGTGTGTATATGTGTATACATTTGTGTATGTGTGCATGTATGTGGGGGGTAGTCTGTTTGTGTGTGTCTGTCTGGGTGTGTGAGTGTGTGTCTGAGTGTGTCTGTGTATGTGTGTGTGTTTGTGAGTGTGTGTTTGTGAGTGTGCGTGTGTGTGTGCGTGTGTGTGTATTACTGGATAGATACATTGCGATGTGATGCGATAACATTTCACTGGAACGGAAACTAACCACGCACCAACACCTGTGGTCGAGCTAGCTGGGGGTGCAGCGTGGTGATTGGCTGTCTGGAGAAGGAAAGCTTTTTATTTCAGTTAGAGAATTTTTACTTGATAATTAATAAAAAGTGTTCAATGTAAATGGAAACTGAGAGAAAGTGTGAGATCGGGGGGGGGGGGGGGGTGTATGTGTGCGTCTGTGTGTGTGTGCGTCTTTCTGTGTCTGTGTGTGTGTTCCAGATGTTGTATTTTAAATCTTAATATTATGGGATGTTGTATATTAGCAATATGAATTAACTTTAATGCATTTATAATAATAATATAACAGACAGACACACAGACCCACACACATACACAGACACAGTTATCATTAACTCTATTGACTAAGGCAGTAAATTACACGTCTAATCAACAGTGTGTTATCCTTTGTGTTGTCTGAAAAAGAGTTTAAAGACTCTATTTGTCCGTTGTTTATTTCTAAAGAAACACGACAATGTATAAAAGGCTCCGTTAGCTTGTAGCTCACGTTACGGCTCCGTAGCAGACGTTTTTATAAAACTAGGCTAACGATTGTGTCATAACCACGCGACTTACTGTCGCATGGTCGAGAAATCACCGTATTGTCAGGAGAAGCTCGCAGACAGTTTGGACTTCATCAGCTGTTTAGGTTGAATTACTAATGTTAACTAGCATGTTAGTTAGCAGTAATTAGCCTGTGCCTATGTTAATGTCAACTAGCATGTTAGTTAGCAGTAATTAGCCTGTGTTATGTTAATGTTAACTAGCATGTTAGTTAGCAGTAATTAGCATGTTAGTTAGCAGTAATTAGCCTGTGCCTATGTTAATGTCAACTAGCATGTTAGTTAGCAGTAATTAGCCTGTGCCTATGTTAATGTCAACTAGCATGTTAGTTAGCAGTAATTAGCCTGTGTTATGTTAATGTCAACTAGCATGTTAGTTAGCAGTAATTAGCCTGTGTTATGTTAATGTTAACTAGCATGTTAGTTAGCAGTAATTAGCATGTTAGTTAGCAGTAATTAGCCTGTGCCTATGTTAATGTCAACTAGCATGTTAGTTAGCAGTAATTAGCCTGTGTTATGTTAATGTTAACTAGCATGTTAGTTAGCAGTAATTAGCATGTTAGTTAGCAGTAATTAGCCTGTGCCTATGTTAATGTCAACTAGCATGTTAGTTAGCAGTAATTAGCCTGTGTTATGTTAATGTCAACTAGCATGTTAGTTAGCAGTAATTAGCCTGTGTTATGTTAATGTTAACTAGCATGTTAGTTAGCAGTAATTAGCATGTTAGTTAGCAGTAATTAGCCTGTGCCTATGTTAATGTCAACTAGCATGTTAGTTAGCAGTAATTAGCCTGTGCCTATGTTAATGTTAACTAGCATGTTAGTTAGCAGTAATTAGCCTGTGCCTATGTTAATGTCAACTAGCATGTTAGTTAGCAGTAATTAGCCTGTGTTATGTTAATGTCAACTAGCATGTTAGTTAGCAGTAATTAGCCTGTGTTATGTTAATGTTAACTAGCATGTTAGTTAGCAGTAATTAGCATGTTAGTTAGCAGTAATTAGCCTGTGCCTATGTTAATGTCAACTAGCATGTTAGTTAGCAGTAATTAGCCTGTGTTATGTTAATGTTAACTAGCATGTTAGTTAGCAGTAATTAGCATGTTAGTTAGCAGTAATTAGCCTGTGCCTATGTTAATGTTAACTAGCATGTTAGTTAGCAGTAATTAGCCTGTGTTATGTTAATGTTAACTAGCATGTTAGTTAGCAGTAATTAGCATGTTAGTTAGCAGTAATTAGCCTGTGCCTATGTTAATGTTAACTAGCATGTTAGTTAGCAGTAATTAGCCTGTGTTATGTTAATGTTAACTAGCATGTTAGTTAGCAGTAATTAGCATGTTAGTTAGCAGTACTTAGCCTGTGCCTATGATAATGTCAACTAGCATGTTAGTTAGCAGTAATTAGCCTGTGTTATGTTAATGTTAACTAGCATGTTAGTTAGCAGTAATTAGCATGTTAGTTAGCAGTAATTAGCCTGTGCCTATGTTAATGTTAACTAGCATGTTAGTTAGCAGTAATTAGCCTGTGTTATGTTAATGTTAACTAGCATGTTAGTTAGCAGTAATTAGCATGTTAGTTAGCAGTAATTAGCCTGTGCCTATGTTAATGTTAACTAGCATGTTAGTTAGCAGTAATTAGCCTGTGTTATGTTAATGTTAACTAGCATGTTAGTTAGCAGTAATTAGCATGCTAGTTAGCAGTTAGTTAGCTCCTCTGTGCCCCCGTGTCACACAGAAAACGTCGTCCGGATGAAAAGCAGCCGGCCCACGCGGCCGACACTCATGGCCACTACTGAGCGCCGGCCCTGATGTTTCCCCACCCGCCAGAACGGCATTTGTTAGCCTCGGGTCCAAACTTTGCATGGTAGAAACACAAGGGGCGGCTGTGGCTCAGTGGTAGAGTGGTTGCCTGCCAATTGGAAGGTTGGTGGTTCAATCCCCGGCCCTGCAGTCCTATGTCGAAGTGTCCTTGGGCAAGACACTGAACCCCGATGCTGCGCATCGGAGTGTGAATGTGTGTGAGTGTTTATCTGATGAGCAGGTGGCGCCTTGTACGGCAGCCTCTGCCACAGTGTATGAATGTGTGTGAATGGTGAATGTTTCCTGTACTATGTAAAGCGCTTTGAATAGTCGTTCAGACTAGAAAAGCGCTATATAAATACAGCACATTTACATTTACATTACAAGCCTGAAGACCATCGGGGGCCTGAAGACCATCGGGGGCCTGAAGGTGTGCGCTGGAAAGGTCGCGGCTCGCCAGGAGAAACTTATCAGCCTCCTGAGCCAGACCCTGACAGCTGATGGTTGTGGTGTTAGCTAGTGCAGCTCTAACGTGGGCAGAAGGCAGCTGACGCAGAAAGAGCTGAACGAGCACAACATTGGGTCCGGGCTGCCCCCCAAGAAATCCAGCACGCGGTCCAGGACCTCGGACGGTTTCTCTCGGCGTCCAAATAAGTATTTGAACACCTGTCTATCAGCTAGAATTCTGACCCTCAAAGACCTGTTAGTCTGCCTTCAAAATGTCCACCTCCACTCCATTTATTATCCTAAATTAGATGCACCTGTTTGAGGTCGTTAGCTGCATAAAGACACCTGTCCACCCCATACAATCAGTAAGAATCCAACTACTAACATGGCCAAGACCAAAGAGCTGTCCAAAGACACTAGAGACAAAATTGTCCACCTCCACAAGGCTGGAAAGGGCTACGGGGACATGTCCAAGCAGCTTGGTGAAAAAAGGTCCACTGTTGGAGCAATCATTAGAAAATGGAAGAAGCTAAACATGACTGTCAATCTCCCTCGGACTGGGGCTCCATGCAAGATCTCACCTCGGGGGGTCTCAATGATCCTAAGAAAGGTGAGAAATCAGCCCAGAACTACACGGGAGGAGCTGGTCAATGACCTGAAAAGAGCTGGGACCACCGTTTCCATGGTTACTGTTGGTAATACACCAAGACGTCATGGTTTGAAATCATGCATGGCACGGAAGGTTCCCCTGCTTAAACCAGCACATGTCAAGGCCGTCTTAAGTTTGCCAACGACCATTTGGATGATCCAGAGGAGTCATGGGAGAAAGTCATGTGGTCAGATGAGACCAAAATAGAACTTTTTGGTCATAATTCCACTAACCGTGTTTGGAGGATGAAGAATGATGAGGACCATCCCAAGACCACCATCCCTACTGTGAAGCATGGGGGGGTAGCATCATGCTTTGGGGGTGTTTTTCTGCACATGGGACAGGGCGACTGCACTGTATTAAGGAGAGGAGGACCGGGGCCATGTATTGGGAGATTTTGGGGAACAACCTCCTTCCCTCAGTTAGAGCATTGAAGATGGGTCGAGGCTGGGTCTTCCAACATGACAATGACCCGAAGCACACAGCCAGGAGAACCAAGGAGGGGCTCTGGAAGAAGCAGATCAAGGTTCTGGGGGGGCCTAGCCAGTCTCCAGACCTAAACCCAATAGAGAATCTTTGGAGGGAGCTCCAACTCCGTGTTTCTCAGCGACAGCCCAGAAACCTGACTGATCTAGAGAAGATCTGTGTGGAGGAGTGGGCCAAAATCCCTTCTGCAGTGTGTCAAACCTGGTGAAGAACTACAGGAAACGTTTGACCTCTGGAACTGCAAATAAAGGCTACTGTACCAAATATTAACATTGATTTTCTCAGGTGTTCAAATACTTATTTGCAGCTGTATCATTTAAATAAATAGTTAAAAAATCATACATTGTGATTTCTGGATGTTTTTTTTAGATTATGTCTCTCACAGTGGACATGCACCTACGAGGACAATTTCAGACCCCTCCATGATTTCTAAGTGGGAGAACTTGCAAAATAGCAGCGTGTTCAAATACTTATTTTCCTCACTGTATGTATATATATTGGGTTAGTATATTTCCAGCTATGTTTTCTTGTGTTGGATATTACCAGCTTTCATGTTTTCTAAGTTCTCTTTGTGTTATCATTATTAAATTATTATTGTTTCTACTGCTGCTCCTTCCTCGCATTTCCAGGCCATATCTCTGACACCCTCCCCCCTTATCTCTGAATAGCGTGGGTATGAAGAACCTCTGTGGTTGTAGACTGCTGTAAAGACGTTGATTACTGGAAAGAAAGCTGACGCTGCAACGCTTCTTCTGATGAGGAGATAAAGACGTCATGTTTGGTAAGAGAGGGGGGTGGTTGTTGAGTGTATATGAGCTACGTGACTGACAGCGGTGTCAGTGGTTGTGGACCTCGGAGCAGAATGGCTGCAGTCTCAGAGCTCTCCTTCCTGCTGGTCGCTCTCATCAGCAGCATCCATGCAGGAGAACACTTCATCATCAAAAAAGAAGACTACTACACCTTCAACCCCCCTGAGAACACCACCTCCTGCCTGATCTCCAGGTCTGTTGGTGGGGAGAACCTGGTCCTGTGGAACACCTCTGACCTCTGGTCCAACCAGTTCTCAGTACCTGGACCCCTGAGACGACGACTGGTCAGCAATGTGAAGACTTCTTCTTACAGGATCCTCAACCTGACCCAGTCCGACTCCGGCCCGTACCGAGAGGAGTGCTGGACCAAGGGCACCGTAACCCATGACAACAACATCACCATCACGGTTTGTTCTTCAGTAGATGAGAGAGATATCACAGCAAGACCTGGAGGAACAGTGGACCTGCTATGTGAGGGACCAGCTGGTCATCAGGACGTCCAGTGGCTCAAACTGGACTCTGGATATCAGCAGGGGACATGGAGCAGAGTTTTTGGGGACAAGACGACATCAGAGAGGGACGATGTTAGAGGAAGATACCAAGTGGTGACTAACTCATCAGATCTTCGTGTTTCCAACGTCACGGTAACAGACTTTAGACGGTACAGATGTCTGGTGATGGACCAGCAGCGGTGTGTCAGGGGTCGGGATGTACAGTTAAACCCACCGTATGAGGTGATCTACCGCTCAGTGGGACAGACCGCCGTGTTGCCGTGCACCATCACT
>CM057243.1:3378403-3393903 GCA_029931835.1 Etheostoma nigrum | reverse complement strand
CCTACTTTTTGTCACTTTTCACGTTTTTTTTTAGTTTTTTTATGCTTTTTTCCAAATGTTTTGGCATTTTCTTTGACATTTTTGTTTGAGTGAGAAGGCTATATGAGACATGCAATAATACAGTCAAAGATATTTGACTTTTCCCATGACATAAAAGCAATAAACTCTATGTCTGGCCCCTTGATGGGATTCTCATTTTCTAGTGTGGCCCTTGGGGAAGTTAAGTTTGACACCCTTGCAATAGACAATGATTATATGGTAGACTGAGTAAGCAAAATGGCGTCAAATAAAAGGTATTTTAAAGTGCGGTTGCCGTGATACAAGAAACAATATTGCAGTGTAAGTGACGTTAAAATTAAATTGAATGTGTAATTAGAGTAATGAAGCAAGAGTCGGTAGAATAATTTAAATTATATTAACCTGTGACCATAAATATTGAATAAATACCGATATTAAAGATAAACAGAGAGTGTGTGGTGTAGACGGGAGAAAAACAGGAAGAGAAACTACAACATGATCAGGTGGTGCAGGTGCTGCTCAGGGACCCTTTTACTGATTATGAGGAGCAACACCGAATATGCGGAGACGCTAAAATATAAATACTCCGCTACATTTCAGAGAGAAATGTACTTTTCATTACACACTCATCTCACTGCTTTAGTTGCTAGCTACTTACAAAACACATATAGTATTTAAAATCGGGTGGAAAAGTAACTTAAGTAGGCCTAGATTTACTGCAGTACTGTACTTCAGTCCAAATGTTGAGGTACTTGTACTTTACTTGAGTCTTTTCTTTCTTTTGGGCATTTTAAGTCTTTATTTAACAGGACAGAAGACGACATGAAAGAGGAGAGGGAGGGCCCTCATACTCCTGCTTCTGACTGGCTAGTAGTCCTTACCTAGGTACTGTCAGGGCCCTCATACTCTGCTTCTGACTGGCTAGTAGTCCTTACCTAGGTACTGTCAGGACCCTCATACTCTGCTCCTGACTGGCTAGTAGTCCTTACCTAGGTACTGTCAGGGCCCTCATACTCTGCTTCTGACTGGCTAGTAGTCCTTACCTAGGTACTGTCAGGACCCTCATACTCTGCTCCTGACTGGCTAGTAGTCCTTACCTAGGTACTGTCAGGGCCCTCATACTCTGCTTCTGACTGGCTAGTAGTCCTTACCTAGGTACTGTCAGGACCCTCATACTCCTGCTTCTGACTGGCTAGTAGTCCTTACCTAGGTACTGTCAGGACCCTCATACTCTGCTTCTGACTGGCTAGTAGTCCTTACCTAGGTACTGTCAGGACCCTCATACTCCTGCTTCTGACTGGCTAGTAGTCCTTACCTAGGTACTGTCAGGACCCTCATACTCTGCTCCTGACTGGCTAGTAGTCCTTACCTAGGTACTGTCAGGGCCCTCATACTCTGCTTCTGACTGGCTAGTAGTCCTTACCTAGGTACTGTCAGGACCCTCATACTCTGCTCCTGACTGGCTAGTAGTCCTTACCTAGGTACTGTCAGGGCCCTCATACTCCTGCTTCTGACATGCTAGTAGTCCTTACCTAGGTACTGTCAGGACCCTCATACTCTGCTCCTGACTGGCTAGTAGTCCTTACCTAGGTACTGTCAGGGCCCTCATACTCCTGCTTCTGACTGGCTAGTAGTCCTTACCTAGGTACTGAGCATGTGCGACTTCCAACAAAGATGGAACAGAAGGTAGATGTCTCACTCTGGAGCTAAAACAGAGAGCTCAACACACAGGGGGAAAAGAGGAGCTGCAGCAATCTGCAGTACAACAAATATATGGTGTTTTAAAAATAATAAAACTATGTAAACCTATTCTGCTTTAACCTCTAACTATAATTATGAACATTAAAATGAGCATGAGTACTTTAATATAACTAACTATAACTATATACACCTGTGAAATGTAAGGAAATAGTCTTTTTTTTTTAAATTTCCTTTATTATTTAATCAAAATGTTTCCACGTTATCAAATACAACAGTTCAACCGAATGTCTGTAGAGATGTTAGTTCATCACATGAGAACATAACCGCCACACGTACGGATGGAAGCAAATGGTTTAAATAAAGAAGTGACAAAATCCAAATAACTTACATAAAAAAAAGGAAAGAACAAAACACATGACAGGCTGTGGAAGTGTGTGAGGTGAGGAGTTAAAATACTATTATTATTTAAATGCTTTAAAAACTGTTTACTTGCTTTTGCACCTTTAATCTTTGACAGGACAGTTTGCAGGAAATCGTCCCAGGTCGGATTCGAACCCCGGACCTCTGCGTCGAGGCATGAACCTCTCAGTCTCTCGTGCGTGCGCGCCTTGGACGTGCACTCTTGGACGTGCACTCTCTCGTGCGTGCGCGCCTTGGACGTGCACTCTTGGACGTGCACTCTCTCGTGCGTGCGCGCCTTGGACGTGCACTCTCTCATGGACGTGCAGCGAATAAAGAGAGAAGACCTTTTCATTTTATATTCATAGAGCGATATCGTGGTGTACCAGGAGACGGTTGCCTAGCAATATATTGATCATAACATCTCGCCTCGCCTCGCCGCCTCAGCGTGGCCGGTCACCATAGCGACGCGTGATGATGTCATTTTCAACACGACTCCCACCGGCACGTCGGCTACTCGTCACAGCCAGAAGAAGTTTTTTTTGTTTCAAAAGAAGCTGAAGGAAGCGACAAAAATCACCGCTGGAAAAACAACCCGGAGTTTGGGGATTCCTCCGGAGTTCAGATGTCGCCATGACGACACAAAAGGGTAAGTTAAGTTTCCTGGTAACGTTAGCCAACATTAGCATGTGTTAGGGGCCCTGTTAGTATTTACTATACGATATATAAATTACATGAACTTTAGCAACCATGATTACACACCAGAACATGTCTGCTGTGTACTGTTTGTGTTTCAGACCATTAACGCTTTGCAAAACCGCCGCCGCAGACCGTCTGGTGGGCGATGTCCGACTGGTGAAATCTCTGGTTCTGACCTGCTGGGCTTCGTATAATCTTTATGAGAGTCATGGAGAGGCTTATGACAATGACTGGGATGCATTTGGGACAGCTGAGCCGGGGGGTGGGGGGGGGGGCTGTCACAGGGTGCAGGGGAAGAAGACCGGGGTGTACGGGAGGGTTTGATGCGCTACTTGAAGAGTTAAATAAAAACTTTTCTTTGATATATTGTCTTGTTTTTGTTAAAGTAACAGTGTGCAATATTGGAAATGACATGCAAAAGCCCCTAATAGCCCCTAATAGCCCCTAATAGCCCCAACAGCCCCTAACAGTCCCTAATAGCCCCTAACAGTCCCTAATAGCCCCTAACAGCCCTAACAGCCCTAACAGCCCTTATAGCCCCTAACAGCCCTTAATATTGAACAGTTAAAGTGAGAATCGTGCAGAGAGTAGATAATCTGTCGGTGTCTGGCTAGATGTTTTTTTTAATGTCCCGTTTGTTCCGGACACACACTCCGCACTCTTGTCTGCTAACAACGCAGTGATCGACCAATCAGCAGCCTGCAGGTTTCCACGTCACCTTTTAGTATCGCCTCAGCTCACCTGGAACCTCGACTGAGGTAGTACTACAAAAAGTACCTGGTAGCAGGTCCCAGGGACTTTGTTTCGTAATGGAAAACCAGAAAAGGCGAGTCGATACCACGCAGTGGAAAAGCACCATAAAAGGTACCGAGCATGTGTGTGTAGTTCAGGCCTGTGTGTAATGTGTGTAATAACAACAAATAATACAAATTACAAGTAATTTCCCCTTGTGGGAATAATAAAGGATACATTATTATTATCATTAATATTATTATTATTTTTCTTCCCAAATCTCACCAGTGGAATGTTTGTGGTGAAACAGCGCCGACATCACCTGATTATTAAAACAGAGATTTCATGTGAGTCGTCTCCTAAAAGACGCTGCTTGTGAAAAGTTATTGCTTGAGCCGGTTGAAGTTGAAGTTCACGTGCACGCACGCATAAGTGTGTGTGCACGTGACCAGGATGGTACCACCTGTGCCTCATCTCGAGGCAGCGGGAGATAGGAAGCCGTCTTCACAGGCTGTGGGGGGGGGTCGGACTCGGAAGCAGTTCAGAACGGCGGCAGGCGGGTTGCGGCGGTCGTGTTCTCGCGGGAAGGTCGTCCAGCTCGTCGCTCTCCTCCGGCCCTCGGTCGGAACTCCTCCCGCCGTCTGACGCCACGGAGGAAATATGAAATGAGATACGAGATTATAGATGAGTGGGATCAGCTGAGACGAGAGACACTAGAGCTGAAGATCTTCGCCTGTGTGTGTGTTTCAGTCATAGACAGTTAAAGGAAAAAGAATAGCTGTAAGTCTTCTGGTAGCTGTGCAAGAGAAATCTCAATCCTTCCCAATCAGCAGAGACGGAGAGGTAGGTATATGTTAGGAGATAACATAGGCACAGGCTAATTACTGCTAACTAACATGCTAGTTAACGTTAACATAGGCACAGGGTAATTACTGCTAACTAACATGCTAGTTAACATTAACATAGGCACAGGCTAATTACTGCTAACTAACATGCTAGTTAACGTTAACATAGGCACAGGGTAATTACTGCTAACTAACATGCTAGTTAACGTTAACATAGGCACAGGCTAATTACTGCTAACTAACATGCTAGTTAACGTTAACATAGGCACAGGCTAATTACTGCTAACTAACATGCTAGTTAACGTTAACATAGGCACAGGCTAATTACTGCTAACTAACACGCTAGTTAACGTTAACATAGGCACAGGGTAATTACTGCTAACTAACATGCTAGTTAACGTTAATATAGACACAGGCTAATTACTGCTAACTAACATGCTAGTTAACGTTAACATAGACACAGGCTAATTACTACTAACTAACATGCTAGTTAACATTAACATAGACACAGGCTAATTACTGCTAACTAACATGCTAGTTAACATTAACATAGACACAGGCTAATTACTGCTAACTAACATGCTAGTTAACATTAACATAGACACAGGCTAATTACTGCTAACTAACATGCTAGTTAACATTAACATAGGCACAGGCTAATTACTGCTAACTAACATGCTAGTTAACGTTAACATAGACACAGGCTAATTACTGCTAACTAACATGCTAGTTAACGTTAACATAGGCACAGGCTAATTACTGCTAACTAACATGCTAGTTAACCTTAACATAGACACAGGCTAATTACTGCTAACTACCATGCTAATTAATGTTAACTAACATGCTAGTTAACATTAACATAGGCTCAGGTTAATTACTGCTAACTAACATGCTAGTTAACATTAACATAGGCTCAGGTTAATTACTGCTAACTAACATGCTAGTTACTGCTAACTAACATGCTAGTTAACATTAGTAATTAAACCTAAACAGCTGATGAAGTCCAAACTGTCTGCGAGCTTCTCCTGACAATACGGTGATTTCTCGACCATGCGACAGTAAGTCGCGTGGTTATGACACAATCGTTAGCCTATTTTTATAAAAATGTCTGCTACGGAGCCGTAACGTGAGCTACAAGCTAACGGAGCCTTTTATACATCGTCGTGTTTCTTTAGAAATAAACAACGGACAAATCGAGTCTTTAAACTCTTCAGATGTAAAGTTATTCTCTGTCAAAGTGGCGTCAGAATGAATGGGAGTCAATGGGATGCTAACGGCGGGTGATGGCCTGTTAGCATTAAAATGGCGCCATGGGAGCTACGCTTAGAGAGACATACATATATTCCAATATAATATTACCAAATATTCATATTGGTATCGGCCTTAAAAACCCTTTATCAGTCGGGCTCTAATCACAATCAAGGCTTTAGGGTAGAGAGGTTTCTCAGTGTTTTACGTACAGAGGTCATCAGACGACAGCAGCTCGGGAGTCTGGATCCGCCCCCCCTCGTACAGAGTTATCTTCTGCAGGAAACGCTGCTTCCTGGGATTCATGTGGACTGAACACACACAGGACACGGAGGAGGTCTTAGATCCATTTATAGACTTCATCATTTCTATGAAAAGTCAACAAGTGTCTATTAGAGTCCAAAGTCTCTCAAAAATGTGCCTCACAAGACGCAGTTCAGCGACGTTTACATGCACATAATATTCAAACAGAAACAAAGCTTTGAACACGGATCACACCAAAGGCTTTTATTGTGAAAAATTCTTCAGGAAGGGTTTAGTTTCCCAGACTCCAGAGGGGAGGGCAGATTTGAGTCGCACACGCTCAGATTTAAACGGGTTACGACGTGCTATAAAAATAAATAAAACATCCAAATTCAATGAAAATAGAGAACTGATCCGTTATTTAACTTGTGAGGAGCGTCGTATGGAACCATCCATGTTATGTTTTTTTTTTACAATTTGGTTGAAGGAAACCCAAATTCTGATTTAGAAACTTTTTGAAAATGGGTCAAATTTGACCCCAAGGACAACAAGAGGGACAACATGTTTGTTTATCTATGCAACAACAAGGCAACTTCCACGTAAATGTCACTTTTTGTGGAAATAAAGACTTATTAACCCGTTGGTGCCGGATGCTTCGCGCCGACACATGACATCTACCGTCGATCACTGCGTTGCAACTCTGAACCTCCTGCCGGCCGCTGCGTGGCGCAGCATTTTGTATTTGTCGGTGTTTTCATGACGCGTGCAGCAGAGAACGCACCGTCATTGGTTCTAATACACATGAGGGCGGGTCTTGTTGGCCATTTAAAGCCATGTGACCACCAACATTTTAAGATTTTTCAAGATTTTAGAGTCAGTTTTGGCGGCTCTATTTCACCTTCTGTGTCCCTCACATGTGGAGTTCCCCAGGGTTCGATTCTCGGGCCAATTCTTTTCTCACTCTATCTGCTTCCCCTTGGATGTATCTTAAAGAGGCACAACATCAGCTTCCATCTTTATGCAGATGATTCGCAAATCTATCTGCCCATCAAAAGAAATGATGGTAGTTCCTTAGCTAGACTAGCTGACTGTTTTAATGACATTAAAGCCTGGATGGCCTTAAACTTTTTAAACTTTAACGAGAGTAAAACTGAGGTCATGGTTTTTAGACCCAGTGGCACCTCTGAGGTCTCACAAATAGACCTGGGCATCTTTCAACCTTATGTTAAGTCCGTCGTAACTAACCTGGGTGTAAAAATGGATTGTGATTTTAAAATGGAGAAGCAGATCAATTCTGTTGTGAAAGCAAGTTTCTTTCAACTTAGGCTTCTTACTAAGCTTAAGGCATTTTTATCTTTTACTGACTTTGAGAGGGTTATACATGCTTTTATTACAACACGCCTTGATTATTGTAATGCTTGGTATATAGGTGTTAGCCAGGCCTCCCTCTCTCGACTACAACTGGTTCAAAATGCTGCCGCTCGTCTCCTTACTGGGACTCGTAAGCGAGATCACATCACCCCTGTCCTTGCCTCGCTTCACTGGCTCCCAGTTCATTTTAGGATTGATTTTAAGATTTTATTGTTTGTTTTTAAAGCCCTTCATGGATTGGCTCCAGTCTACATCACTGAGCTCTTGAGGCCACATGCTCCTTCAAGGTCACTAAGGTCTGCAAACCAGTCTCTCCTCGTTGTCCCTAAATCGCGACTCAAGAGTAGAGGTGATCGGGCTTTCTCAGTTGCAGCCCCGAGACTGTGGAATGAGTTGCCTCTTCATGTCAGACTGGCCCCGAGACTGTGGAATGAGTTGCCTCTTCATGTCAGACCGGCCCCGAGACTGTGGAATGAGTTGCCTCTTCATGTCAGACTGGCCCCGAGACTGTGGAATGAGTTGCCTCTTCATGTCAGACCGGCCCCGAGACTGTGGAATGAGTTGCCTCTTCATGTCAGACCGGCCCCGAGACTGTGGAATAAATTGCCTCTTCATGTCAGACTGGCCCCGAGACTGTGGAATGAGTTGCCTCTTCATGTCAGACTGGCCCCGAGACTGTGGAATGAGTTGCCTCTTCATGTCAGACTGGCCCCGAGACTGTGGAATGAGTTGCCTCTTCATGTCAGACTGGCCCCGAGACTGTGGAATGAGTTGCCTCTTCATGTCAGACTGGCCCCGAGCCTTCCGGTTTTTAAATCACGACTAAAAACACATTTTTATTCCTTGGCTTTTAATCCGGCATGAGAACTGTATGTTGTATTTGTCTGGTGTTTTATTTTGTCTATTTATTGTTTCATGTCAATGTCCAGCACTTTGGTCAACCTGGTTGTTTTAAATGTGCTTTAGAAATAAAGTTTGATTGATTGATTGATTGAACATGTACTGTAGTTTGCTGGAAATCATGTCAATCAACCAGACATACACTACCGGTCAAAAGTTTGGGGTCACTTATACATTTCATATACACTCAAAACAACTTGTTCGAAATTGCTTTTTTCATCTTAGGAACATCTCTAAAATTTGCAAAATGTTGTCAAAGAAGAACCTGGAAATGATAATTCATGCTTTCATATCAACAAGACTCGACTACTGCAATGCTGTTTTTACCTGTTTGAATAAGTCTGCTCTAAACAAATTGCAAATTGTTCAAAATTCTGCTGCCAGACTTCTAACAAGTGCCCCTCGAAGGTCTCATATTACCCCCTGTCTTGTTGGACCTCCACTGGCTCCCTGTAAAATTCAGGATTGATTTTAAGATTTTAGTGCTGACTTACAGAGCCTTAAACGGTCAGGCCCCACATTACATCCTGGACCTTTTGAAGCCGTATTCCCCTGGCCGCACTCTTCGGTCTTCTGGCCAGAACCTACTTGCAGTCCCTAAGACCCGTTATAAGACCCGTGGGGACATGTCATTTCAGTCTGTTGCTCCCAGACTGTGGCGCCCTGCCCCTGTCCTTGCGTCTTGCAGACACCGTCGTCTCTTTTAAAAATGATCTGAAAACATGTCTGTTTAAGAAGGCTTTTGGTTGATGGGTTTTTGTTATTGTCATTTTAATTTTTGTATATCTGTATATATTTTATACTACTTGTTTTTTGCTTGCTCTTTTGTACAGTACTTTGTGATTTTTATCTGAGAAAAGCGCTTTATAAATAAACTTTACTTACTTACTTAACTTCCATACCACTCCATTATAGACAGAATACCTGCTAATTTGGGTGGGGGGGCTGATCTTTAATGCAATATCTACATTGCCCATTATCAGCAACCATTCATCCAATGTTCCAAAGGCACATTCTGTGTACTAATCTATCATTTAAAAATAAACACACTAGAAAAACATTGGAGAAGCATTTTACTATTATGTAAGCACATAATGTAATCTGATTACTGCCCTGGTTAAAAAAACAATGCAACTGATCTCAGCTGGCATTCTGTCTACAATGGAGTGCAATGGGGATTTCTATGTGACCCCAAACTTTGGACCGGTAGTGTACATGTGCGTTTTGTTTATGAATTTTTGAGAGACGAGCGAGAAAATGTCTCCGACAGAGGAGGATGTGGACAGCGAGGGAGGTGACATTGAGGTGGAAGATAGGGAGGAGTTTGGGAGGGAGGATGTGGTAGATGATGATGATGATGATGATGATGATGATGATGATGATGATGAAGAGCTGGATGATCCTTTGCACCACGCAACGGCCGGCAGGAGGTTCAGAGTTAACCGGAGTATTAACGAGCATGTAAAGGTCGGTGTAGTGAGACTACTTTGTTTCCAAAACCAATTCACTTTTTAAGCCTTTTGTAAAATAAAAAGACATTTATTATAGAATTTACGGTAAGTAAAATGTCCTTTAACGAGCTGCTGAAGTACCTGAGGGCTCCGGGGATGCAGACTGCAAGGGCCCCGCAGGAGAGATGCATTCTGGGACGTCATAGATCCCGGCTGTGCTCTGCCCTGTAGTGTCTGGTGCCTGGGAGGCCCCGGCCCCGGCCCCGGCCCCGGTCCACGACCCTGACCTGTCACCGCTGGGCTGCGGAGGGAAGTTGTACTGGTCCTCAGTGGGGACAGAAGGCTGGCTCGACGTGGGACTCTGTGAGACGGAGAGACCCGTCTCTGGCGGCCGGCGACAGAGACCCGGAGCTGGTCCTATGTGATCTGAACTGGGAGCGAAGGTCGTACTGGGAGAAGCCTCGACTCTCGTCGGTTTCACACGGACCGGCGAAAGAGGAGGAAGAGGAGGAAGAGGAGGAAGACGAGGGGCGGTGGGACGAGTGCAGCGGGTTAGGAGGGGTTAGTAAGCAGAAGGACGAGGAGCACAGAGAGGACGGGGCGGGCTGGTAGGTGTCCTCCAGGGGGCCCAGCTTGGACAGCTGGTCGGACAGGCATCCCACGCTGGAGTCTAGGGGCCGGGGGGGTCTGGGGAGAGACAGAGGGGGGGACGGAGAGGAGGAGGGGGGGCCCATCTTCCTCACGATGGCGCCGATGTCCTGAAGTTTGTCAAACACCTGCAAAGAGGACGGACATGAGGAACGCTGCGATGATGTTTGTCTATTCTCACACACACACACACACACACACACACACACACACACACACAAGTGTGTCTCACTATCTTTATGGGGACCAGTCATTGACATAATGCATTCCCTAGCCCCTTACCCTAACCTTATCCATCAAACCTAAATGCCTAACCTTAACCCTTACCCTAACCTTAACCATCAAACCTAAATGCCTAACCTTAACCCTTACCCTAACCTTAACCCTTACTTTCCATTATTAGGGGCAAGTAATTCAAACAGTATTTTGGTACTTTTAAATGTGGTTATGTCAAAATTATTTTAAAATATTTTTTAATAGAATTTATTTTAGACTGGACACCGGGCATTGGATTTATCAACACAACTCTAGTCTCTTTTTTTATATATTATTTATCTTAATAACTCCCCCCCCCCTCTTTTTTCTCTATGTACAGTATATATTATATATTTTAATTATTGTAATTTTATTATTCATCATAATCGTGTTTTAGTGTCTCGAGGAGAGGAGCCGAGCAGGAGTGGAGGAGACCTTTTATTTAAAGTTTTATGTCCCCGCTGTCCGTCCTGTCCTGTGGTCCTTAGGCCCTGCTCTGAGCATTTGGCCTTCTTTTAAACAGCTTTTTAGAACCGAACCAGGTCTTTTTAAGGAGATTTAAAGTGTTTTACTAACACCGGGGGTCCTCTTGTGCCCGTGCCCTTCGCAGCGCCCATCCAGGGCACTACGTTCTACCTTAACCACCAAACCTAAATGCCTAACCTTAACCCTTACCCTAACCTTAACCACCAAACCTAAATGCCTAACCTTAACCCTTACCCTAACCTTAACCACCAAACCTAAATGCCTAACCCTTATCCTAACCCTAACCATAACCTAATTCTAACCCTGATCCTAAAACCAAGTCTTATTCCTCAAACAGCCCTTTAACGTTATGGGGACCAGCATTTTGTCCCCACAAAGCTGTCAGGACCCCATAAGTATACTGTATTCCCTGTTTTTGGTCCCCACAAATGTAGTAAAACCTGGTCCACACACACACACACACACACCACACACACACACACACACACCTGGGTCATGGCCGGTCTCTTCTTCCTGTTCTTGTCCAGACACCTGTGGACCAGAGCCACCACCTCCATGCAGCCGGCCGGCTCTGCAGCGCCCCCTAAAGACACAACATCAGAGCAGCTGCTGCAGGCTTCAGGCAGGATGCATCATGGGATACAAACACAAAGACCGACCTGCGATCAGGACCACGCACGGTACGAGGAAAAGTTGCGACATGAGGAAACTTAATAACGACATTATCTGCGATAAATAAATATATTATTAGAGTTCTCAGTTCTGCTGAAATACAACAAACAAATGAAAGGAGATGATTGCCAACTTTCTTCCACTGAACAAATTAAACTTTGAATTGAATATAAAAGGCTGCGAAGGAGTTTAAGTACCTTGGGGGGTCTTGTTCGCGAGTGAGGGGACCATGGAGCGTGAGATTGGTCGGAGGATCGGAGCAGCTGGGGGGGTATTACATTCTGTTTATCGCACCGTTGTGACGAAAAGAGAGCTGAGCCGGAAGGCAAAGCTCTCGATCTACCGGGCAATTTTCGTTCCTACCCTCACCGATGGTCATGAAGGCTGGGTCAGGACCCAAAGAACCAGATCCTGGGTCCAAGCGGCTGAAATGGGTTTCCTCAGGAGGGGGGCTGGCGTCTCCCTTAGAGATAAGGTGAGAAGCTCAGTCATCCGAGAGGAGCTCGGAGTAGAGCCGCTGCTCCTTCACGTCGAAAGGAGCCAGTTGAGGTGGTTCGGGCATCTGGTAAAGATGCCTCCTGGGGGGGTCCCTAGGGAGGTAGTCCAGGCACGCCCACCTGGGAGGAGGCCTCGGGGAAGACCCAGGACTATGTGGAGGGACGTCCAGCTGGGAGGAGGCCTCGGGGAAGACCCAGGACTAGGTGGAGGGACGTCCAGCTGGGAGGAGAACCCGGGGAAGACCCAGGACTAGGTGGAGGGACGTCCAGCTGGGAGGAGAACCCGGGGAAGACCCAGGACTAGGTGGAGGGACGTCCAGCTGGGAGGAGAACCCGGGGAAGACCCAGGACTAGGTGGAGGGACGTCCAGCTGGGAGGAGGCCTCGGGGAAGACCCAGGACTAGGTCCAGGGACGTCCAGCTGGGAGGAGGCCTCGGGGAAGACCCAGGACTAGGTCCAGGGACGTCCAGCTGGGAGGAAGCCTCGGGGAAGACCCAGGACTAGGTGGAGGGACATCCAGCTGGGAGGAAGCCTCGGGGAAGACCCAGGACTAGGTGGAGGGACGTCCAGCTGGGAGGAGGCCTCGGGGAAGACCCAAGACTAGGTGGAGGGACGTCCAGCTGGGAGGAGGCCTCGGGGAAGACCCAGGACTAGGTCCAGGGACGTCCAGCTGGGAGGAGGCCTTGGGCAAGACCCAGGACTAGGTCCAGGGACGTCCAGCTGGGAGGAAGCCTCGGGGAAGACCCAGGACTAGGTGGAGGGACGTCCAGCTGGGAGGAGGCCTCGGGGAAGACCCAGGACTAGGTGGAGGGATGTCCAGCTGGGAGGAGGCCTCGGGGAAGACCCAGGACTAGGTGGAGGGACGTCCAGCTGGGAGGAGGCCTCGGGGAAGACCCAGGACTAGGTGGAGGGACGTCCAGCTGGGAGGAGGCCAAGGGGAAGACCCAGGACTAGGCGGAGGGACGTCCAGCTGGGAGGAGGCCAAGGGGAAGACCCAGGACTAGGGGGAGAGACGTCCAGCTGGGAGGAGGCCTCGGGGAAGACCCAGGACTAGGAGGAAGGACGTCCAGCTGGGAGGAGGCCTCGGGGAAGACCCAGGACTAGGCGGAGGGACGTCCAGCTGGGAGGAGAACCCGGGGAAGACCCAGGACTAGGTGGAGGGACGTCCAGCTGGGAGGAGGCCTCGGGGAAGACCCAGGACTAGGTGGAGGGATTATATCTCCAACCTGGCCTGGGAACGCCTCGGGACCCCCCAGTCGGAGCTGGTTGATGTGGCTCGGGAAAGGGAAGTTTGGGGTCCCCTACTGGAGCTGCTGCCCCCGAGACTTGATACTGGATAAGCGGATGAAGATGGATGGATGGATAAAAGGCTGCACTTCGAAGAACGACATTATTATAATTATTAATTGTTATAATATATGAGTGAGTTGTTAAAAGCTCTTTTTATTGAACTCTGAACACCATCGCTGTTCTCAGAGCTGAGTTCACGTGCAGAGTCTCTGCTGAGACTCGGAGCGAAGTCTCACGTTGAGTCGACCCTTCTCACATGTCTTCTCCACCAAGCCGGTCCTGGTGCTGGTTCGGAGTCAGGGCCAGATATCGAACCAGTTCTTTGCTTTTCCACACAAATAAACCTGGTTCTGGGCCCAGAACACAGGTTCCAACTCAGCACCACCTTAGCGACTGGTCTAGAGACAAGAACCGGTTACATCAGGTGCTGGGGGGGGGGGGGGTTATCATGACGTTTGAAAACCAAAACTTCTGGCGGCCATTTTTGAAAACCCTGGTCAGCTGTTAACCATAGAGAGCTGTTAATGTTAGCTTTGGACATGGATGGGACACCAGAACCACGTGGTCTGTGGAGGACCCCAACGGTCTGCTGGCTCTCAGGCCGGGGAGGATCCAGCTGGTTCTTAGAGAACTGGCGAGTAGAACCAGCACCGAACTGGCACCAGCACCAGAACCAGAACCGGCACCTGGTTAGCCTTGGTTGGAAAAGACATATTAGTGATTTTGATGCGATGATAGTAGCTCTCCCGTTCAAAAGGCCGTTTGAGCCTAAAACGAGAACACGGTGGATCTTCAAAGTGCTTCCGTCCTAATCAGGCTGTTAACTCTTTGGTGCCGGATGCTTCGCGACGACACATCTACCGCCGGTTACTGAGTGGCAGCATTTTGTATTCGTCGGTCTTTTCATGACGCGTGCAGCAGTGAACGCACCGTCATTGGTTCAAATACACATGAGGGCGGGTCTTGTTGGCCATTTAAAGCCATGTGACCACCAAAATGTACTGTAGTTTGCTGAAAATCATGTCAATCAACCAGACATACATGTGCGATTGTTTATGATTGTTTTGAGAGACGAGCGAGAAATTGGCTCCGACAGAGGAGGATGTTGACCGGCGGTAGACGTGTCGTCGCGAAGCATCCGGCACAAACGGGTCCCGTTTGTCCCTGCCCTCGCTGTCAAAATCCTCCTCTGTCGGAGACATTTTCTCGCTCGTCTCTCAAAAAACATAAACAAACGCACGTGTATGTCTGGTTGATTGACATGATTTTCAGCAAACTACAGTACATTTTGGTGGTCACATGGCTTTAAATGGCCAACAAGACCCGCCCTCATGTGTATTTGAACCAATGACGGTGCGTTCACTGCTGCACGCATCATGGAAAGACGAATACAAAATGCTGCGCCACGCAGCAGCCGGCGGGAGGTTCAGAGTTGCGCAACGCAGTAACCGGCGGTAGATGTGTCGTCGCGAAGCATCCGGCACCAAAGAGTTAAATGAAGGTTTGACTCGGGGACATTCACATAAAGACCCCAAGTCGCGTTTTGCCGACCCTGTTGTATTGTGCGGCCCTACCTGTGATCAGCCGGCGGTCCAGGTGTTTCCTCCAGGCTGCTGGGGACGAACTGTCCCCGACCTCCTCCACCAGGTACTTCTACACAACCACAACCACATCACTGAGCCACACATCACAACAACAGACAATGGAGTATTGTACTGACTGCTTAAAAACTGTGTGTGTGTGTGTGTGTGTGTGTGTGTGTGTGTGTGTGTGTGTGTGCTTCTGACCAGGTATCTGTCCCCTGACTTCCTGTCTTTCTCCAGAGCTCGACGACCCGTCAGGACCTCCAACAACACCTGAGACACACCAGATAAGTGATGTAATGAGATATTGTGACATCATCGTGTTTGCACTCCTTACCCGATTGATCGATTGAACCAGTTTTTTTGGGATTGTTGCAAAACTCCTTGATTATGAGGCACGTTTTCTTAACAAATGCTTTGGAATGTGCAGGATATTTATGCAATTTTATGCGATGAAATTGC
>CM057243.1:3350903-3363403 GCA_029931835.1 Etheostoma nigrum | reverse complement strand
TGTATAGAGTCAAATCCTTACAGAGGGTTTTGGTTGCCTTTCTAAGGTTTAGGGGTTTAGGAGAAGCTGGGTTAGACCTCGGGGAAGACCCAGGACTAGGTGGAGGGACGTACAGCTGGGAGGAGGCCTCGGGGAAGATCCAGGACTAGGTGGAGGGACGTACAGCTGGGAGGAGGCCTCGGGGAAGACCCAGGACTAGGTGGAGAGACGTCCAGCTGGGAGGAGGCCTCGGGGAAGACCCAGGACTAGGTGGAGGGACGTCCAGCTGGGAGGAGGCCTCGGGGAAGACCCAGGACTAGGTGGAGGGACGTCCAGCTGGGAGGAGGCCTCGGGGAAGACCCAGGACTAGGTGGAGAGACGTCCAGCTGGGAGGAGGCCTCGGGGAAGACCCAGGACTAGGTGGAGAGACGTCCAGCTGGGAGGAGGCCTCGGGGAAGACCCAGGACTAGGTGGAGAGACGTCCAGCTGGGAGGAGGCCTCGGGGAAGATCCAGGACTAGGTGGAGGGACGTCCAGCTGGGAGGAGGCCTCGGGGAAGACCCAGGACTAGGTGGAGGGACGTACAGCTGGGAGGAGGCCTCGGGGAAGACCCAGGACTAGGTGGAGGGACGTACAGCTGGGAGGAGGCCTCAAGGAAGACCCAGGACTAGGTGGAGGGACGTACAGCTAAGAGGAGGCTTCGGGGAAGACCCAGGACTAGGTGGAGAGATTATATCTCCAACCTGGCCTGGGAACGCCTCGGGACCCGCCAGTCGGAGCTGGTTGATGTGGCTCAGGAAAGTGGAGTTTGGGGTCCCCTGCTGGAGCCGCTTCCCCCGAGACCTGATACCGGATAAGCGGACGAAGATGGATGGAACAATGACTAGAAATAGTAGTTGTAGTAGTTCATGGCGTAGCAGGGCACTGAAGGGTGTGGCAGGGTACTGCAGGGCATAGCAGGGCACTGCAGGGTGTAGCAGGGCTCTGCAGGGCGTAGCAGGGTACTGCAGGGCGTAGCAGGGTACTGCAGGGTGTAGCAGGGTACTGCATGGTGTAGCAGGGCACTTCAGGGTGTAGCAGGGTACTGCAGGGCGTAGCAGGTTACTGCAGGGCGTAGCATGGTACTGCAGGGCGTAGCAGGGCACTGCAGGGTGTAGCAGGTTACTGCAGGGCGTAGCAGGGCACTTCAGGGTGTAGCAGGGTACTGCAGGGCGTAGCAGGGCACTTCATGGTGTAGCAGGGTACTGCAGGGCGTAGCAGGGTACTGCATGGTGTAGCAGGGCACTGCAAGGCGTAGCAGGGTACTGCAGGGCGTAGCAGGGTACTGCAGGGCGTAGCAGGGCACTTCAGGGTGTAGCAGGGTACTGCAGGGCGTAGCAGGGTACTGCATGGTGTAGCAGGGCACTGCAGGGCGTAGCAGGGTACTGCAGGGCATAGCAGGGTACTGCAGGGCGTAGCAAGGCACTTCAGGGTGTAGCAGAGTACTGCAGGGCGTAGCAGGGTACTGCATGGTGTAGCAGGGTACTGCATGGTGGAGCAGGGCACTTCAGGGTGTAGCAGGGTACTGCAGGGCGTAGCAAGGCGAAGACACTTCGGGACACTTTACAGAAACAGATAGAGAAGGTTTTAGACCACACTCTATAATTTAGACCCTACAATTCCCCCTCAAGCTAACATTTAGCCTATAGAAAATGTCCAAAATAAAATTCAAATTATCCGTCACAATTTTTGAAAGCCTCAGACAGAAGTCTCTCTTTCTCTCTCTACAGGTGGTTCTTCCTGGTCCAACTTTTTATACCTTTGTGTGAATTGTTGAATAAAGTTGATTATTGTTGTTGTTTATGGTATTGTCGTGAGTGCTGGTTGGACGGGAGCTTTGTGACTTCATGAATGGATCAAATCCAACCTGAACTCATGTGTGTTGTCTCTTTCTGTCTGCAGCTGGTGGCCCAGGGTCAGTTCAGGGTGCTGAAGGTTCCTCTGGGCTTCATTAAGGTCTTACAATGGGTGAGTTCATTTCAAACGTCACATACAATGTTAACAAAGTTAACTGTTGACACCAGGGGCGTAGCACCGCGTCCTGGGCCCTGAGAAAGGAGTTTTCTACTTGCCCCCTATCCACAGCTATTCCTTCTAGCATCTTTTTGGGCCCTCAAGGTACTCAGTACCCAGTCCGACGCCCCTGGTGGACAATGTTAACTAGCATGTTAGTTAGCAGTGATTAGCCTGCGCCTATGTTAATGTTAACTAGCATGTTAGTTAGCAGTAATTAGCCTGTGCCTATGTTAATGTTAACTAGCATGTTAGTTAGCAGTAATTAGCCTGTGCCTATGTTAATGTTAACTAGCATGTAAGTTAGCAGTAATTAGCCTGTGCCTATGTTAATGTTAACTAGCATGTTAGCTAGCAGTAATTAGCCTGTGGCTTATGTTAATGTTAACTAGCATGTTAGTTAGCTGTAATTAGCCTGTGGCTATCTTAATGTTAACTAGCATGTTAGTTAGCAGTAATTAGCCTGCGCCTATGTTAATGTTAACTAGCATGTTAGCTAGCAGTAATTAGCCTGTGCCTATGTTAATGTTAACTAGCATGTTAGTTAGCAGTAATTAGCCTGTGTCTATGTTTATGTTAACTAGCATGTTAGTTAGCAGTAATTAGCCTGTGTCTGTGTTTATGTTAACTAGTATGTTAGCTAGCAGTAATTAGCCTGTGTCTGTGTTAATGTTAACTAGCATGTTAGCTAGCAGTAATTAGCCTGTGCCTATGTTAATGTTAGCTAGCATGTTAGAAACGCTGATGGAAACGTTATTTGCCGAATAAATAATGAATTGAGTTTTAGGTCATTTCATAGTTGCAAACTGCCACAAAACGTAGAAGAAGAAGTTGTAGTTCTTTCCCCCAGTGTTTCCTCTCTGTCTGCACACATGGGGGGGCAACAAAGACAGATAAAAGTGGACGGACGAGGAGACGAGAGACTTTCTGAATTAAATTTACAATCATTAAATAACGGCTATTTCAGATAGCAAAAATCTAAGAAATGCCATTATTTGTCAGGAACTCTCGAAACAAAATGGCGGACAAAAGTTAGGACAAGCTGTGGGACGTCCTGCGGAGTCAATGGAAGACGCTCAGACAGCGAGACATGTCGAGACATATTACAACCTGTCCCATAGTGATCACGTGATGGGAGACGGCAGCCATTTTGTCTAGAAACACTTTGTTGTCGTTGTTGAATGTCGTGATTCAGCGAAAATGAATAAAAACACCTTAAAATGTCTTAAATCAATCCGCCATACCAGTCTGACCCTAAAACAGCGTCATGTGACATCATCACAGGTTTTTATCGGCTTTAAAGCCGTTGGATGGAAACACACTTTCACCAGATTTATTCACATAAGTTGTTGTTTTTTTTACCGAACTCCAGATAATTCGATTGACGTCTTAATCATTCTGTCTATAATAGCCGCCTGTATATATATTCATAGTACATACTCACCTGTAAATCTTGCTCATACTATGTTCATTGTACATATCTGTAAAATTTCTACTTATAGTAATATCCAAACTGTATATTATATTCAGTACATATCCAGCTGTAAATCTTGCTCACAATACTTGTTATCTATATTTTATATTCATAGGACAAACCCATCTGTAAAATTCTGTTTATAATAGTATTCATTTCTATATTTATCCAGTACATATCCATGTCCTGCCCTCATGGAACCAGTGTATATCCTGCACTTGCTGCTATTGCACTTCTGGTTAGACCTAAACTGCATTTCGTTGCCTTGTGTAATGACAATCAAGTTGAATCTAATCTAATCTAATCTAATCTAGAATGTGGTGCAAGAGAAAGAAAACCCTGAACAGGCTCAGAAGATGCTGCTTAATGCTAATACGGCACACTAATGAACAAGAACATTTCAAAATGGTTTTTCATATGAAGAAGATTGCCGACCCCTGATCTAGACCAACGTAAGCCGATCACTGGAGACTTCATGCGACTGATCCGTGTCCTCAGATAGGACAGAACAGGGGTGTCCCACTCAGCGTCCCTAAGGGCCACACTGGAAGATGAGACTCACATCAAGGGTCAGACATGTAGAGTTCATTGCTTGTACTTCATCAAAAAAGTCAGATATCTTTCATGTCCTCTCCACCGAGCCAGTCCTGGTGCTGGTTCGGAGTCAGGGCCAGATATCGAACCGGTTCTTTGCTTTTCCACACAAATAAACCTGGTTCTGGGCCCAGAACACAGGTTCCAACTCAGCAGCAACTTAGCGCTGGTCTAGAGATCAGAACCGGTTACGTCAGGTGCTGGTGGGGCGGGGTTATCATGGCGTCCAAAACATCTGCTCGCCATTTTGAAAACCCCGGTCAGCTGTTAACCATAGAGAGCTGTTAATGTTAGCTTTGGACATGGATGGGACACCAGAACCACCGTGGTCTGGGGAGGACACCAACGGTCTGCTGGCTCTCAGGCTGGGGAGGATCCAGCTGGTTCTTAGAGAACTGGCGAGTAGAACCAGCACCGAACTGGCACCAGCACCAGAACCAGAACCAGCACCTAGTTAGCCTTGGTGGAAAAGACATAATTGACTGTGTCAGGTCTCATATAGTCTTTTCTTTTGCAGTTTGGTTGAAAGTGTTAACAAAAGGCCAAAAATGTTAGAAAAAGCATCAAAGATTTCAGGAAAAGCATCAAAAAACGTTGAAAAAAGCGCCAAAAACATGACCAAAACTAGGAGGGCCAAAATTAATTGTGAACCTAAATTAAAATGGGGGCCAGATTAGAATTCTAGTGGGTACCAGGGGTTGGTGCATAGCCTGTATAGGTGAAGCCAAAACATCTGGATCGCCCCCTGGTGGCTGGCTGCAGTTTAGATCATAAGCCCCGCCCCCTCCATGTTAGCTGTTGTGGGGGGTGGGGGGAGAAGGTCCACGTCACATAAATGTTTCCCAAAGATGGTTTCTGTCATTTTAGGCAGTTCTAATCACGCTGATGTTTGCCAAAGTGTTCATTTTTTTGATCAGTTTGGTTTTTATTAGTTATTTGATGGTATAAACGCCATGATTGACAGCTGGGATTGACTCTTGATTGGTCAGGGCGGGTGTAAGGGCGGGACTTCGATACCGCGGCTCCACCTCCCGATCACTACTGCGCAGACTCTGGCTTCAAAACTACAAGATGGTACCCCCATCTGATGAGACAGTCTGTGGGGGGGTCTGTTCAGATATCTTGGACCCCTTTGCTCTTTATTGTTTTATGTAAAGCACTTTGAATTGCCTTTTGCTGCTGAAATGTGCTGTATAAACAAAGTTGCATCGCCTTGCCTTTGAAAAAAAGGCCTTTCCATTATTTAACAAATAATAATAATAATAATAATAAAAATAGTATTTTAAAAAATGTTACAAAAACCACTTAAAAACACATAAAAAGAAAAGGACGTAAGATGGTTACACAGGTGGTTAAGAGGAAGATTTAAGGTTATTTAAGGCAGTCGCGTCACACACACACACACACACACACACACACACACACACACACACACACACACAAACACACACACTCACACACACACACACAAATACACACACACACACACACTCACACACATACACACACACAAATACACACACTCACACACACACACACACACACACACACACACACACTCACACACACACACACACACACTACACACACACACACACACTCACACACACACTCACACACACACACAAATACTCACACACACACTCACACACACACACACACACACACACTCACACACAAACACTCACACACACACACACACACACACTCTCACACACACACACACTCTCACACACACAAACACACTTACACACACAGACACACAAATACTCACACACACACACACACACAGACACACACACAAACACTCACACTCACACACACAAACACTCACACACACACACACACACACAAACACTCACACTCACACACACACACACACTCACACACACACACACACACACACACACACACACACACACACACACACATCACACTCACACACACAAACACTCACACACACACACACACACACACAAACACTCACACTCACACACACACACACACAAACACTCACACTCACACACACAAATACTCACACACACACTCACACACACACACACACAAACACTCACACACAAATACTCACACACACTCACGCACACACACAAACACTCACACACACACACACACAGACACACACACACACACTCACACACACACAAACACACTTACACACACAGACACACACACGCACACACACAGACACACAAATACTCACACACACTCACACACACAGACACACACACAAACACTCACACTCACACACACAAACACTCACACACACACACACACACACAAACACTCACACTCACACACACAAACACTCACACACACACACACACACACACACACACACACACACACACACACACACACACACACACACTCACACACACACACACAAACACAGAGACACACACACACACACAGTCCAGCAGTCCAGCAGTCCAGCAGGACAGAAAGGACAGTCTGACTGAGACCATCTGCTTGCTACCCAGAGATGATGAAGGTGATGCCGGTGTACTGTAGAGCAGCTGAGCAGGGCACTGACACTGTGAGGGTTGTGGGTTAGATTCCCTATTTATAGAAGAGATGAAGAGTCATCATCCTGCAGGAGCTTCACACTTTCTTTCAGCTTCAACAGAACTTACCGCCGACCTGCCAATTCTGCATTTTTGTACATGCATGAAGCATAAGATTTAGTATTTATTAAAGGATGAAAGTAGAGAAAGGAGGTCGGACCTGATGAGATAACTTCTTCCTTCTCCTTTTTGAACATGGAAATGTTTTGTTTGAATGACTTTCAATTTCGGAAGATTGTGCTAAGAAGTACATGACCTTATTTATCTGTCATTTTAATTATATACAGTATATGTATGCATGAATGTATGTATAAATTTTTTTATTTTAATGTTTTACATGTTCAAATGAACTACTACTACTACTACATAACTGTCATACTGAAATGAGTGAAATCCATGAAACGTTGCAGCTAGCTATTGTTGATGCTATGCTAACATTAGCTCAAAACACCATTCAACAGACAGCCTTTGTTGTGTTTGATGCTAACTTGTAGCTAAGCTAGCAGTGAACCAACTTGGTTAAGTAGGTCCATTTTCACTGTGTTGACGTGGCAGAAGTCTCTCGTTAGCATCTCGGAGGCTACTTCTCGCACAGTGACGCGTGCGCGACTCACATCGGGGAGAGACATAAACAATGAAAATCCGACTTTTAATTTGAACGCATTCAGCTCGGGTGTGACGTCATTCCTTAACGTGCAACCTCACAGCGCTGTTAACATAAGGGGACCAGATGTCTCAGACTAAATCCGGGGACATTTTCAGCTCAGAAGCGTAAATACCTCCAAAACACGTCATGTTTTTATTTTTTGTAAAACTTAAAACGGGGACACTAGACCTAGAGCTGAGTATCGGATACAATATAAACTATTGAGGAAAGATTTTCCTTTGACATTGATGCAGTATGAAACGAGATCGCTGCAGTCGGCAGCAGAGAAACAAGCTACAATGGAAGTTAATGGGAGAATTGTCCGGCTTGTATTTACGTTCATAAAGTGCTCGTTTTGCTGCTGACAGACTCAGATTAATATTCTAAGTGTCTGATAACATTATGGAAAGGATTTCTAAGGAGGCTGACCTTTCTGTTAAAGATTAAGATCATTTTTTAAAACATAAAAGTCCACCAGACTCCATGCAAATAATCAGTGATTTTAGCGTGTATAGAGCAGCATATCTCCACCAGACTCCATGTAAATAATCAGTGATTTTAGCGTGTATAGAACAGGATATCTCCACCAGACTCCATGTAAATAATCAGTGATTTTAGCATGTTTAGAGCAGCATATCTCCACCAGACTCCATGTAAATAATCAGTGATTTTAGCGTGTATAGAGCAGCATATCTCCACCAGACTCCATGTAAATAATCAGTGATTTTAGCATGTATAGAGCAGCATATCTCCACCAGACTCCATGTAAATAATCAGTGATTTTAGCGTGTATAGAGCAGCATATCTCCACCAGACTCCATGTAAATAATCAGTGATTTTAGCATGGTAAAATACGGCTTTCTAAAACATCTCTGAGTTCTGAGCAGCGCTGCTCGATCGGCTCCGTTTGGTCAGAGTTTTCTTTCTTTCATTCCAGTATCGGGTCTGTCAGTCACAGTGAAAACCGGGGACATTTCCGGGGACAGATCCAGCCGGGGGACAGGTCACCAAAACCGGGGACTGTCCCCGGAAACCGGGGACGTCTGGTCACCCTATGTTAACATAACGATAAACCATGATTAGATGTTTTTACAAATCTGCGTTGGTCTGTTTCCTTTCCGTTTCAGTTCTTCGCCATCTTTGCCTTCTCCACCTGTGGTAGTTATTCTGGGATGTTCCGGATGGCGGTGGAGTGTAAGAACCGGACGGAGAGTGACCTGAATATAGAAGTGGAGTTTGAGTACCCATTCAGGTCAGTGTGACACCACCCCCCCCCACCCCCCACCCATCATAGATAGATAGATAAATAGATAGGTAGATATTTATTGATCCAAAAAATGGGAAATTACGGTGTTACAGCAGCAAAATCAGTCACACAGCACAGAATATAAATATATATGAGATACTAGGAAAAAATATACATACATACAGTATACATGAAATAATAATAATAATAATAATAGTAATAAAATATAAGATTAAAATATAAGAACAAATATTTAAATATATACAGCATGGGAAAACCAAAATGTGCAACTGCTTAAATAATATGCTAAATGTAAATAAACCAATTGTGCAGTTTATCCATGATAGATAACAATTTGTTCAGAGACTTCCTGATCAACGGATTTTCGTTTTGAAATGAAAAAAAAACAAAAACAAAAACAAAAAACAGCCAGTTTCCCAATTACCATTAGTAAACAGGCAAACAAAAAACGGAGAACAACCCGTTTTTCGTTTTTTGTTTTGATATTAAAAAGCGGAAAACGAAAAACAATCTCGTTATCCGATTGTCTTTGATGCGTTTATAGATGGAAACCGGAAAATAAAATACGGGTGTATACGTCTCATTTCTCAATTTTACAATGTTTTTTCCGTGACCCGGAAGCGATTGTCAGTAGGTGTGTAACTGTAAGTGTTAAGCGGTTGTATGCTGCGTACCCGGAAGTCATCAATGAGACGAGCGTAAAAATGTTTTTAGACGAATATGCTAGTTTTATATTTGAAAACCGAAAGAATGGGATGTCTTGTGGGGAGATAGCAGCTGAATGGGATGTCTTGTGGGGATATAGCAGCTGAATGGGATGTCTTGTGGGGATATAGCAGCTGAATGGGATGTCTTGTGGGGATATAGCAGCTGAATGGGATGTCTTGTGGGGATATAGCAGCTGAATGGGCTGTCATGTGGGGATATAGCAGCTGAATGGGATGTCATGTGGGGATATAGCAGCTGAATGGGATGTCTCGTGGGGGGAGATAGCAGCTGAATGGGATGTCTTGTGGGGATATAGCAGCTGAATGGGATGTCTTGTGGGGGGAGATAGCAGCTGAATGGGATGTCTTGTGGGGATATAGCAGCTGAATGGGATGTCTTGTGGGGATATAGCAGATGAATGGGATGTCTTGTGGGGATATAGCAGCTGAATGGGATGTCTTGTGGGGATATAGCAGCTGAATGGGATGTCTTGTGGGGATATAGCAGCTGAATGGGATGTCTTGTGGGGATATAGCAGCTGAATGGGATGTCTTGTGGGGATATAGCAGCTGAATGGGATGTCTTGTGGGGATATAGCAGCTGAATGGGATGTCTTGTGGGGATATAGCAGCTGAATGGGATGTCTTGTGGGGATATAGCAGCTGAATGGGCTGTCTTGTGGGAATATAGCAGCTGAACGGGCTGTCTTGTGGGGATATAGCAGCTGCGTTGGGTTCACAGTTTGGACCTATACGAGGGTTTTCTGAGAGGAGTGTGCGGAGGTGGTGTGCTGAGCAGGGACTTCTGTCCTGACGGCCAACCAGTGTTGCCAGATCTCGCGAAACAAATACGCAACCAGGCCTGTGAACACAAGCTCAAAACAAGCGACTTTTTCTACGGATCCCGGATCGCGATGATATCGCATAGTGACATTGTATCGCGTAATATCGTATTGCGATAATATCGTATCGTGATGTATCGCGATGATATTGTATAGCGATGATATTGTATTGCGATAATATCGGATCGTGATGATATCGAATAGTGACATAGTATTGCGTAATATCGTATCGCGACAATATCGTATCGCGATGATATTGTATAGCGATGATATTGGATCGTGATGATATCGAATAGTGACATTGTATCGCGTAATATCGTATTGCGATAATATCGTATCGCGATGATATTGTATAGCGATGATATTGTATCGCGATAATATCGGATCGTGATGATATCGAATAGTGACATAGTATTGCGTAATATCGTATCGCGACAATATCGTATCGCGATGATATTGTATAGCGATGATATGATGGATCGCGATAATATCGAATAGTGACATAGTATCGCGTAATATCGTATCGCGACAATATCGTATCGCAATGATATTGTATTGCGATAATATCGTATTGCGATGTATCGCGATAATATTGGATCGTGATGATATCGAATAGTGACATTGTATCGCGTAATATCGTATCTCAATAATATCGTATAGTGAAGATATCGTATTGTGATATCGTATCAGGAGACGTCTGGTGACCCCCCCCCCCATGTGTTTCTCCCTCTCTCAGACTTCACCAGGTGTATTTTGACGCCCCTACCTGTAAGGGTGAGGACAAGGAGCGTCTCTTCCTGATTGGCGACTACTCCTCCTCGGCCGAGTTCTTCGTCACCATCGGCGTCTTCGCCTTCCTCTACTCCACGGCGGCTGTCTCCATCTATGTCCTGTTCTTCGAGAAGTACAAGGAGAACAACAAGGGGCCTCTGATCGTAAGTTTTAGACAGGTGAACTCTGGGTAACCCTGTTTTGTCGTATGATGAGACAAAGGGAAAGCTTAGACAACATCATAGGTCACGGGTCGGGGAAAGAGAATATTCAGCCTGTCTTGAATAACCATACACCTGTTCATGTGAAATTATAGTTATGTTATTAAATTATACTATAATTATATTTTGCATACTTCCTAGAGAGAGAGACAGGCTGATCTAGGCTGTAGTATCTGATACGTCCCAGAGAGAGAGAGAGACAGGCTGAACTAGGCTGTAGTATCTGATACGTCCCAGAGAGAGAGAGACAGGCTGAACTAGGCTGTAGTATCTGATACGTCCCAGAGAGAGAGAGAGAGAGAGAGACAGGCTGATCTAGGCTGTAATAACTGTTACGTCCCAGAGAGAGAGAGAGACAGGCTGAACTAGGCTGTAGTATCTGATACGTCCCAGAGAGAGAGAGAGAGAGAGAGCAGGCTGATCTAGGCTGTAATAACTGTTACGTCCCAGAGAGAGAGAGAGAGACAGGCTGAACTAGGCTGTAGTATCTGATACGTCCCAGAGAGAGAGAGAGAGAGAGAGCAGGCTGATCTAGGCTGTAATAACTGTTACGTAACAGAGAGAGAGAGAGAGACAGGCTGAACTAGGCTGTAGTATCTGATACGTCCCAGAGAAGAGAGAGAGAGAGAGAGACAGGCTGATCTAGGCTGTAATAACTGTTACGTAACAGAGAGAGAGAGAGAGACAGGCTGAACTAGGCTGTAGTATCTGATACGTCCCAGAGAGAGAGAGAGACAGGCTGAACTAGGCTGTAGTATCTGATACGTCCCAGAGAGAGAGAGAGACAGGCTGAACTAGGCTGTAGTATCTGATACGTCCCAGAGAGAGAGAGAGACAGGCTGAACTAGGCTGTAGTATCTGATACGTCCCAGAGAGAGAGAGACAGGCTGAACTAGGCTGTAGTATCTGATACGTCCCAGAAAGAGAGAGAGACAGGCTGAACTAGGCTGTAGTATCTGATACGTCCCAGAGAGAGAGAGAGAGAGAGAGACAGGCTGATCTAGGCTGTAATAACTGTTACGTCCCAGAGAGAGAGAGAGACAGGCTGAACTAGGCTGTAGTATCTGATACGTCCCAGAGAGAGAGAGAGAGAGACAGGCTGAACTAGGCTGTAATAACTGTTACGTCCCAGAGAGAGAGAGAGACAGGCTGAACTAGGCTGTAATAACTGTTACGTCCCAGAGAGAGAGAGAGACAGGCTGAACTAGGCTGTAGTATCTGATACGTCCCAGAAAGAGAGAGAGACAGGCTGAACTAGGCTGTAGTATCTGATACGTCCCAGAGAGAGAGAGAGAGAGAGACAGGCTGATCTAGGCTGTAATAACTGTTACGTAACAGAGAGAGAGAGAGACAGGCTGAACTA
>CM057243.1:3338403-3345903 GCA_029931835.1 Etheostoma nigrum | reverse complement strand
CTCCTTCTTATCGGGTCTGCAGCCTTGCAAACTGTTGGCCGGATGGTTTGTGTCCAGTAACCATAGCAACGCACAGAGCCGACCATAAACTCTGTGGTTCTGGTAAAAACCCTGATCGAGACGCATGTTATGAATGCGCTGTGTACAGGTCCAAAGAATGTCTCTAAAACACGAATAATACCAGAATTAGCCACGTCTTAATCGGAAAATGCTATATTCGGAAAAAGGCCTTATTGTGAATATCTAACTGGAATATGCTGGGTAAGCCCCGCCCACTCTGCCGGTGGTTTGATTTCTCCCTGCAGCTCCGTCTGGATACCTGCACGTTTTTATTCTCCAATCACAACCTGGCTTATCTACGTGGCGCGCTATTGGCCGATTCAACATGACGACAATAGAGAAGCGACCAAGCAGCTTCTTGTTTTACATTCAACATGGCGGCTGTCTCTCCCCGATGTCGAGTGCAGATTTGAGTCGCGCATGCGTCACTTTGCGACAAGTAGCATAGAAGATGCTAACGAGAGTCTTCTGTAACGTCTGGAGTAGCCTCCGAGATGCTAACGAGAGACTTCTGTAACGTCTGAAGTAGCCTCCGAGATGCTAACGAGAGACTTCTGTAGCGTCTGAAGTAGCCTCCGAGATGCTAACGAGAGACTTCTGTAACGTCTGAAGTAACCTCCGAGATGCTAACGAGAGACTTCTGTAATGTCTGAAGTAGCCTCCGAGATGCTAACGAGATACTTCTGTAACGTCTGAAGTAGCCTCCGAGATGCTAACGAGAGACTTCTGTAGCGTCTGAAGTAGCCTCCGAAATGCTAACGAGAGACTTCTGTAACGTCTGAAGTAGCCTCCGAGATGCTAACGAGATGCTAACGAGAGACTTCTGTAACGTCTGAAGTAGCCTCCGAGATGCTAACGAGAGACTTCTGTAACGTCTGAAGTAGCCTCCGAGATGCTAACGAGATACTTCTGTAACGTCTGGAGTAGCCTCCGAGATGCTAACGAGAGACTTCTGTAGCGTCTGGAGTAGCCTCCGAGATGCTAACGAGAGACTTCTGTAACGTCTGAAGTAGCCTCCGAGATGCTAACGAGAGACTTCTGTAGCGTCTGGAGTAGCCTCCGAGATGCTAACGAGAGACTAGCCTAGCCTCCGAGATGCTAACGAGAGACTTCTGTAACGTCAACACAGTAAAAATGGACCTACTTAACGAAGTTGGTTCCCTGCTAGCTTAGCTACAAGTTAGCATCAAACACAACAAAGGCTGTCAGTTGAATGGTGTTTTGAGCTAACGTTAGCAAAAATCAACCATAGATAGCTACAACGTTTTTGAAATTATTCCCATCATCTTTTTATTTTTTATTTTTATATTTAACAATTTTATGGATTTCACAAATCTCAGTATGACAGTTATGTCGCGCGACTCACATCAGGGAGGGACAGCCGCCACCGATGCGCAGCAAACCCGTTGGTGCCGCTGTCGCTTCTACGTCACCCGGGTCTTTGCTCTGATTGGTTGAAGGACTATCCAATTGCGTGCAGAGTCATTTTGAACTCTGCCCGTTGGCCACGCCTCTCATGCAGAGAAAATCCAGAGCAGACTCCCCAGACCAACGCTCCATCTCAAATCTATTGAGCTTGGCTTGGTCTGGTGATATCTGGTTAAACTTTGACCTCTATCAAATTCTGAACATTGCCAAAGTTGGTATAATAGTGGAATATTAGCATGTAAACGCACTCGCTGATACTTACATAAACAGGAGTTTATGTTAGAGACTTGAGATGAATATCTTTACATGATTGTCTTTTCTTCACAGAAAACACCGGAGTAAACCACCAGTGGGTCGCCTGCAAACTACCCACAATGCAACACTCCTGTCTGTCTGCAAAGTTAATAGGGGGCGGAGGGGGAAGGGGGGTTAAAAGAGGGCGGGGTTTTAAATGTTCACTATAATGAATCAATGTGTAAAGGGTTAAAAAAAAATAAAATAGAGTTATAAATAACATCCACAACTTGAACCAAGCACCACAACAACAACAACAACAACAACAACTCTGACGAATAGAAACCTTCCAAACCACGTGACGATGTTGAAAAGAGTTATTCATATTAATATGTGGAGAGAATGTATGTTTGTGTTGTATAGATATCACTTTGAACAGATATATATAATGTAGACTCAACTGTTTCTTCATGTTTCCTATTGAACCCTAACAATCCAACCCCCCCCCCCCCCCTCGTCGTTTGCCCCCACCCCCCAACCCTCCGAGGATCAGCTTTACATCGGCCAATCGTGAAGCTGTTCAGACTGGGTTCACACCGACACCAATCAGATCCACACCAGTGTCAAACTGGATCCAAACCGACAACCCCGCGTCGGGCAAACATCACCTCCCAGCTGTTTGCTGTTTGTCTTGCTGCATGTAAATATCAACACAGGAAGTGATGTCACGCTGGAGACGCCATAGTCAACCCAGTCTGGACTTCTGGCTTCATGGTGGCGGCTGCTGGAAACTGGATCCAAAATGGCTCCTCGTCACCACAGTTTGCGTGTCTGTTACATTCCTGCTGCTCCTCTCAGATCACAGCGACTGTGGAGGGCAGAAAACGTCCGTCTGAATATTATTATTATTACTTTTTATTTGTACAATTGTTATTATTAATTATTGAAGCGGGTTTAAATTCGGAGAGAGAGAGAGAGAGAAGGCTGCATCGAACAAATAAAAGCCAATTTTTGAAAAATGTTAGCGTAGCGTGTTAGCTGTAGACAGGATCAGTGAAAGAGGAAGAAAATGGACGCCGGAGTGTCCTACCTACGGTTGCGGTCTACCAATATTCAAGGTGGACATTTTCCACAGGAATTATTACTATTATTACTAATAGAAATGACAAATCAACTTTAAATAAATGAGTCGACTTATTAAACATCGTATTGAACTAACAAAAAAAAAACTACCAAGAAAACACATTTCCTCCAAAATAAAAGACATAAACCAACCTGTATCTTCTTGTGCCAGTTAGTTTGAAGTACTTTGATGAATCTACAAGTTTAACAATTTAGATTTTAAATCGAAAATCTGGTAAAAAGAAAACCTCACACACAGCGTGGATTAGCGGCTGGTAGCATGCAGCTAAAAACACAGGGCAACGTTACTGTAGTGCAGACCTGGGCATCTTACGGCCCGCGGGCCACATCCGGCCCTTTGTGCGTCCCTGTCCGGCCCGCGTGAGGCCAATCATAAATTACAAAATAAATTTAAAAAATATCTGTCAAGTGTGCAATAAAACGGTGCTGCTTTTGTTTTGAAAAGCATTATTTGTATTACTTCCTTGTGGACGTATGCACGTGCGTGATTGTGAGTGAAGGTGAACAGCGGCAATCACAAATTACAAAATACATTTAAAAAAACATCTATGTCGTGCGTGCAATACAACTGTGCTGATTTTATTTTGAAAAGTGTTATTTATGGGCGTATGCCCGTGCGTAACCTGTGAGTGAAGGTGCACAGCAACAAGTGATGCCCGGTTACCCCCGAGATGTCCGCTCACGCTAAAAAAAGAAAAGTTGATGACGAATGCCGTGTTTTCAACAAGACATGAAGTGCCAAGTATTTCTTTACAGAAATTAAAGGTAAAGCCGTGTGCTTAATTTGTGGTACACAGGTTGCTGTGTTTAAAGATTATAATTTGAATCGCCACTACACGACGAAGCATGAGGATAAAAACCGTTTAAATTTAATTGAAATATTGTCGATGTGGCCCTCCAGCAGTGCTCGGATTGCTCATGCGGCCCCCGGTAAAAATTAATTGCCCACCCCTGCTGTAGTGGCTGGTAGCATGCAGCTAAAAACACAGGGCAACGTTACTGTAGTGGCTGGTAGCATGCAGCTAAAAACACAGGGCAACGTTACTGTAGTGGCTGGTAGCATGCAGCTAAAAACACAGGGCAACGTTACTGTAGTGGCTGGTAGCATGCAGCTAAAAACACAGGGCAACGTTACTGTAGTGGCTGGTAGCATGCAGCTAAAAACACAGGGCAACGTTACTGTAGTGGCTGGTAGCATGCAGCTAAAACACAGGACGTTACTGTAGTGGCTGGTAGCATGCAGCTAAAAACACAGGGCAACGTTACTGTAGTGGCTGGTAGCATGCAGCTAAAACACAGGGCAACGTTACTGTAGTGGCTGGTAGCATGCAGCTAAAAACACAGGGCAACGTTACTGTAGTGGCTGGTAGCATGCAGCTAAAAACACAGGGCAACGTTACTGTTGTGGCTGGTAGCATGCAGCTAAAAACACAGGGCAACGTTACTGTAGTGGCTGGTAGCATGCAGCTAAAAACACAGGGCAACGTTACTGTAGTGGCTGGTAGCATGCAGCTAAAAACACAGGGCAACGTTACTGTAGTGGCTAGTAGCATGCAGCCAAAAACACGGGGCAACGTTATTGTAGTGGCTGGTAGCATGCAGCTAAAAACACAGGGCAACGTTACTGTTGTGGCTGGTAGCATGCAGCTAAAAACACAGGGCAATGTTACTGTAGTGGCTGGTAGCATGCAGCTAAAAACACAGGGCAACGTTACTGTAGTGGCTGGTAGCATGCAGCTAAAAACACAGGGCAACGTTACTGTAGTGGCTGGTAGCATGCAGCTAAAAACACAGGGCAACGTTACTGTAGTGGCTGGTAGTATGCAGCTAAAAACACAGGGCAACGTTACTGTAGTGGCTGTTAGCATGCAGCTAAAAACACAGGGCAACGTTACTGTAGTGGCTGGTAGCATGCAGCTAAAAACACAGGGCAACGTTAGCTTAGCGGTACCCTGCAGCCGCTCTTTTCCAGACGCCACAGCCAGAACTGGCAGAACCCAAAGTCACCGCGTGGCAACATGTTACCTTCCCTGTGAGAGAGTTATGGAAACAACACAATGAAGGTAAAGCATGTGGGCATGGTGCATTCATGTGCACCTCGTTAAACTAACGGTGCATTTAGTTACGCCTCGTAAACTTGTAAAACTGAAACTGTTGTTGCAAGTAACTTTCTGCCATGGGGCGGCCCTCAATGTGGCGTTGTCAGCACTCCTCCATGTACTAAGGCTCAGTCCTTGAGGCAGCGGCCGCCGGTTCGATTCCGACCCTTAGTTTGCATGTCATTCCCGCTCTCTCTCCCCTTTTACATCTTCAGCTCTAAAGGCATCAAATACCCAACAAAATAATCCTAAAAAAAACAATTTGAGTCCAATCGTGACCTTAAAATTGAAACTGAGAGTGATCCAAGGACTAGGGGAATTGTGACACTCCGAAATAGAAAGAACTACAAAGACCATGAGTGCAGATTTGCTTTCACTTCCTGATGAGTTCTTGTCTTTAAATCTTCAGACGGACGTTGGTTTGTTAATCTGTCTTCTCTCCTCGGCTCTCGGCCAATCAGCAGCTGCCGTGAGATGTTTTGTAAAAGTTTTTCTGGAAAGTTTGTGGGTCCGAAAAAAAAACAACAACGTGATGCTTCTTCTTCTTTGGTTTTTTTTTGGGGAAAGTGAGGCAGTTTTTGGCGTCGATATCTTCCTTCGCATGGTGACGTGTTTCCTGCTTGTGTTGTACAGTAACTGATGACCAGTGTGATTCTACTTCCTGTTCTCCTGTACAGGTGTGTGTGTGTGTGTGTGTGTGTGTCATTACCTGTCCATATTCTTTTTTTTACCCTTTTCTCTTCTTCACTCTTCTCTCTCTTTTTTCTCCTCCTCCTCCTCGTTCTTCTTCGTGACTCTCCTCTGCCTCTGTGATGTAACTTCCTGTGTGATGATATTCTAGTCAGCATCAGTAACCATGGCGACTGTGTTGACAGTGATGATGACGATGTGTGTGTGTGTGTGTGTGTGACTTGTTGCTATGGAGACGCCCCCCCCTCCCCCTGCTGTGTTTATTCAATGGAAAGTTTCAATAAACTACAAAGTGGTTCGAGTCTGCGTCTGTTTACTGAGAGATGACCGAACGAGTGAACGAGTGAAAAAAAGAAGAAAAAAATAGAAATGAGCTCATTAACAAAGGAATGAAAAGAGAAATGAACAGGTGACTTAATGACATCATCGTACATAAAAACAGGTAATTAATAAATCCTGAATCCGTATGAATGGACATTAATGAAGAGATGGGGGGATGAAAGAGAGAACTGATCCAAATCTGTTCATTTCTTCCTCTTTCACTTTCCTTCCACTCCTCTCTCTTCCCTCATCTCCTCCCTCTCTCTCCTCCCTCCATCCTCCCTCTCTCCTCCCTCTCCTCCTTCCACCCTCCCTCCATCCTCCCTCTCTCTCCTCCCTCCATCCTCACTCCATCCTCCCTCTCTCTCCTCCCTCTCTCCTCCCTCCACCCTCCCTCAACCCTCCCTCTCTTCTCCCTCCATCCTCCCTCCATCCCCGCTCTCTCTCTTCCTTCCACCCTCCCTCCATCCTCCCTATCTCTTCCCTCATCTTCTCCCTCCCTCCACCCTCCTTCTCTCTCCTCCCTCTCTCCTCCCTCCATCCTCCCTCTCTCCTCCCTCCACCCTCCCTCAACCCTCCCTCTCTTCTCCCTCCATCCTCCCTCCATCCCCGCTCTCTCTCTTCCTTCCACCCTCCCTCCATCCTCCCTCTCTCTTCCCTCATCTTCTCCCTCCCTCCACCCTCCTTCTCTCTCCTCCCTCCATCCTCCCTCTCTCTCCTCCCTCCATCCTCCCTCTCTCCTCCCTTCATCCTCCCTCTCTCCTCCCTCCATCCTCCCTCTCTCTCCTCCCTCCACCCTCCCTCAACCCTCCCTCTCTTCTCCCTCCATCCTCCCTCTCTCTCCTCCCTCCATCCTCCCTCTCTCTCCTCCCTCCATCCTCGCTCTCTCTCTTCCTTCCACCCTCCCTCCATCCTCCCTCTCTCTTCCCTCATCTTCTCCCTCCCTCCACCCTCCTTCTCTCTCCTCCCTCCATCCTCTCTCTCTCCTCCCTCCATCCTCCCTCTCTCCTCCCTCCATCCTCCCTCTCTCTCCTCCCTCCACCCTCCCTCAACCCTCCCTCTCTTCTCCCTCCATCCTCCCTCTCTCTCCTCCCTCCATCCTCCCTCCATCCTCGCTCTCTCTCTTCCTTCCACCCTCCCTCCATCCTCCCTCTCATCTTCCCTCATCTTCTCCCTCCCTCCACCCTCCTTCTCTCTCCTCCCTCCATCCTCCCTCTCTCTCCTCCCTCCATCCTCCCTCTCTCCTCCCTCCATCCTCCCTCTCTCTCCTCCCTCCACCCTCCCTCAACCCTCCCTCTCTTCTCCCTCCATCCTCCCTCTCTCTCCTCCCTCCATCCTCCCTCTCTCTCTCCCTTCCATCCTCCCTCTCATCCTCCCTCTCATCCTCCCTCATCTTCTCCTCCCTCCACCCTCCCTCTCTCTCCTCCCTCCATCCTCCTTCTCTCCTCCCTCAACCCTCCCTCCATCCTCCCTCTCTCCTCCCTCCACCCTCCCTCAACCCTCCCTCTCTTCTCCCTCCATCCTC
>CM057243.1:3305903-3333403 GCA_029931835.1 Etheostoma nigrum | reverse complement strand
AGTCTCTTTTATATAGACCTTAGTGGCCCCTAATACTGTATCTGAAGTCTCTTTTATATAGACCTTAGTGGTCCCCTAATACTGTATCTGAAGTCTCTTTTATATAGACCTTAGTGGTCCCTAATACTGTATCTGAAGTCTCTTTTATATAGACCTTAGTGGTCCCTAATACTGTATCTGAAGTCTCTTTATATAGACCTTAGTGGTCCCTAATACTGTATCTGAAGTCTCTTTTATATAGACCTTAGTGGTCCCTAATACTGTATCTGAATTCTCTTTTATATAGACCTTAGTGGTCCCTAATACTGTATCTGAAGTCTCTTTTATATAGACCTTAGTGGTCCCTAATACTGTATCTGAAGTCTCTTTTATATAGACCTTAGTGGTCCCCTAATACTGTATCTGAATTCTCTTTTATATAGACCTTAGTGGTCCCTAATACTGTATCTGAAGTCTCTTTTATACAGACCTTAGTGGTCCCTAATACTGTATCTGAAGTCTCTTTTATATAGACCTTAGTGGTCCCTAATACTGTATCTGAAGTCTCTTTTATATAGACCTTAGTGGTCCCCTAATACTGTATCTGAAGTATCTTTTATATAGACCTTAGTGGTCCCTAATACTGTATCTGAAGACTGTATATAGACCTTAGTGGTCCCCTAATACTGTATCTGAAGTCTCTTTTATATAGACCTTAGTGGTCCTTAATACTGTATCTGAAGTCTCTTTTATATAGACCTTAGTGGTCCCTAATACTGTATCTGAAGTCTCTTTTATATAGACCTTAGTGGTCCCTAATACTGTATCTGAAGTCTCTTTTATATAGACCTTAGTGGTCCCTAATACTGTATCTGAAGTCTCTTTTATATAGACCTTAGTGGTCCCCTAATACTGTATCTGAAGTCTCTTTTATATAGACCTTAGTGGTCCCTAATACTGTATCTGAAGTCTCTTTTATATAGACCTTAGTGGTCCCTAATACTGTATCTGAAGTCTCTTTTATATAGACCTTAGTGGTCCCTAATACTGTATCTGAAGTCTCTTTTATATAGACCTTAGTGGTCCCCTAATACTGCATCTGAAGAATCTTTTATATAGACCTTAGTGGTCCCCTAATACTGTATCTGAAGTATCTTGTATATAGACCTTAGTGGTACCCTAATACTGTATCTGAAGTCTCTTTTATATAGACCTTAGTGGTCCCTAATACTGTATCTGAAGTCTCTTTTATATAGACCTTAGCGGTCCCCTAATACTGTATCTGAAGTCTCTTTTATATAGACCTTAGTGGTCCCTAATACTGTATCTGAAGTCTCTTTTATATAGACCTTAGTGGTCCCCTAATACTGTACCTGAAGTCTCTTTTATATAGACCTTAGTGGTCCCTAATACTGTATCTGAAGTCTCTTTATATAGACCTTAGTGGTCCCCTAATACTGTACCTGAAGTCTCTTTTATATAGACCTTAGTGGTCCCTAATACTGTACCTGAAGTCTCTTTTATATAGACCTTAGTGGTCCCCTAATACTGTATCTGAAGTCTCTTTATATAGACCTTAGTGGTCCCTAATACTGTATCTGGAGTCTCTTTTATATAGACCTTAGTGGTCCCCTAATACTCTATCTGAAGTCTCTTTTATATAGACCTTAGTGGTCCCCTAATACTGTACCTGAAGTCTCTTTTATATAGACCTTAGTGGTCCCCTAATACTGTATCTGAAGTCTCTTTTATATAGACCTTAGTGGTCCCTAATACTGTATCTGAAGTCTCTTTTATATAGACCTTAGTGGTCCCCTAATACTGTATCTGAAGTCTCTTTTATATAGACCTTAGTGGTCCCTAATACTGTATCTGAAGTCTCTTTATATAGACCTTAGTGGTCCCCTAATACTGTATCTGAAGTCTCTTTTATATAGACCTTAGTGGTCCCCTAATACTGTATCTGAAGTCTCTTTTATATAGACCTTAGTGGTCCCCTAATACTGTATCTGAAGTCTCTTTTATATAGACCTTAGTGGTCCCTAATACTGTATCTGAAGTCTCTTTTATATAGACCTTAGTGGTCCCTAATACTGTATCTGAAGTCTCTTTTATATAGACCTTAGTGGTCCCCTAATACTGTATCTGAAGTATCTTTTATATAGACCTTAGTGGTCCCCTAATACTGTACCTGAAGTCTCTTTTATATAGACCTTAGTGGTCCCTAATACTGTATCTGAAGTCTCTTTTATATAGACCTTAGTGGTCCCTAATACTGTATCTGAAGTCTCTTTTATATAGACCTTAGCGGTCCCCTAATACTGTATCTGAAGTCTCTTTTATATAGACCTTAGTGGTCCCTAATACTGTATCTGAAGTCTCTTTTATATAGACCTTAGTGGTCCCCTAATACTGTACCTGAAGTCTCTTTTATATAGACCTTAGTGGTCCCTAATACTGTATCTGAAGTCTCTTTATATAGACCTTAGTGGTCCCCTAATACTGTACCTGAAGTCTCTTTTATATAGACCTTAGTGGTCCCTAATACTGTACCTGAAGTCTCTTTTATATAGACCTTAGTGGTCCCTAATACTGTATCTGAAGTCTCTTTATATAGACCTTAGTGGTCCCTAATACTGTATCTGGAGTCTCTTTTATATAGACCTTAGTGGTCCCCTAATACTCTATCTGAAGTCTCTTTTATATAGACCTTAGTGGTCCTTAATACTGTATCTGAAGTCTCTTTTATATAGACCTTAGTGGTCCCTAATACTGTATCTGAAGTCTCTTTTATATAGACCTTAGTGGTCCCCTAATACTGTATCTGAAGTCTCTTTTATATAGACCTTAGTGGTCCCCTAATACTGCATCTGAAGAATCTTTTATATAGACCTTAGTGGTCCCCTAATACTGTATCTGAGACTGTATATAGACCTTAGTGGTCCCCTAATACTGTATCTGAAGTCTCTTTTATATAGACCTTAGTGGTCCCTAATACTGTATCTGAAGTCTCTTTTATATAGACCTTAGCGGTCCCCTAATACTGTATCTGAAGTCTCTTTTATATAGACCTTAGTGGTCCCTAATACTGTATCTGAAGTCTCTTTTATATAGACCTTAGTGGTCCCCTAATACTGTACCCGAAGTCTCTTTTATATAGACCTTAGTGGTCCCTAATACTGTATCTGAAGTCTCTTTATATAGACCTTAGTGGTCCCCTAATACTGTACCTGAAGTCTCTTTTATATAGACCTTAGTGGTCCCTAATACTGTATCTGAAGTCTCTTTTATATAGACCTTAGTGGTCCCTAATACTGTATCTGAAGTCTCTTTTATATAGACCTTAGTGGTCCCTAATACTGTATCTGAAGTCTCTTTTATATAGACCTTAGTGGTCCCTAATACTGTTTCTGAAGTCTCTTTTATATAGACCTTAGTGGTCCCCTAATACTGTATCTGAAGTCTCTTTTATATAGACCTTAGTGGTCCCCTAATACTGTATCTGAAGTCTCTTTTATATAGACCTTAGTGGTCCCTAATACTGTATCTGAAGTCTCTTTTATATAGACCTTAGCGGTCCCCTAATACTGTATCTGAAGTCTCTTTTATATAGACCTTAGTGGTCCCTAATACTGTATCTGAAGTCTCTTTATATAGACCTTAGTGGTCCCCTAATACTGTATCTGAAGTCTCTTTTATATAGACCTTAGTGGTCCCCTAATACTGTATCTGAAGTCTCTTTTATATAGACCTTAGTGGTCCCTAATACTGTATCTGAAGTCTCTTTTATATAGACCTTAGTGGTCCCTAATACTGTATCTGAAGTCTCTTTTATATAGACCTTAGTGGTCCCTAATACTGTATCTGAAGTCTCTTTTATATAGACCTTAGTGGTCCCCTAATACTGTATCTGAAGTCTCTTTATATAGACCTTAGTGGTCCCCTAATACTGTATCTGAAGTCTCTTTTATATAGACCTTAGTGGTCCCTAATACTGTATCTGAAGTCTCTTTTATATAGACCTTAGTGGTCCCTAATACTGTATCTGAAGTCTCTTTTATATAGACCTTAGTGGTCCCTAATACTGTATCTGAAGTATCTTTTATATAGACCTTAGTGGTCCCCTAATACTGTATCTGAGACTGTATATAGACCTTAGTGGTCCCCTAATACTGTATCTGAAGTCTCTTTTATATAGACCTTAGTGGTCCCTAATACTGTATCTGAAGTCTCTTTTATATAGACCTTAGCGGTCCCCTAATACTGTATCTGAAGTCTCTTTTATATAGACCTTAGTGGTCCCTAATACTGTATCTGAAGTCTCTTTTATATAGACCTTAGTGGTCCCCTAATACTGTACCTGAAGTCTCTTTTATATAGACCTTAGTGGTCCCTAATACTGTATCTGAAGTCTCTTTATATAGACCTTAGTGGTCCCCTAATACTGTACCTGAAGTCTCTTTTATATAGACCTTAGTGGTCCCTAATACTGTACCTGAAGTCTCTTTTATATAGACCTTAGTGGTCCCTAATACTGTATCTGAAGTCTCTTTATATAGACCTTAGTGGTCCCTAATACTGTATCTGGAGTCTCTTTTATATAGACCTTAGTGGTCCCCTAATACTCTATCTGAAGTCTCTTTTATATAGACCTTAGTGGTCCCCTAATACTGTACCTGAAGTCTCTTTTATATAGACCTTAGAGGTCCCTAATACTGTATCTGAAGTCTCTTTATATAGACCTTAGTGGTCCCCTAATACTGTATCTGAAGTCTCTTTTATATAGACCTTAGTGGTCCCCTAATACTGTATCTGAAGTCTCTTTTATATAGACCTTAGTGGTCCCTAATACTGTATCTGAAGTCTCTTTTATATAGACCTTAGTGGTCCCTAATACTGTTTCTGAAGTCTCTTTTATATAGACCTTAGTGGTCCCCTAATACTGTATCTGAAGTCTCTTTTATATAGACCTTAGTGGTCCCCTAATACTGTATCTGAAGTCTCTTTTATATAGACCTTAGTGGTCCCTAATACTGTATCTGAAGTCTCTTTTATATAGACCTTAGCGGTCCCCTAATACTGTATCTGAAGTCTCTTTTATTTAGACCTTAGTGGTCCCTAATACTGTATCTGAAGTCTCTTTATATAGACCTTAGTGGTCCCTAATACTGTATCTGAAGTCTCTTTTATATAGACCTTAGCGGTCCCCTAATACTGTATCTGAAGTCTCTTTTATTTAGACCTTAGTGGTCCCTAATACTGTATCTGAAGTCTCTTTTATATAGACCTTAGTGGTCCCCTAATACTGTATCTGAAGTCTCTTTTATATAGACCTTAGTGGTCCCCTAATACTGTATCTGAAGTCTCTTTTATATAGACCTTAGTGGTCCCCTAATACTGTATCTGAAGTCTCTTTTATATAGACCTTAGTGGTCCCTAATACTGTATCTGAAGTCTCTTTTATATAGACCTTAGCGGTCCCCTAATACTGTATCTGAAGTCTCTTTTATATAGACCTTAGTGGTCCCTAATACTGTATCTGAAGTCTCTTTATATAGACCTTAGTGGTCCCCTAATACTGTATCTGAAGTCTCTTTAATATAGACCTTAGTGGTCCCCTAATACTGTATCTGAAGTCTCTTTTATATAGACCTTAGTGGTCCCTAATACTGTATCTGAAGTCTCTTTTATATAGACCTTAGTAGTCCCTAATACTGTATCTGAAGTCTCTTTTATATAGACCTTAGTGGTCCCCTAATACTGTATCTGAAGTCTCTTTTATATAGACCTTAGTGGTCCCCTAATACTGTATCTGAAGTCTCTTTTATGTAGACCTTAGTGGTCCCTAATACTGTATCTGAAGTCTCTTTTATATAGACCTTAGTGGTCCCCTAATACTGTATCTGAAGTCTCTTTTATGTAGACCTTAGTGGTCCCTAATACTGTATCTGGAGTCTCTTTTATATAGACCTTAGTGGTCCCCTAATACTCTATCTGAAGTCTCTTTTATATAGACCTTAGTGGTCCCCTAATACTGTACCTGAAGTCTCTTTTATATAGACCTTAGTGGTCCCCTAATACTGTACCTGAAGTCTCTTTATATAGACCTTAGTGGTCCCCTAATACTGTACCTGAAGTCTCTTTTATATAGACCTTAGTGGTCCCCTAATACTCTATCTGAAGTCTCTTTTATATAGACCTTAGTGGTCCCCTAATACTGTACCTGAAGTCTCTTTTATATAGACCTTAGTGGTCCCTAATACTGTATCTGAAGTCTCTTTATATAGACCTTAGTGGTCCCCTAATACTGTATCTGAAGTCTCTTTTATATAGACCTTAGTGGTCCCCTAATACTGTATCTGAAGTCTCTTTTATATAGACCTTAGTGGTCCCTAATACTGTATCTGAAGTCTCTTTTATATAGACCTTAGTGGTCCCTAATACTGTTTCTGAAGTCTCTTTTATATAGACCTTAGTGGTCCCCTAATACTGTATCTGAAGTCTCTTTTATATAGACCTTAGTGGTCCCCTAATACTGTATCTGAAGTCTCTTTTATATAGACCTTAGTGGTCCCTAATACTGTATCTGAAGTCTCTTTTATATAGACCTTAGCGGTCCCCTAATACTGTATCTGAAGTCTCTTTTATATAGACCTTAGTGGTCCCTAATACTGTATCTGAAGTCTCTTTATATAGACCTTAGTGGTCCCCTAATACTGTATCTGAAGTCTCTTTAATATAGACCTTAGTGGTCCCCTAATACTGTATCTGAAGTCTCTTTTATATAGACCTTAGTGGTCCCTAATACTGTATCTGAAGTCTCTTTTATATAGACCTTAGTGGTCCCTAATACTGTATCCGAAGTCTCTTTTATATAGACCTTAGTGGTCCCTAATACTGTATCTGAAGTCTCTTTTATATAGACCTTAGTGGTCCCCTAATACTGTATCTGAAGTCTCTTTTATATAGACCTTAGTGGTCCCTAATACTGTATCTGAAGTCTCTTTTATATAGACCTTAGCGGTCCCCTAATACTGTATCTGAAGTCTCTTTTATATAGACCTTAGTGGTCCCTAATACTGTATCTGAAGTCTCTTTTATATAGACCTTAGTGGTCCCCTAATACTGTATCTGAAGTCTCTTTAATATAGACCTTAGTGGTCCCCTAATACTGTATCTGAAGTCTCTTTTATATAGACCTTAGTGGTCCCCTAATACTGTATCTGAAGTCTCTTTTATATAGACCTTAGTGGTCCCTAATACTGTATCTGAAGTCTCTTTTATATAGACCTTAGTGGTCCCCTAATACTGTATCTGAAGTCTCTTTTATATAGACCTTAGTGGTCCCCTAATACTGTATCTGAAGTCTCTTTTATATAGACCTTAGTGGTCCCCTAATACTGTATCTGAAGTCTCTTTTATATAGACCTTAGTGGTCCCCTAATACTGTATCTGAAGTCTCTTTTATATAGACCTTAGTGGTCCCTAATACTGTATCTGAAGTCTCTTTTATATAGACCTTAGTGGTCCCTAATACTGTATCTGAAGTCTCTTTTATATAGACCTTAGTGGTCCCCTAATACTGTATCTGAAGTCTCTTTTATATAGACCTTAGTGGTCCCCTAATACTGTATCTGAAGTCTCTTTTATATAGACCTTAGTGGTCCCTAATACTGTATCTGAAGTCTCTTTTATATAGACCTTAGTGGTCCCTAATACTGTATCTGAAGTCTCTTTTATATAGACCTTAGTGGTCCCCTAATACTGTATCTGAAGTCTCTTTTATATAGACCTTAGTGGTCCCTAATACTGGATCTGAAGTCTCTTTATATAGACCTTAGTGGTCCCTAATACTGTATCTGAAGTCTCTTTTATATAGACCTTAGTGGTCCCCTAATACTGTATCTGAAGTCTCTTTTATATAGACCTTAGTGGTCCCCTAATACTGTATCTGAAGTCTCTTTTATATAGACCTTAGTGGTCCCTAATACTGTATCTGAAGTCTCTTTTATATAGACCTTAGTGGTCCCTAATACTGTATCTGAAGTCTCTTTTATATAGACCTTAGTGGTCCCTAATACTGTATCTGAAGTCTCTTTTATATAGACCTTAGCGGTCCCCTAATACTGTATCTGAAGTCTCTTTTATATAGACCTTAGTGGTCCCTAATACTGTATCTGAAGTCTCTTTTATATAGACCTTAGTGGTCCCCTAATACTGTACCTGAAGTCTCTTTTATATAGACCTTAGTGGTCCCTAATACTGTATCTGAAGTCTCTTTATATAGACCTTAGTGGTCCCCTAATACTGTACCTGAAGTCTCTTTTATATAGACCTTAGTGGTCCCCTAATACTGTACCTGAAGTCTCTTTTATATAGACCTTAGTGGTCCCTAATACTGTATCTGAAGTCTCTTTATATAGACCTTAGTGGTCCCTAATACTGTATCTGAAGTCTCTTTTATATAGACCTTAGTGGTCCCCTAATACTCTATCTGAAGTCTCTTTTATATAGACCTTAGTGGTCCCCTAATACTGTATCTGAAGTCTCTTTTATATAGACCTTAGAGGTCCCTAATACTGTATCTGAAGTCTCTTTTATATAGACCTTAGCGGTCCCCTAATACTGTATCTGAAGTCTCTTTTATATAGACCTTAGTGGTCCCCTAATACTGTATCTGAAGTCTCTTTTATATAGACCTTAGTGGTCCCCTAATACTGTATCTGAAGTCTCTTTTATATAGACCTTAGTGGTCCCTAATACTGTATCTGAAGTCTCTTTTATATAGACCTTAGTGGTCCCCTAATACTGTATCTGAAGTCTCTTTTATATAGACCTTAGTGGTCCCCTAATACTGTACCTGAAGTCTCTTTTATATAGACCTTAGTGGTCCCCTAATACTGTATCTGAAGTCTCTTTTATATAGACCTTAGTGGTCCCCTAATACTGTATCTGAAGTCTCTTTTATATAGACCTTAGTGGTCCCCTAATACTGTATCTGAAGTCTCTTTTATATAGACCTTAGTGGTCCCCTAATACTGTACCTGAAGTCTCTTTTATATAGACCTTAGAGGTCCCTAATACTGTATCTGAAGTCTCTTTTATATAGACCTTAGTGGTCCCCTAATACTGTATCTGAAGTCTCTTTTATATAGACCTTAGTGGTCCCCTAATACTGTATCTGAAGTCTCTTTTATATAGACCTTAGTGGTCCCCTAATACTGTATCTGAAGTCTCTTTTATATAGACCTTAGTGGTCCCCTAATACTGTATCTGAAGTCTCTTTTATATAGACCTTAGTGGTCCCTAATACTGTATCTGAAGTCTCTTTTATATAGACCTTAGTGGTCCCCTAATACTGTATCTGAAGTCTCTTTTATATAGACCTTAGTGGTCCCTAATACTGTATCTGAAGTCTCTTTTATATAGACCTTAGTGGTCCCCTAATACTGTATCTGAAGTCTCTTTTATATAGACCTTAGTGGTCCCTAATACTGGATCTGAAGTCTCTTTCATATAGACCTTAGTGGTCCCTAATACTGTATCTGAAGTCTCTTTTATATAGACCTTAGTGGTCCCTAATACTGTATCTGAAGTCTCTTTTATATAGACCTTAGTGGTCCCCTAATACTGTATCTGAAGTCTCTTTTATATAGACCTTAGTGGTCCCCTAATACTGTATCTGAAGTCTCTTTTATATAGACCTTAGTGGTCCCTAATACTGTATCTGAAGTCTCTTTTATATAGACCTTAGTGGTCCCTAATACTGTATCTGAAGTCTCTTTTATATATAGACCTTAGTGGTCCCCTAATACTGTATCTGAAGTCTCTTTTATATAGACCTTAGTGGTCCCTAATACTGGATCTGAAGTCTCTTTATATAGACCTTAGTGGTCCCTAATACTGTATCTGAAGTCTCTTTTATATAGACCTTAGTGGTCCCCTAATACTGTATCTGAAGTCTCTTTTATATAGACCTTAGTGGTCCCCTAATACTGTATCTGAAGTCTCTTTTATATAGACCTTAGTGGTCCCTAATACTGTATCTGAAGTCTCTTTTATATAGACCTTAGTGGTCCCTAATACTGTATCTGAAGTCTCTTTTATATAGACCTTAGTGGTCCCCTAATACTGTATCTGAAGTCTCTTTTATATAGACCTTAGTGGTCCCCTAATACTGTATCTGAAGTCTCTTTTATATAGACCTTAGTGGTCCCTAATACTGTATCTGAAGTCTCTTTTATATAGACCTTAGTGGTCCCTAATACTGTATCTGAAGTCTCTTTTATATAGACCTTAGTGGTCCCTAATACTGTATCTGAAGTCTCTTTATATAGACCTTAGTGGTCCCTAATACTGTATCTGAAGTCTCTTTATATAGACCTTAGTGGTCCCTAATACTGTATCTGAAGTCTCTTTATATAGACCTTAGAAAAGGTTTTGTAGATGAACAATATATGCAGGCATCACATCGGGAACATTGCTATCGTACCCAGCGGTAATCTCTGTGGAAAACGAGTGAATCATCAGGAAGTCAGACAGAGTGATGCTCCTCAGAGGACTCATTACCCCCCACACACACACACACACACACACACACACACACACACACACACACACACACACACACACACACACACACACTCACACACACACAGGATATAACCCCCCCCCCGAGCTGATGGAGCCTGTGAGATATTACGGTGGTAAATCACCTCGTGTTGGAGCAGCTGCCTCTGTTTATTGCGGACGAACACACAACCACTGCAGCAGGAAATGAAAGAGATTAGTTTTCATGTTAAAGATGGCCGCCCGACGGGTTAATGTCCTCGATACAGCCGCGTCATCATTAGCACTCTGTTGTTCTTCTGCTACTGAAGAAAAGATGGACTTCTAGATTCTGCTGGCTTGGCTTCATTAGTCTAGAGAGACTAGTCTGAATGTGATGTACGGACCAAAGACTACCTGCTGAGTCACTGTCCAGACCGCAGACTAACTCTTCAGTCCGAAGACTACCTGCTGAGTCACTCTTCAGACCGCAGACTAACTCTTCAGACCGTAGACTAACTCTTCAGACCACAGACTAACTCTTCAGACCGCAGACTACCTGCTGAGTCACTGTCCAGACCGCAGACTAACTCTTCAGACCGCAGACTACCTGCTGAGTCATTGTTCAGACCAAAGACTGACAGCTGAGTCACTGTCCAGACCGCAGACTAACTCTTCAGACCGCAGACTAACTCTTCAGACCGCAGACTACCTGCTGAGTCACTGTCCAGACCGCAGACTAACTCTTCAGACCGCAGACTACCTGCTGAGTCACTGTCCAGACCGCAGACTAACTCTTCAGACCGCAGACTACCTGCTGAGTCATTGTTCAGACCAAAGACTGACAGCTGAGTCACTGTCCAGACCGCAGACTAACTCTTCAGACCGCAGACTACCTGCTGAGTCACTGTTCAGACCACAGATTACCTGTTGAGTCACTGTCCAGACCGCAGACTAACTCTTCAGACCGAAGACTACCTGCTGAGTCATTGTTCAGACCAAAAACTGACAGCTGAGTCACTCTTCAGACCGCAGACTAACTCTTCAGACCGAAGACTACCTGCTGAGTCACTGTCCAGACCGCAGACTAACTCTTCAGACCGCAGATTACCTGTTGAGTCACTGTCCAGACCGCAGACTAACTCTTCAGACCCCGCAGACTAACTCTTCAGACCAAAGACTACCTGCTGAGTCATTGTTCAGACCAAAGACTGACAGCAGAGTCACTCTTCAGACCGCAGACTCACTCTTCAGACCGAAGACTACCTGCTGAGTCACTGTCTAGACCGCAGACTAACTCTTCAGACCCCGCAGACTAACTCTTCAGACAGAAGACTACCTGCTGATTCACTCTCCAGACCGCAGACTCACTCTTCAGACAGCAGACTAACTGCAGACTAACTCTTCAGACTGCAGACTAACTCTCCAGACCGCAGACTCACTCTTCAGACAGCAGACTAACTCTCCAGACCGCAGACTCACTCTTCAGACAGCAGACTAACTGCAGACTAACTCTTCAGACTGCAGACTAACTCTCCAGACCGCAGACTCACTCTTCAGACAGCAGACTAACTGCAGACTAACTCTTCAGACTGCAGACTAACTCTCCAGACCGCAGACTCACTCTTCAGACTGCAGACTAACTGCAGACTAACTCTTCAGACTGCAGACTAACTCTCCAGACCGCAGACTCACTCTTCAGACAGCAGACTAACTGCAGACTAACTCTTCAGACCGCAGACTCACTCTTCAGACTGCAGACTAACTGCAGACTAACTCTTCAGACCGCAGACTCACTCTTCAGACCGCAGACTAACTGCAGACTAACTCTTCACGCTGTGTGCATTGATGTTACTGTCTACGTGAATAACACTCTTGTGCGCTGCAGGTAACAACTTGCTGCTTTCTGTTACTGACCTCTGACCTCTGACCTCTGTCCCAGTCTCTCCCTGCAGCTCGCGGGGGGGGGCGTGGCCTGGATGTCTCCGCGAGTGCGCTCAGACGCCAGCGCAGAGACCTCCGTAACCTGTTGCCCTATGAGGACCAGATGTTGACATATCCTGCCACCCAGGGAGGAGGCGGGGCCAACAACCTTTACTACCAATCAGATGACTGGAGGGGGCGGGGCATGGACCAGGCTCTGCAGCGATTGGTGGAGAGGGACCAGAGGCGGGAGCAAGACGAGGAGCAGCGAGCAGGTTGGAGAGTTTTTAACATTTCACATCAATTTTAGTTGTTTTTTCTCAACATATTGCGACTTTTTAATATTACGAATCTGTTTCTCAACACATTACGATGTTTTTCTCAACTTATTACGAGCTTTTCATGTTACAAATCGGTTTTGCTCGACACATTTTGTATTGCATGTTTAAGCAATTTCACAATTGTTTTTGACACACTACAACTTGTAAACAATCCTCTGGGGACTTTACCCAACAAATTGTGGCTTTATTCCAAAAACATTGGACTATTTCTTGAAAAGGTTGCACATTGTAAAATATTTAGTCTTGCTTTGAAAAGCAGTGGCTCTAATAACAATAATATTGTATATAATGTGTACTCTTTATTAGGGATGTCCCGATCCCGATCTCGAGATCGGATCGGCCCGATCTTCTCCTATTTTCCCGTGATCGGAGCTCGGCTACATTACCTGACTAGTCGCGCCGATCTTTACGGCAACTGCCGTAAAGTACCCGCTAGTTACGGTTGACGGTAGTTGCGCAATAGGCTACAAACCTCCGCGGCGGTGCAAAGCAAGCATGTCAGAAGTGTGGTATTTTACTCTCGCGAGTGAAGACTGCACAAGTGTGGACAGTGAGAGACTCTTCAGTGCTGTGTCCAACATAATGGACGAAAAGAGAAATCGTCTGTCAGCTGACAGGGTTGAGAAGGTGGTGTTTCTTAACAAGAATCTTCATTTCACTTTGAAGTGACTGAATTAAGATATGTGAGAAAGACATAACTGGAAGGAGCATTGTGGTTATTATAACTAAGTATTCAGGTTTGGTTGTTTAGTTGTTTTCAGGACTACGTACGTATTTGTTCATGACTGAAGAATGGTCTTGTTGATTTTGATCATGTTTCAGTGATCATGCTACTTTTAAGTTGCAGTTCCAAAGTTTTGAATTCATTTGACTGAATTCTGTTTACATTTTAAGTTGGATTGAGATGTTTCACATTAATTTACTGAATTGTGACTATTTGTCAATCTGTTTACACCATATTTAAGATGAGCATTTTATATTTGCTCAGTGGTCAGTGCACTTTATTTTTATTGACTTTATGGCAGCCTATGTTAAGCACTTATAAGCTAAAAGTGGACCTTGGATAGCACTTTCTTTTTGATAATACTGTACCAAGTCAGTGTTTTTCTTTTTACTTTTGTCTAAAATATTAAATTGAAGCTGACCTTTAATTCTGGGTAAGATTTTTCATTTCATGGGATTTACAATAATAATAGTAATGCTTTTTGATAAAATATTAGTCTAATAAAAAGTTGGGTTACTTGCTCAAAATATATTTGAGTTTGATCAATTTCAATACTAAAGGAAAAATATCGGATCGAGACTCGAAATCGGATCGGATTTGAGGTTAAAAGATCGGATAAGGATCGGAGGCCTAAAATGCTGATCGGGACATCCCTACTCTTTATTGATCCCCTATGGGGAAATTAACAAATAATAATACAATAATATTGACACGTGTCCGCAGCCTACATGGCGGCCCTGCTCCGCCTCCTGAGCGAGGCAGAGAGCGCGGGATTGGTCGGCCCGGGAGACGTGGAGGTGGTGGAGGAAGAGGAGGACGAGGAGGACGATCAGGGGCCACAGGGGGACTTCCAGGGCCCGGCCCCGGCAGACTACGATGAGACGGGGCGGGGGCAGAACATGGGGAGGCCCCCGGCCGCGTGGTGGGGCCTCATGGAGCCCCAGCTGGCCCAGGCTCTGCTGGACAGGTGAATACTTGCATATGTGTGTATATGTGTGTATATGTGTGCATATGTGTGTATATGTGTGTATATGTATAATATATGTGTGCATATGTGTGTATATGTGTGTATATATGTGTGTATATGTGTGTATATGTGTGATATATGTGTGTATATGTGATGTATGTGTGTATCTGTATGTATATGTGTGATATATGTGTGTGTATATGTGTGTATATGTGTGTGTATATGTGTGTATATGTGTGTATATGTGTGTATATGTGTGATATATGTGTGTATATGTGTGATGTATGTGTGATATATGTGTGTATATGTGTGTGTATATGTGTGATATATGTGTGTGTATATGTGTGTATATGTGTGATGTATGTGTGATATATGTGTGTATATGTGTGTGTATATGTGTGATATATATGTGTGTATATGTGTGTATATGTGTGCATATGTGTGTATATGTGTGTATATGTATAATATATGTGTGCATATGTGTGTATATGTGTGTATATATGTGTGTATATGTGTGTATATGTGTGATATATGTGTGTATATGTGATGTATGTGTGTATCTGTATGTATATGTGTGATATATGTGTGTGTATATGTGTGTATATGTGTGTGTATATGTGTGTATATGTGTGTATATGTGTGTATATGTGTGATATATGTGTGTGTATATGTGTGTATATGTGTGATGTATGTGTGATATATGTGTGTATATGTGTGTATATGTGTGATATATGTGTGTGTATATGTGTGTATATGTGTGATGTATGTGTGATATATGTGTGTATATGTGTGTATATGTGTGATATATGTGTGTGTATATGTGTGTATATGTGTGATATATGTGTGTATATGTGTGATATATGTGTGTGTATATGTGTGATATATGTGTGTATATGTGTGATGTATGTGTGTGTATATGTGTGATATATGTGTGTGTATATGTGTGTATATGTGTGATATATGTGTGTATATGTGATGTATGTGTGTATATGTGTGTATATGTGTGTGTATATGTGTGTATATGTGTGATGTATGTGTGATATATGTGTGTATATTTGTGTATATGTGTGATATATGTGTGTGTATGTGTGATATATGTGTGTATATGTGTGATATATGTGTGTGTATATGTGTGATATATGTGTGTATATTTTTTTATATGTGTGATATATGTGTGTGTATGTGTGATATATGTGTGTATATGTGTGATATATGTGTGTGTATATGTGTGATATATGTGTGTATATGTGTGATATATGTGTGTGTATATGTGTGATATATGTGTGATATATGTGTGTATATGTGTGATATATGTGTGTGTATATGTGTGATATATGTGTGTATATATGTGTGTATATGTGTGATATGTGTGTGTATATGTGTGATATATGTGTGTGTATATGTGTGTATATGTGTGTATATGTGTGATATATGTGTGTGTATATGTGTGATATATGTGTGTGTATATGTGTGATATATGTGTGTATATGTGTGATGTATGTGTGTGTATATGTGTGATATATGTGTGTGTATATGTGTGTATATGTGTGTATATGTGTGATATATGTGTGTGTATATGTGTGTATATGTGTGTATATGTGTGTATATGTGTGATATATGTGTGTATATGTGTGATGTATGTGTGTGTATATGTGTGATATATGTGTGTGTATATGTGTGTATATGTGTGTATATGTGTGATATATGTGTGTGTATATGTGTGATATATGTGTGTATATGTGTGATGTATGTGTGTGTATATGTGTGATATATGTGTGTGTATATGTGTGATATATGTGTGATATATGTGTGTATATGTGTGATATATGTGTGATATATGTGTGTATATGTGTGATATATGTGTGTATATGTGTGATATATGTGTGTATATGTGTGATATATGTGTGATATATGTGTGTATATGTGTGATATATGTGTGTATATGTGTGATATATGTGTGTATATGTGTGATATATGTGTGTATATGTGTGATATATGTGTGATATATGTGTGTATATGTGTGATATATGTGTGTATATGTGTGATATATGTGTGTATATGTGTGATATATGTGTGTGTATATGTGTGTATATGTGTGATGTATGTGTGTGTATATGTGTGATATATGTGTGTATATGTGTGATGTATGTGTGTGTATATGTATGATATATGTGTGTGTGTATATGTGTGTATATGTGTGTATATGTGTGATATATGTGTGTGTATATGTGTGTATATGTGTGATATATGTGTGTGTATATGTGTGTATATGTGTGTATATGTGTGATATATGTGTGTATATGTGTGTATATGTGTGATATATGTGTGTGTATATGTGTGTATATGTGTGTATATGTGTGATATATGTGTGTATATGTGTGATATATGTGTGATATATGTGTGTGTATATGTGTGTATATGTGTGTATATGTGTGATATATGTGTGTATATGTGTGATATATGTGTGTGTATATGTGTGTATATGTGTGTATATGTGTGATATATGTGTGTATATGTGTGATATATGTGTGATATATGTGTGTGTATATGTGTGTATATGTGTGATATATGTGTGTATATGTGTGTATATGTGTGATATATGTGTGTGTATATGTGTGTATATGTGTGTATATGTGTGATATATGTGTGTATATGTGTGATATATGTGTGTGTATATGTGTGTATATGTGTGTATATGTGTGATATATGTGTGTATATGTGTGATATATGTGTGTATATGTGTGACTGCCTTGACTAGCGAATCAGGGTTAAGGATAGGCATTTAGTTGTTATGGTTACTGTGAGGGTAAGGGGCTAGGGAATGCATTATGTCAACGACGGGTCCCCACAAAGATAGTAACACACACACGTGTGTCTGTATGTGTGTGTGTGTGTGTGTGTGTGTGTGTGTGTGTGTGTCTGTGTGTGTCTGTGTGTCTGTGTGTGTGTGTCTGTGTGGTGGGGGGGGGGAGGCTGCTTGGTTATTTGATGACATACACACGTTCCTTACCAACGATTGATGACATCAACCCTACACTACACACACACACACACACACACACACACACACACACACACACACACACAATCACACAATCACATTACTGAAGCAGGGGACAGCTCGCTGCGCTGTCATAGTAACAACACGTCTCTCTGGACACTGACAGCAAACACACACACACACACAGTGGAGAGTGTCACTATCTTTGTGGGGACCTGCCATTGACATAATGCATTCCCTAGCCCCTAACCCTCACCGTAACCATAACAACTAAATGCCTAACCTTAACCCTAACCCTAGCCTGATTCTAACCCTAATCCTAAAACCAAGTCCTAACCCTCAAACAGCCCTTTAATGTTGTGGGGTCCACAAAGCTGTCTGGACCCCACAAGTATACTGAACTCCTGGTTTTTAGACCCCATGATTGTAGTTAAACGAGACACATGCACACACACACACATACACACAGACACAGACACAAACACACACACACACACAGACACACACACACACACACACACACACACACAGACACACAGACACACACACAGACACACACACACACACACACACACTGATGATAACCTGTGAGCTGTGGTTGTCAGGATGGAGCCTCAGCTCGCCCAGACTCTGCTGGAGAGAGCGAGACAGGAGAGACTTCAGCAGGACGGACGAGTTTCATCAGGACCGAACAGAGGAGGAGACCAGGACACTCTGAGGTACACACACACACAGACGCACACACACACACACACACACACACACACACACACACACAGGGACACACACACACACACAGGGACATTCTGAGGTACACACACACACACACACAGGGACACTCTGAGGTACACACACACACACACACACACAGGAAGACACACACACACACACACAGGGAGACACACAGGGACACAGGGAGAGAGAGACAGACACACACACACACACACACACTCTCTCACACACACGCCCAGACACACACACACACACACAGACATACACACACACACACACATACATACACACAGACAAACACACACACACTCACTCACTGACACACACGGACACACACACACAGTACTCAGTCCTCAAATTAAAACCTTTTTATTTTTAATTTTTTTCTATAAATAAAACCTTTTTATTTTTCATTATTTTCTATAAAACCCTTTTTATTTTTAATTTTTTTCTATAAATAAAACCTTTTTATTTTTCATTATTTTGTCAAAATAAAACCTTATTTTCTTTTTTTTTCAAAATAAAACCTTTTTCTTTTTCTTTTTTTTCTATAAATAAAACATTTTTATTTTTCATTTTTTTCTATAAATTAAAACATTTTTATTTTTCATTTTTTTCTATAAATAAAACCTTTTTATTTTCATTATTTTGTCAAAATAAAACCTTATTTTCTTTTTTTTTCAAAATAAAACCTTTTTCTTTTTTTTCTATAAATAAAACATTTTTATTTTTCATTTTTTTCTATAAATTAAAACCTTTTTATTTTTCATTTTTTTCTATAAATAAAACCTTTTTATTTTCATTATTTTGTCAAAATAAAACCTTATTTTTCTTTTTTTTCAAAATAAAACCTTTATATTTTTCATTTTTTTCTCAAATTAAAACCTTTTTATTTTTTTTTCAAAATAAAACCTGTTTATTATTATTATTTTCTTCTCTTTTTCATAGTGAATAAGCTCTTCTGGACATTTTGAGACTTCTTCACGTGACAGAAACTAACATACCTTCACATCTTCCCCTCAGACGTCTGGTTGCTAGGTTACTGTCCAGCATGGGCCCTAGCGACCGCGCGGTGATGTCATCCGGACGCCGGGCGAAGAGGGACTTGTCCGTCGCGTCACCTGAACCCGTTGGCTCCGCCCACCGAAGGACCCGCCGTTCCCTTGACGACGTGGCTCCGCCGTCGCCCAACAACGGCCCCCCCCTCCTCCGGGTGAAGCGGCTGGAGGAGGAGGAGGAGCTCCGCCCCCCCGCCGGGCTGCAGAGGATGAAACGCATCGACACCATGGCAACCGGCGTGGAAGAACAGAATCATGGGAGTCGTAGGCGCAAGAGAGCCGCCGTGAACTACGACCCCCAAATACTGATTGATCAGATTGTGGAGTACATGAGGGAGTAAGAAGGGAGGGGGAGAGGGGGAGAGGGGGAGTAAGAAGAGAGGAGAGGAGAGGGGGGGAGTAAGAGGAGAGAGAAGAGAGAGAGGGGGAGTTAGAGGAGAGAGAAGAGAGAGAGGGGGAGTAAGAAGAGAGGAGAGGGGGGGAGTAAGAGGAGAGAGAGGAGAGAGAGGGGGGGAGTAAGAGGAGAGAGAGAGAAGGGGGGAGTTAGAGGAGAGAGAAGAGAGAGAGGGGGAGTAAGAGGAGAGAGAGGAGAGAGAGGGGGAGTAAGAGGAGAGAGAGGAGAGAGAGGGGGAGTAAGAGGAGAGAGAGGAGAGAGAGAGGGGGGGAGTAAGAGGAGCGAGAGAGGGGGAGAGAGGGGGAGAGGGGGGGAGTAAGAGGAGAGGAGAGAAGGGAGAGAGAGGGGGGGAGTAAGAGGAGAGAGAGGAGAGAGAGGAGAGAGGGGGAGAGAGGGGAGAGAGGGGGGGAGTAAGAGGAGCGAGAGAGGGGGAGAGTAAGAGGAGAGGAGAGAGGGGGAGAGGGGGGGAGTAAGAGGAGCGAGAGGAGAGAGGGGGGGAGTAAGAGGAGCGAGAGGAGAGAGGGGGGGAGTAAGAGGAGCGAGAGGAGCGAGAGGAGAGAGGGGGGGAGTAAGAGGAGAGAGAGGAGAGAGAGGGGGAGTAAGAGGAGAGAGAGGAGAGAGAGGGGGAGTAAGAGGAGAGGAGAGAGAGAGGGGGGGAGTAAGAGGAGCGAGAGAGGGGGAGAGAGGGGGAGAGGGGGGTAATAAGAGGAGAGGAGAGAAGGGAGAGAGAGGGGGGGAGTAAGAGGAGAGAGAGGAGAGAGAGGAGAGAGGGGGAGAGAGGGGGAGAGAGGGGGGGAGTAAGAGGAGAGGAGAGAGGGGGAGAGGGGGAGTAAGAGGAGAGAGAGAGAGGGGGAGAGGGGGGGAGTAAGAGGAGCGAGAGAGGGGGAGAGTAAGAGGAGAGGAGAGAGGGGGAGAGGGGGGGAGTAAGAGGAGAGAGAGGGTGGGTATTATTCATGAGTCTTCCCCTTGCATCCTGCAAATAAAGAAGAAAACAGCATCATATAGTCCGAAGCTCTCTGATTGGTTGGTCACGACAGCAATGCATTCTGGGACTTGTAGTTGACTCCGCCCCTTTTGATTATCCCTTAAAAAAAAAAAAAGTAATTATTTTTTAAATATTTACTGTTAAAACAGCTTCGCACCGACTCTATCTCGCCTCCATCAGTGACAATCTGTTTATGGGCTGTGCCGGTAACCGTGGCGACAGCTCTGTGATTGGTCGGCTCCTGTCCTGTTGCGTTCGTGTACTCCAGCTTGTGTCAGTCGTCTGTCTGTGGTGAAACGTTCCTCTCACACTCTGAATTAAAGTCAATATCCACCACGAGCCTCTCCGTCCGACTCCTTCTGACTCCTTTCTTTATTCTGTCAGTCACTTCCTGTCTATTCCTGGTGAACACTTTCCAAAATAAAAGCCTTTTGTGAGAATCTCCCACACGTTGCAACAGAAAATACAACAACATTTTGTAGACATTTTAACAGTGTACCTAATACTCAGAGGTGGGTAGACGAGCCAAAAATTGTACTCAAGTAAAAGTACTGTTACTTCAGAATAATATGACTCAAGTAAAAGTAAAAGTAGTGTGTGTGGGGTTCCTCCTGGTCTGCGTTGCCTTGGCGACGGTTGATTCTGACATCTTTGTTTTGCTACGACTGTAAAGCTAACCTGTCCCGCCGCTGACATCGAGTATGGTCACGTGACTGCACGACGACGTGTGATTGGTGGAACACAGTCACGTGGTAGAGCCTTCAGCGGAAGTCTCTCTCTCTCTCTTTGCTTTTTTTAATGTTTTTTCCAAAGTTATTTGATATTTCTAATGTTGACATTTCCTGCGCTTATTTGTAACAGCCATTTTCTGTTTTTTTGTGACATAAAAAACTGAAAACAGGTCGAATTTGACCCGAGGACAACATGAGGGCTAACAGCTAAGACGAGCTAGCGCTAACCCAACCAGACTCCATTTAAAAAAACAGCACTTTTAGCGTGAATAGAGCCAAAATAAAACTAAAAAAGGTGAGAATCTCCCACACACTGCAACGGAAAATACAACAAATATTAATCTAGAAAATTTCGTAAACATGTTATCAGTGTGCACGACCAAATATCAATAAAACTCAAACTAATAAAGCGTTACGTCTTCAGCCTTCATGAAATTAAAAAGCAGAAGATTTTACAGAATCCTGAGCAGGCGACAGTCGGAAGAAGGAACATAATAATATATATCCATAATTATAATAATAATAATAATAATCCATACAGGAGAACAAACCCATGAAAGAAGGAAACAACAAATAAACGTTAAACTAACCAGCAGTTGTCTTCTTCTTCTTCTTCTTCTTCTTCTTCAGGGTTTACTGCTGCTGGCATCCCTTATGTTGCATTACTGCCTCCTACTGGTATTAACCAGATTAATATTCTACGTGTCTGACAACATTAGAGAAAGGATTTCTAAGGAGGTCGACCTTTCTGTGAAGAAGTTAAAGAGTAAAATCCTTCTTTTAAAACATAAAAACATCTGCAAAATTCCATCCATCTTCATCCTCTTATCCGGTATCGGGTCGCGGGGGCAGCAGCTCCAGTAGGGGACCCCAAACTTCCCTTTCCCGAGCCACATCAACCAGCTCCGACTGGGGGATCCCGAGGCGTTCCCAGGCCAGGTTGGAGATATAATCTCTCCACCTAGTCCTGGGTCTTCCCCGAGGCCTCCTCCCAGCTGGACGTCCCTCCACCTAGTCCTGGGTCTTCCCCGAGGCCTCCTCCCAGCTGGATGTCCCTCCACCTAGTCCTGGTCTTCCCCGTGGCCTTCTCCCTGCTGAACGTCCCTCCACCTAGTCCTGGGTCTTCCCCGAGGCCTCCTCCCAGCTGGACGTCCCTCCACCTAGTCCTGGGTCTTCCCCGAGGCCTCCTCCCTGCTGAACATCCCTCCACCTAGTCCTGGGTCTTCCCCGAGGCCTCCTCCCAGCTGGACGTCCCTCCACCTAGTCCTGGGTCTTCCCCTAGGCCTCCTCCCAGCTGGACGTCCCTCCACCTTGTCCTGGGTCTTCCCCGAGGCCTACTCCCAGCTGGACGTCCCTCCACCTAGTCCTGGGTCTTCCCCGAGGCCTCCTCCCAGCTGGACGTCCCTCCACCTAGTCCTGGGTCTTCCCCGAGGCCTCCTCCCAGCTGGACGTCCCTCCACCTAGTCCTGGTTCTTCCCCGAGGCCTCCTCCCAGCTGGACGTCCCTCCACCTAGTCCTGGGTCTTCCCCGAGGCCTCCTCCCTGCTGAACGTCCCTCCACCTAGTCCTGGATCTTCCCCGAGGCCTCCTCCCAGCTGGACGTCCCTCCACCTAGTCCTGGGTCTTCCCCGAGGCCTACTCCCAGCTGGACGTCCCTCCACCTAGTCCTGGGTCTTCCCCGAGTCCTCCTCCCAGCTGGACGTCCCTCCACCTAGTCCTGGGTCTCCTCCGAGGCCTCCTCCCAGCTGGATGTCCCTCCACCTAGTCCTGGGTCTTCCCCGAGGCCTCCTCCCAGCTGGATGTCTCTCCACCTAGCCCTGGGTCTCCCCCGAGGCCTCCTCCCAGCTGGACGTCCCTCCACCTAGTCCTGGGTCTTCCCCTAGGCCTCCTCACAGCTGGACGTGCCTCCACCTAGTCCTGGGTCTTCCCCAAGGCCTCCTCCCAGCTGGACGTCCCTACACCTAGTCCTGGGTCTTCCCCGAGGCCTCCTCCCAGCTGGACGTCCCTCCACCTAGTCCTGGGTCTTCCCCGAGGCCTCCTCCCTGCTGAACGTCCCTCCACCTAGTCCTGGATCTTCCCCGAGGCCTCCTCCCAGCTGGACGTCCCTCCACCTAGTCCTGGGTCTTCCCCGAGGCCTACTCCCAGCTGGACGTCCCTCCACCTAGTCCTGGGTCTTCCCCGAGTCCTCCTCCCAGCTGGACGTCCCTCCACCTAGTCCTGGTTCTTCCCCGAGGCCTCCTCCCAGCTGGACGTCCCTCCACCTAGTCCTGGGTCTTCCCCGAGGCCTACTCCCAGCTGGACGTCCCTCCACCTAGTCCTGGGTCTTCCCCGAGGCCTCCTCCCAGCTGGACGTCCCTCCACCTAGTCCTGGGTCTCCTCCGAGGCCTCCTCCCAGCTGGATGTCCCTCCACCTAGTCCTGGGTCTTCCCCGAGGCCTCCTCCCAGCTGGATGTCTCTCCACCTAGCCCTGGGTCTCCCCCGAGGCCTCCTCCCAGCTGGACGTCCCTCCACCTAGTCCTGGGTCTTCCCCTAGGCCTCCTCACAGCTGGACGTGCCTCCACCTAGTCCTGGGTCTTCCCCAAGGCCTCCTCCCAGCTGGACGTCCCTACACCTAGTCCTGGGTCTTCCCCGAGGCCTCCTCCCAGCTGGACGTGCCTGGACCACCTCCCTAGGGACCCCCCCAGGAGGCATCCTTACCAGATCCCGATCCACCTCAACTGGCTCCTTTCAATGTGAAGGAGCAGCGGCTCTACTCCGAGCTCCTCTCGGAGGACTGAGCTTCTCACCCGATCTCTAAGGGAGACCCAGACCCCCTCCTGAGGAAACCCATTTCGGCCTCTTGTACCCTGGATCTGGTTCTTTGGGTCCTGACCCAGCCTTCATGACCATAGGTGAGGGTAGGAACCAGAACTGCCCGGTAGATCCAGAGCTTTACCTTCTGGCTCAGCTCCCTTTTCATCTCTTCAACCCCCCCACTGCTCCGATTCTCCGACCAATCTCCCGCTCCATGGTCCCCTCACTCGCGAACAAGACCCCAAGGTATCTAACCTCCTTCACTTGGGGTAAGGACTCACTCCCTACGTGAAGAAAGCACTCCATCGGTTTCCTGCTGAGAACCACGGCCTCAGATTTAGAGGCGCTGATCCTCATCTGCAAAACTGCGTTTACCAAAGCCACCAGACTCCATGTAAATAACCAGTAATTTTAGCATACTAACCCTACCAGACACCATGTAAATAACCAGTAATTTAAGCATACTAACCCCACCAGACTCCATGTAAATAACCAGTAATTTAAGCATACTAACCCCACCAGACACCATGTAAATAACCAGTAATTTTAGCATACTAACCCTACCAGACTCCATGTAAATAACCAGTAATTTAAGCATACTAACCCTACCAGACACCATGTAAATAACCAGTAATTTAAGCATACTAACCCCACCAGACACCATGTAAATAACCAGTAATTTAAGCATACTAACCCCACCAGACACCATGTAAATAACCAGTAATTTAAGCATACTAACCCCACCAGACACCATGTAAATAACCAGTAATTTAAGCATACTAACCCCACCAGACACCATGTAAATAACCAGTAATTTTAGCATACTAACCCTACCAGACACCATGTAAATAACCAGTAATTTTAGCATACTAACCCCACCAGACACCATGTAAATAACCAGTAATTTAAGCATACTAACCCTACCAGACACCATGTAAATAACCAGTAATTTAAGCATCGTACAATAGACAACATTCAAAGTCGACAGAAACACAATGAAACTCAGAAAAAGCCGTTTTGGGTCGTCTTTCCACTTTTCCATCCATCACAACTCTAGTGTTGGTTGAAATAAACACAAAGTCTACCGATTTACATGTGAAAATATGTCGGCTCTGTACACGCTAAAAGTGCTGTTTTTTTAAATGGAGTCTGGTGGGTTCAGCGCTAGCTACTTCAGAGCTGAGTCTGGTTAAACAGAAAGGTCTCCAAGAGGTTTTAAAAGAGGTTGATCTCTGCAGGGATCCTTTCCATAATGTTGTCAGACACTTTATCGATCAAATAAAGATATACAGATAATCTGCAAACTGCCAAATATCAGCCCCGGATCCCCGATATAAAACATTAGGTCTGCAAAATGTTACAATAGAAAACCAACTTTAATATTTAGGAAACACATCGACATACCTCCCTTCTAACGTGCTTTTGAATTTGATGTAACTTATGCTGGAGATGAAACTACATAATGAGATAAAGCTGGGACACAGCTTCTAATGCAGGGGTGTCAAACTCATTTTAGTTCATGGGCCACTTACCCCCAATTAATCTCAAGACCAGACCAGAAAGATCAGAACCTCTATCTGCCCCAGAGGTCAGGGTTCAACTCTCAGGTCTGTTTTTGACCCTTTATATGAATTCAGGCACGTCTGATCTAGCCCGATCCACACAGTCTCTGCACAGGTGTCCGTGCGGTCGAGTGTCCCAAATTGCCCGTAACGTAAACCCCGTCCCTTCAGGTCCCGTCCCCCGACCAATCGGCGAGGTCACATGCCTAACCCCAACCAATCGGCCGGCCCGACCTTTATAAAAAGCCTCTATGGTCGGAACAATGGGACGTCAGAGCGGCTTTACGTGGCCGATGAACTCAGATTACGTTACAATTAACTGCACAAAATGTACATTTCATAGTAAATACTTTTAAATGAGAGGAGACTGAGCATGAGCCAGATCCATGGGGGGCCGAAACAAAGACAGCACGGGCCAAACGTGGCCCACGGGCCCCAAATTGGGCACCCTTGGGCTTTATATACATTTAAATGTGTTAATAATGTTGCTTGTTATTGTTGGTTTTTGAGAGGTCGGAACAATGGAACAACCTAATTTATGATATTATGATCTGGGTTGTTGGAAGTCGTCCTGTGAGCCTGTTTGGGGCGGACCGGTTCTGGCCCATGGGCCGCATGTTTGACACCCCTGCTTCTAATCTCTTAATGCAGAGCTGGAAATACTTTATTGATGTTAATATGGACATACTGCATGGGATCAATATATTCTCTCAATGTTGTTCGCTCCTTTTCTTCATCATGGGAAGACCAACTGCGCCTGAGGAGGAGGAGATAAGATAAAATTATGTTATGAACATGTTAAAAGAGACAAAAGAAGAGACAGAAGAAGAGACAGAAGAAGAGACAGACTCACCTGGTGAGTCTACGCCGACATCAGCAGACCTGTGGTCACTGCAGGAACACAAATATCTCATTATTTACCTGGGCCTCCTCTCTACTGCTACCGCTAAGCTAACTGTATCTGAAGCTAATTAAGCCTTAGTGTTAGACAGACTCAGATTATTATTCTAAGTGTCTGACAACATTATGGAAAGGATTCCTACAGAGATAGACCTTTTAGTTAAAGAGTAGAATCCTTTTAGTTTAACATGAAACAGCCCGAACATCACCATCACCAAACCCACCAGACTCCATTTAAATAATCACTACTTTTAGCGTGTATAGAGCAGCATATCTCCACCAGACTCCATGTAAATAATCACTACTTTTAGCGTGTATAGAGCAGCATATCTCCACCAGACTCCATGTAAATAATCACTACTTCTAGCGTATATAGAGCAGCATATCTCCACCAGACTCCATGTAAATAATCACTACTTCTAGCGTATATAGAGCAGCATATCTCCACCAGACTCCATGTAAATAATCACTACTTTTAGCGTGTATAGAGCAGCATATCTCCACCAGACTCCATGTAAATAATCACTACTTCTAGCGTATATAGAGCAGCATATCTCCACCAGACTCCATGTAAATAATCACTACTTTTAGCGTGTATAGAGCCAGCATATCTCCACCAGACTCCATGTAAATAATCACTACTTTTAGCGTGTATAGAGCAGCATATCTCCACCAGACTCCATGTAAATAATCACTACTTTTAGCGTGTATAGAGCAGCATATCTCCACCAGACTCCATGTAAATAATCACTACTTCTAGCGTATATAGAGCAGCATATCTCCACCAGACTCCATGTAAATAATCACTACTTCTAGCGTATATAGAGCAGCATATCTCCACCAGACTCCATGTAAATAATCAC
>CM057243.1:3285903-3298403 GCA_029931835.1 Etheostoma nigrum | reverse complement strand
GCTCTGCCTCTGATTGGCTGGTACTCGTTTCCATCTGGGTCAGAGCCAATTAGAAGCAGGTAGTGGGCGGGACATAACGCTGCTGTCTCCAGTGTGTATGGGGAAAGGGGCGGGACCGAGGGAACAGGCAAGACACACTCCTACGTTTAAATTACATAGAAAATACCTGCTGGACAACTTATTATGGAGCTGGGAACAAGCCCAAATAATCAACTACACCTTAGTAACAAGCCCAAATAATCAACTACACCTTAGTAACAAGCCCAAATAATCAACTACACCTTAGTAACAAGCCCAAATAATCAACTACACCTTAGTAACAAGCCCAAATAAGCAACTTTGGGCTTGTTACTAAGGTGTAGTTGCTTATTTGGGCTTGTTACTAAAGTGTAGTTGTGTATTTGGGCTTGTTACTAAAGTGTAGTTGCTTATTTGGGCTTGTTACTAAGGTGTAGTTGTGTATTTGGGCTTGTTACTAAAGTGTAGTTGTGTATTTGGGCTTGTTACTAAAGTGTAGTTGTGTATTTGGGCTTGTTACTAAAGTGTAGTTGCTTATTACAACTACACCTTAGTAACAAGCCCAAATACACAACTACACCTTAGTAACAAGCCCAAATAAGCAACTACACTTTAGTAACAAGCCCAAATACACAACTACACCTTAGTAACAAGCCCAAATAAGCAACTACACCTTAGTAACAAGCCCAAAGAAACCGCGACCCGCGACTACCAATATTTGTAAGCGACTTTACAGAAAAACAAGCCCAAAGTCGCTTATAATAAGCGGACTTGGCAACACTGATTAGAACCGGTTCTATGTTCCCACCGGTCAACCGTCGTGCTGGAGCTACGTCACAGCGCCGCCTGCAGGCTGCACGAGGAACAGACTCTGCATCTGGAAACCACAACAGGTATAAATACACAGTCAGATCCCTTAAAGGAGCTAGTAACTAAACTAGAGTAACTAGGAACTAAAAGAACTAAGAACTACAGTAACTAGGAACTAAAGTAACTAGGAACTAAAGGAACTAGTAACTACAGTAACTAGTAACTAAAGGAACTAGTAACTACAGTAACTAGGAACTACAGTAACTAGGAACTACAGTAACAAGAGTAACTAGGAACTAAAGTAACTAGTAACTAAAGGAACGAGTAACTACAGTAACTAGGAACTACAGTACCTAGGAACTAAAGTAACTAGGAACTACAGTAACTAGGAACTACAGTACCTAGGAACTACAGTAACTAGGAACTAAAGGAACTAGGAACTACAGTAACTAGTAACTAAAGGAACTAGTAACTACAGTAACTAGTAACTACAGTAACTAGGAACTACAGTAACTAGTAACTAAAGGAACTAGGAACTACAGTAACTAGTAACTAAAGGAACTAGTAACTACAGTAACTAGGAACTACAGTAACTAGGAACTACAGTAACTAGGAGCTACAGTAACTAGTTACTAGATACTTTAGTTACTAAAGTTTAGTTTTTTTACAGTGTGTTCAGCTAGCACCTTTAATGAGACAGACTTGAAAGAAACTGTCAGGAGACAAAAGACATACAAACATTTTATTATTAATAAATTTAATTTAAAAAAAAAAGAATATTGCACAGCACACAAACTCCTCCCATCTCCACGGCAACACAGCCCGACACGGTCTGTAAATCAAACGCACCCCCGACACACGGAGCATCGCCCGCTGAGTTTTATATTTCAGTTTGCTTGTTGACATCCGAGCAGCTTTAAAGATCACCGTCGGTGTACGATGTCTGCGCACGTGTACGATGTTTGTGCACGTGTACGATGTCTGCGCACGTGTACGATGTCTGCGCACGTGTACGATGTTTGTGCACGTGTACGATGTTCGCACACGTGTACGATGTCTGCGCACGTGTACGATGTTTGTGCACGTGTACGTTGTTCGCACACGTGTACGATGTCTGCGCACATGTGTACGATGTCTGCGCACGCTTACGTTGTTCGCACACGTGTACGATGTTCACGCACGGGTACGATGTTCACGCACGGGTACGATGTTTGCGCACGTGTACGATGTCTGCAAACGTGTACGATGTTTGTGCACGTGTACGATGTCTGCGCACGTGTACAATGTTTGTGCACGTGTACGATGTCTGCGCACGTGTACGATGTTTGTGCACGTGTACGATGTCTGCGCACGTGTACGATGTCTGCGCACGTGTACGATGTTTGCGCACGTGTACGATGTTTGTGCACGTGTACGATGTTCGCACACGTGTACGATGTCTGCACACGTGTACGATGTCTGCACACGTGTACGATGTTTGTGCAAGTGTACGATGTCTGCGCACGTGTACGATGTTTGTGCACGTGTACGATGTTCGCACACGTGTACGATGTCTGCGCACGTGTACGATGTCTGCGAACGTGTACGATGTTCGCGCACGTGTACGATGTTCGCACACGTGTACGACGTCTGCGCACGTGTTCGATGTTCACGCACGGGTACGATGTCTGCGTACGTGTACGATGTTCACGCACGGGTACGATGTCTGCGCACGTGTACGATGTCTGCGAACGTGTACGATGTTCGCACATGTGCAGATAATATGATGAACGCGTATTTACGACACTGCACGATCTGTTCCCATAGAGAGTTAAAGAAAGTCTGTTCGCCTCCACCGGAAAGCTAAAGCTAACAGCTATTTACGCTAACCGCTAGCTGAGACAGCGTGTAAAAGACCCTCAAAACTTAAAATAACCGTTTAAATATATAACAGCTGTTACTTGTGCTCATTTAAAACACAATCGCTCAATATTTGTCTTTATTAGCTGTTAGCTAAACTAGCGTCGTTAGCTTCCCGGTGGAGGCTAACAGCAGACTGCTACTGTGGAACAGATCGTGCAGTGCCGTAAATCCTCGTACATCATGACATCATCATGACATCATCTGCACGTGCGCAGGATGGATCGCGTGCCGACAGGAAACTAAACGCTTCAGGCTTTTTCAAATTAAAAGTGCAGACCTGAATATAAAAACTAATTTTACAGAACACACAACTCCAATTCCAGCCAATTTTTCCGTTAATCTTCATGAATATGAATACTGTCAATAGAAAAAACAATGACCTGAACTGGTGCTAGCAAACGGTATTTCTCATACACAGGCTCCAAGTATGGATCAGTTATTATATATAATATATTAGAAATATTATTTATGTCTGTATGTGGTGGTCAGTTTGTCCCGTTCTGCAGCGATAACATTGAAGTGAGATGAACAAACAGAGAAATGTTTCTTTTTAGATGAAACACATGTTGATAAGTTTCCTTTTGGGGACGTCATTTGAAATTGGGGAAAAATTAGAAGTTGGAAATGAAAGTTATAATTTTTTTTTTTTTTAACCCTGGCGTTGTCTTCCCGTCATCCATGAAAAAAACCCCAATTTGGTCACTTTTTCAACACTATTATCGCTTTTTCTGTCATTTTTTGTCACTTTTTCAATGCAGTGGGTGCGTTTTTTGATGTTTTTGCCGAAGCTTTTTGATATTTTTATTGTTGACATTTTCAGCTCTTATTTTGACGGCCCGTTTGTTGTGCAAAATAAAAAACTGAAAACGGGTCAAATTTGACCCAAGGACAACATGAGGGTTAATACCCCATCAGTCCTGCAAGGGGGAAATATTGCAATGTGTATAACATCGCAATAATATGTTTTTGGGGCAAATTTGACCCGTTTTAGACCTTTCTTTTAAATATCTGAAATAAAGGAAGTGAAAGATGTCGGGTAAAGCGTCAAAAATCGATGAAAAAAAAAATCAAAAATCCCAAAAAAGGGAAGACAACACAAGGGTTAAAAAGAGAATGATCTGATTTAACCGTTGTGTTGTCTTCTCTTCCACCATGAAAGACATTTTCCCTCATCGCAACGTTTTTGTTTCTTTATGAAGTTTTTGTATTTTTGATTTTTTTTTTCCTTCTTCAATTTTGCTGCTTTTGCCAACATTTTCACCCGTATTCCGGCTTCCTTTAGTTCAGATATTTAAAAAACAACGTTGAAAACGGGTCAAATTTGCCCCAAAGACAACGCGAGGGTTGACCCTGTAAAAAAACCCCAATTTGGTCACTTTTTCAACACTATTATTGCATTTTCTGTCATTTTTTGTCACTTTTTCAATGCTGTGGGTACGTTTTTTGATATTTTTATTGTTGACATTTTCAGCTCTTATTTTGACGGCCCGTTTTTTTGTGCAAAATAAAAGAAATAAAAAACTCAAAACGGGTCAAATCTGCCCCGAAGACAACGCGAGGGTTGAAGAAACTCGAGAGAACGTGAACTTTCGGCTGCTTCGTGAGTCAAATTAAACTTTTTCTTCATTTCTGGTGGAAATAATAAAGTTCTTCTCCGTCTTTCTGAACCAATCAGAAGCTCCCGTGAGACAACGTGACGCGTTCACAAAAATCTCCTTTTTAACTTCAGCAACCTGTTTGTTAAAGCAAATCTACGTCAGCTTTTAAAAAAAATTCAAATACATATATATATATATATATATATATATATATACTATATATATATATATATATATCATATATATATATATATATATATATATATATGTATATGTGTATATGTGTATGTATCTCAGAGGAATGTTCTCTGAGCTTTTATTTTCTCACTTCCTGTTCTAGTTATTTATTATTTACGTTTTTGAACATCAGCTGGTGTATTATTATTATTATTAATATTATTTAATATTTACACCAAATACAAAAAAAAAAGTTAAAATAAAACGGCCGATTTTTGTGTTTTTGGGCGGGGCCTCTCGGTGACATCATCAGCACTAATCTGCTTTGTTTTGGTTCCATTTGCAGGGAATTGAACCGACAACCTGCCGATGAGTCCCTGGCGATGAAGATGATGGTGATGAAGATGATGGCGATGAAGAAGATGATGAAGATGTTGATGATGGTGATGATGAAGATGTTGATGATGGTGATGAAGATGGTGATGAAGATGGTGATGATGGTGATGAAGAAGATGATGATGATGAAGCACCAATAATAAAAACATTGCTTCTGCGTTTGTTCTTTGGCAGCTGTGAGACACCGGAGACGTCCCTGGAGTCGACTACGTTTCCCACAAAGCACCACTCGTTGCTGCTGGCTGTGGTATCCATGACAACTCAATCAACAGTCCAATCCTCCTCCTCCTCCTCTTCATCTCTTCCTCCTCCTCCCTCCTCATCCTCCTTTCTTCCTCTTTTATATTTTCCTCTTCTTCCTCCCTCTATCTCCTCCTCCTCTCCTCTTCCTACTTTATCTCCTCCTCCTCTTCATCCTCTTCCTCCATCTCCTCCTCTTCTTCATCATCCTCTCCTCCCGTCCCTCCTCTTCCTCCTCTCTTCCTCCTTTAACTCCTCCTCTCCTCCCATCCCTCCTCTTCCTCCTCCATCTCCTCCTCCTCTTCATCCTCTCCTCCCGTCCCTCCTCTTCCTCCTCTCTTCCTCCTTTATCTCCTCCTCTCCTCCCATCCCTCCTCTTCCTCCTCTCTTCCTCCTCCATCTCCTCCTCCTCTTCATCCTCTCCTCCCGTCCCTCCTCTTCCTCTCAGCTCCACGGAGGAATCTCCTCTCCGAACTTGGAGCAGTGAGCTGCGTTTTTAGCTTCAAACAGAATCTGAAAAACAAGAAAGTTAAAATATGTCTTAATAGTAATAATGATAATAATAATAATAATAACAATAATAATGATAATAATAATAATAACAATAATAATATTAATAATAATAATGGCAGACCTGGTGGTGGACGTAGGCCTCACACCGGTAGCACCACACCGACAGGTCGCTGAAGCTCAGCACCATCGGGTGCTCCGTCACGGCGCCGTGCGCCACCATGTGCTCGTTGACGTAGCGGCCGCAGAACACCTGAGACAGGAAGAGGAGGAGGTGAGACGCAGCGGACAGGGGGAGACAGGGAGGGACAGGGGGAGACAGGGGGGGACAGGGAGGGACAGGGGGAGACAGGGAGGGAGAGGGGGAGACAGGGAGGGAGAGGGGGAGGGAGAGAAGAGGGAGAGGGGGGAGACAGGGAGGAGACAGGGGGGAGACAGGGGGGAGAGAGGGAGGGAGGGGGAGAGGGGGGAGACAGGGAGGAGACAGGGGGGAGACAGGGGGAGACAGGGGGGACAGGGAGGGAGAGGGGGGAGACAGGGAGGAGAGAGGGAGGGAGGGGGGAGAGAGAGGAGAGAGGGAGAGAGGGGGGAGACAGGGGGGAGAGGGGGAGACAGGGAGGGAGAGGGGGAGACAGGGAGGAGGAAGGGAGGGAGAGGGAAGAGACAGGGAGGAGGAAGGGAGGTACAGGGGGAGACAGGGAGGAGAGAGGGAGGGAGAGGGGGAGACAGGGAGGGACAGGGGGGAGGAAGGGAGGGAGAGGAGGGAGAGAGGGAGGGACGGGGAAAGACAGGGAAGGACGGGGGAAGACAGGGAGGAGAGAGGGAGGGACAGGGAGGAGGAAGGGAGGGACAGGGGGGAGAGAGGGAGGACAAGGGAAGACGAGGAGGGACAGGGGGAGCCAGGGAAGGACAAGGAGGAGAAAGGGAGGGACAGGGGGAGAGAGGGAGGACAAGAGAAGACGGGGAGGGACAGGGGGAGACAGGGAAGGACAGGGGGAAGACAATGGGGAGACAGGGATGAGACAGGGAGGGACAGGTGGAGACAGGGAAGGACAGGTGGAGACAGGAGGTAGACAGGGGGGAGAAAGGGAGGGACAGGGGAAGAGAGGGGGAGACAGCGAGGGACAGGGGAAGACGGGAGAGACAGTGAGGGACAGGTCACCTGGTAGCAGGTGAGACAGGTCCAGTTCTCAGAGTCCGAGCCGCAGTCCTGACACGACTGGAAGACGTTGATACCTGGGGGAGGGAGGGGCTTCACAGCGTCCAGGTGGGGACACCAGGACAGAGGGTCCACCACGTACAGAGGGGTCTGCAGACAGGGAGAGACAGACAGATGGAGAGACAGACATTGTCCTTAAAGGTGCATCACCTTTTCTAACTGAGAGCTACAGAGTAAACTGTAATAACACAGACATTCACAACATTGTTATACGTGGTATTTATTTATATTAATAGGTCTATTTTCTGACGTCTGTCTGTCCTCCACACGTCAGCTCCAGAGACGTCTTCGGCTTCGACCAACCACACGCTCCCTCTGTCTCTGGCTCCGCCCCCGCTCCACACGCGGATGAGTCTCCGGGGGCAACGGACTCCGACGCTGCCATGGCAACGGCCTGCGAAGGGGTTAATAATGTAGTCAACGCGTGAGATCAATTATAAGAAGACAAAGAACACGTAATACATCTATAAATACTCTACACATCACACTTCCTGCTCACCTGAGGCTTGGGCAGCGTGCTCTCTGCTGATTGGCTCAGCTCAGGTGTCACTTCCCCTGGCTCGGCCTTCACTCCCCCTGACTCCGCCTCCACTCCCCCAGGCTCCGCCTTCACGTCCCCTGACTCCGCCTTCACGTCCCCTGGCTCCGCCTTTACTTCCTCTTCACAGGTGAGAATGAGGCGGACCTTCGGCCTGGCCCCGCCCACAGGGGTGGACGTAGCAGAAGTGTGATTGGCTTGACTGATGTCCAAACCGGCCAATCCCTGAGTGAGCTGCTCCAGACCGCGCTCCGTCTGATTGGACAAAAAAATGAGAGACAAAAATCCAGATTTTTATTAAGTTCTTCTTTTATTTTCTCTCTCCGATTTGGATTTTAAAACTCAAGATTCACATTTACCGTCGTGTCCTCCACTCCTGTAGGGGGCAGCGGGGGTTTGTCTGTGCTGCTCGGCTCCGACTTCCTGCCTTTACCTTTAGAACTACGTTTCCCACGATGCTTCAGGGAGGGGAGAGACGCCCGCACAGACTCCGGTACTGAAAGGAAAGTCGGGATGTTAATAACGAGAAGACAACATGAAGACAACATGAGGACGACATGAAGACAACATGAAGACAACATGAAGACAACATGAGGACGACATGAAGACAACATGAAGACAACATGAGGACGACATGAAGACAACATGAAGACAACATGAAGACAACATGAGGACGACATGAAGACAACATGAAGACAACATGAGGACGACATGAAGACCACATGAGGACAACATGTAGACAACATGAGGAGAACATGGGGACAACATGAGGAGAACATGGGGACAACATGAGGGCAACATGAAGGCAACATGGGGACAACATGAGGAGAACATGGGGACAACATGAGGAGAACATGGGGACAACATGAGGGCAACATGAAGGCAACATGGGGGCAACAATGGGGCAACATGGGGACAACATGGGGACAACATGGGGGCAACATGGGGACAACATGGGGACAACATGAGGGCAACATGGGGACAACATGGGGACAACATGGGGACAACATGGGGGCAACATGGGGACAACATGGGGGCAACACAGGGACAACACGGGGGAAACATGGGGACAACATGGGGACAACATGAGGACAACATGGGGACAGCATGGGGACAACATGGGGACAACATGAGGACAACATGGGGACAACAATAGGGCAACATGAGGACAACATGGGGACAACATGAGGACAACATGAGGGCAACATGAGGACAACATGGGGACAACATGAGGACAACATGGGGACAACAATAGGGCAACATGAGGACAACATGAGGACAACATGGGGGCAACATGGGGACAACATGGGGTAACATGGGGACAACCTGAGGACAGCATGGGGACAACATGAGGGCAACATGGGAACAACATGGGGACAACAAGAGGGCAACATGAGGACAACATGGGGACAACATGAGGACAACATGGGGACAACAATAGGGCAACATGAGGACAACATGGGGACAACATGGGGGCAACAACAGGACAACATCAGGACAACATGTGGGTAACATGGGGGCAACATGAGGACAACATGAGGGCAACATGAGGACAACATGGGGACAACATCAGGACAACATGTGGGTAACATGGGGGCAACATGAGGACAACATGGGGACAACAATAGGGCAACATGAGGACAACATGGGGACAACATGAGGGCAACATGAGGAGAACATGGGGACAACATGAGGGCAACATGGGGACAACATGGGGCAACATGGGGACAACATGAGGACAACATGAGGGCAACATGAGGAGAACATGGGGACAACATGAGGGCAACATGGGGACAACATGGGGCAACATGGGGACAACATGAGGACAACATGGGGACAACATGGGGACAACATGGGGACAACATGAGGGCAACATGAGGGCAACATGGGGACACCATGGGGACAACATGAGGGCAACATGAGGGCAACATGGGGACAACATGGGGACAACATGAGGGCAACATGAGGACAACATGAGGGCAACATGAGGACAACATGAGGGCAACATGGGGACAACATGAGGACAACATGGGGACAACATGAGGGCAACATGGGGACAACATGAGGGCAACATGAGGGCAACATGAGGGCAACATGAGGACAACATGAGGGCAACATGAGGGCAACATGAGGGCAACATGAGGACAACATGAGGACAACATGAGGACAACATGGGGACAACATGAGGGCAACATGAGGACAACATGAGGGCAACATGAGGACAACATGAGGACAACATGAGGGCAACATGGGGACAACATGAGGGCAACATGAGGGCAACATGAGGACAACATGAGGGCAACATGAGGACAACATGAGGGCAACATGGGGACAACATGAGGACAACATGGGGACAACATGAGGGCAACATGGGGACAACATGAGGGCAACATGAGGGCAACATGAGGACAACATGAGGGCAACATGAGGACAACATGAGGGCAACATGGGGACAACATGAGGACAACATGGGGACAACATGAGGGCAACATGGGGACAACATGAGGGCAACATGAGGGCAACATGAGGACAACATGAGGACAACATGAGGGCAACATGGGGACAACATGAGGGCAACATGAGGGCAACATGAGGGCAACATGGGGACAACATGAGGGCAACATGAGGGCAACATGAGGACAACATGAGGACAACATGAGGGCAACATGAGGGCAACATGGGGACAACATGAGGGCAACATGAGGACAACATGAGGGCAACATGAGGACAACATGAGGACAACATGAGGGCAACATGGGGACAACATGAGGGCAACATGAGGACAACATGAGGGCAACATGAGGACAACATGAGGGCAACATGAGGGCAACATGAGGACAACATGAGAACAACATGAGCACTCCGGTACTGAAAGGAAAGTCAGGAAGTTAATAACACGGTAAAAATCAAAGTGAGACGAGAGGGATCCTGTACTGACTGTGTATCCTCAGAGACGTCCAGTAGGGGGCGTGGTGTCGGATGACGGAGTTGATCGTCGCCACGGCGCTGTGATGAGGAGGAGGGAGGGGCGTCACCAAGGAGGGAGGAGGGTCTCCTAGCAACACGCTGGTGCACATCGCCATGGAGTCAGAGATGGATGACAAGTTATAACCTCCCTGAGAGAGAGAGAGAGAGCGAGAGCGAGAGAGAGAGAGGGAGATAAACACACGGTGTCACTCAGTGTGTCTGTGTGTGTGTGTGAGTGTGTGTATGTGTGTGTCTGTTCCTGTGTGTGTATGTGTGTGTGTTCCTGAGTGTGTGTGTGTGTCTGTTCCTGAGTGTGTGTGTGTGTATGTGTCTGTTCCTGAGTGTGTGTGTGTGTGTGTCTGTTCCTGAGTGTGTGTGTGTGTATGTGTGTGTCCGTGTCCGTGTGTGTGTATGTGTGTGTGTGTGTTTCTGTTCCTGAGTGTGTGTGTGTGTGTATGTGTCTGTTCCTGAGTGTGTGTGTGTCTGTTCCTGAGTGTGTGTGTGTGTGTGTGTATGTCTGTTCCTGAGTGTGTGTGTGTCTGTTCCTGAGTGTGTGTGTGTGTGTGTGTGTGTGTGTGTGTGTATGTGTCTGTTCCTGTGTGTCCGTGTGTGTATGTGTCTGTTCCTGTGTGTGTATGTGTGTGTCCATGTGTGTGTGTGTGTGTGTCTGTTCCTGTATGTGTGTGTGTGTGTGTGTGTATGTCTGTTCCTGTATGTGTGTGTGTCTGTTCCTGTGTGTGTGTCTGTTCCTGTATGTGTGTGTGTGTGTGTGTGTGTATGTGTCTGTTCCTGTATGTGTGTGTGTGTGTGTGTGTGTGTATGTGTCTGTTCCTGTATGTGTGTGTGTATGTGTCTGTTCCTGTATGTGTGTGTGTATGTGTCTGTTCCTGTATGTGTGTGTGTGTGTGTGTGTATGTGTCTGTTCCTGTATGTGTGTGTGTGTGTGTGTGTGTGTGTATGTGTCTGTTCCTGTATGTGTGTGTCCGTGTGTGTGTGTACCTCCAGTATGAGTAGGACCCGCCCCCCGGCCAGTGACATCAGCAGGTGTGTGAGGTGGGCGTATCCCTCGGGGGTCACATGATACCCGCCCAGCGGATCCCCCCGAGCTGCATCAAACCCGGCCGACACCAGAACCAGACCGGGGTTAAACTGTGGAGAGAGGATCGACCAATCAGACGACTCCGTCAGGTCTAATCAGTGAAGCGTGAGGGTCGGGGCCAAGGAAGGAAGGAAGGAAGGAAGGAAGGAAGGAAGGGAGGGAGGGAGGGAGGGAGGAAGGAAGTAGAGATTTGTACTTGGCAAAGAGCGTTGGGTGGAATCAATCATGTTATTTTGGGGAATTAAAAAGAACATTGATATAGGACAACATGAGGACAACATGGGGACAACATGAGGACAACATGAGGACAACACGAGGACAACATGAAGACAACATGGGAACAACATGAGGGAAACATGAAGATTACATGGGGACAACATGAGGACATCATGAGGACAACATGAGGACATACATGAGGACAACATGAGGGCAACATGAGGACAACATTAGGACAACATGAGGACATCATGAGGACAACATGAGGACAACATGAGAACAACAGGAGGACAACATGAGAACAACATGGGGACAACATGAGGACGACATGAAGACAACATGAGAACAACATGGGGACAACATGAGGACGACATGGGGACAACATGAGGAGGACATGAAGACAACATGAAGACGACATGAGGAGGACATGAGGACAACATGAAGACAATACGTGGACAACATGAGGACATGAAGACAACATGAGGAGGACATGAAGACGACATGAGGACAATATCAATTTTCTGATGTGTCCTCATGTTGTCCCCATGTTGTCCCCATGTTGTCCTCATGTTGTCCCCATGTTGTCCTCATGTTGTCTTCATGTTGTCCCCATGTTGTCCTCATGTTGTCCTCATGTTGTCCCCATGTTGCCCTCATGTTGTCCTCATGTTGTCCCCATGTTGTCCTCATGTTGTCCTCATGTTGTCCTCATGTTGCCCTCATGTTGCCCTCATGTTGTCCTCATGATGTCCTCATGTTGTCCTAATGTTGTCCTCATGTTGCCCTCATGTTGACCTCATGTTGACCTCA
>CM057243.1:3265903-3280903 GCA_029931835.1 Etheostoma nigrum | reverse complement strand
AGGAAATTATACCTAATGTTTGAGTTAGAAAAGCAGAAATTAGGAATTATTGGGACTAAAATTAAAGGAATGGATGTTGATGATAATCACAGACTGGAATATGTCAACTTTTACTCAATACTATTTCAAAAACACTTCCATTTGTTTTACAATGCTATAAAATTGAATAAGACGCCCCAAAATTAATGAAAGTAGAGATTTGTACTTGGCAAAGAGCGTTGGGTGGAATCAATCATGTTATTTTGGGGAATTAAAAAGAACATTGATATAGGACAACATGAGGACAACATGAAGACAACATGGGGACAACATGAGGACAACATGGGGACAACATGGGGACAACATGAAGACAACATGGGGACAACATGGGGACAACATGAAGACAACATGGGGACAACATGAGGACAACATGGGGACAACATGAAGACAACATGGGGACAACATGAGGACAACATGGGGACAACATGGGGACAACATGAGGACAACATGAGGACAACATGGGGACAACATGAGGGCAACATGAGGGAAACATGAGGACAACATGAGGACAACATGAGGGCAACATGAGGGCAACATGAAGACAACATGGGGACAACATGAGGACAACATGGGGACAACATGAGGACAACATGAGGGAAACATGAAGACAACATGGGGACAACATGAGGACAACATGGGGACAACATGAGGGCAACATGAGGGCAACATGAGGACAACATGGGGACAACATGAGGACAACATGGGGACAACATGAGGGCAACATGAAGACAACATGGGGACAACATGAGGACAACATGGGGACAACATGAGGGCAACATGAGGGCAACATGGGGACAACATGAGGACAACATGAGGGAAACATGAAGACAACATGGGGACAACATGAGGACAACATGGGGACAACATGAGGACAACATGAGGGAAACATGAAGACAACATGGGGACAACATGAGGACAACATGGGGACAACATGAGGACAACATGAGGACAACATGAGGACAACATGGGGACAACATGAGGGCAACATGAAGACAACATGAGGACAACATGAGGACAACATGAGGACAACATGAGGACAACATGAGGGCAACATGAGGGCAACATGAGGACAACATGAGGACAACATGAGGGCAACATGAGGACAACATGAGGGCAACATGAGGACAACATGAGGGCAACATGAGGGCAACATGAGGACAACATGAGGACAACATGAGGGCAACATGAGGGCAACATGAGGGCAACATGAGGACAACATGAAGACAACATGAGGGCAACATGAGGACAACATGAGGGCAACATGAGGGCAACATGAGGACAACATGAGGGCAACATGAGGACAACATGAGGACAACATGAGGACAACATGAGGGCAACATGAGGGCAACATGAGGACAACATGAAGACAACATGAGGACAACATGAGGGCAACATGAGGGCAACATGAGGGCAACATGAGGACAACATGAGGACAACATGAGGACAACATGAGGGCAACATGAGGACAACATGAGGACAACATGAGGACAACATGAAGACAACATGAGGGCAACATGAGGGCAACATGAGGACAACATGAGGACAACATGAGGGCAACATGAGGGCAACATGAGGGCAACATGAGGACAACATGAGGGCAACATGAGGACAACATGAGGACAACATGAGGGCAACATGAGGACAACATGGGGGTTAAGATGATATTCTGGTTTTAGAAGCGTTTTTTGGACACTTTGGTGTACAGCGCGTTCAGTATCTGCGTCTCAATCAGGGGTTTTACTGTAGTTTTTAGTTTTTACTGTAGTTTTAACTGTAGTTTTTACTGTAGTTTTTAGTTTTTACTGTAGTTTTAACTGTAGTTTTTACTGTAGTTTTTGCTGTAGTTTTTACTGTAGTTTTTAGTTTTTACTGTAGTTTTTGCTGTAGTTTTTACTGTAGTTTTTAGTTTTTACTGTAGTTTTTACTGTAGTTTGGGACAGTTTTTCTGGAACAGCAAAAATCTGAACATAATGGAAACGTAGTGATTGATGAAGTCAGGTGTTCCACATGTTACCTGTCAGACGGAGCGGTGGGCGGAGGCAGAAGAGGACAGGCTCCTCCCAGCAGAGCTCTGACACACGCTGCGGCGCCCTCTGCTGTCGACTGCAGGTTGTAACCTCCCTGTACAAGTACAAAGTATCACACACTACTACACACACACACACACAGAGACACACACACTTACAGTATATAGCGTCACTGGGTCCACGTTCTATCAAAATATCTGTTAAAATACAAATATAAATGATCTATTAATGTGTAACTTCTTACCTTTCTATATAGTTTTAACTCTTTACATTAGCTTTACAAGTCCATAGTGGCGTCCCGACGTGGACAGTGACGCTAGTATACAGTATATACAGTATATATATATATATATATATATATATATATATATATATATATATATATATATATATATATATATATATACAGTATATATATATATTCATATATTCATCCACCCCTGAATATTAAAACTGATGTGTTTTTACCTCGAGAGCCAGAACCAGTCGACCTTCTGCCAGACTCATCAACATGTGAGTCAGAACATGGAAACACTGAGGACTCACACACATCTCCCCCTGAACACACACACACACACACACACAGACACACACACACACACACACACACACACACAGACACACACAGACAGACAAAGACACACACACACACACACACAGACACACACACGCACAGAAGCACACAAACTCACAGACAGGCAGACAGACACACACAAGCACACACACAGAAGCACACAAACACACGCACACACAGACAGACACACACACACGCACCCACACACACACACACACACAGACACACACAGACGCACACAGACAGACAAAGACACACAGACACACACACACAGACACAAATAGACAGACACACACACACACACGCACACACACACACAGACACAGACACACACACTAAATGTTAATATAAATAAAACATTTAAGTTCTTGTTACTAACAGTCCAATAATACACTAACACCATTAATAATATTTATTATTCATATCAGTACATCTGCACCTCATCTATCAGATTGTAAAGCTCGTTCCTCTGCAACACATCTGCCCCTCCTCTAAAAGGGATTGTGTTGTGTTGTATTAACAGTATTGTGTTGTGTTAACAGTATTGTGTTGTGTTGTATTAACAGTGTTGTGTTGTGTTGGGTTGTGTTAACAGTGTTGTGTTGTATTAACAGTGTTGTGTTGTGTTAACAGTGTTGTGTTGGGTTGTATTAACAGTGTTGTGTTGTATTAACAGTATTGTGTTGTGTTGTATTAACAGTGTTGTGTTGTATTAACAGTGTTGTGTTGGGTTGTGTTAACAGTGTTGTGTTGTGTTGGGTTGTGTTAACAGTGTTGTGTTGTGTTAACAGTGTTGTGTTGTATTAACAGTGTTGTGTTGGGTTGTGTTAACAGTGTTGTGTTGTATTAACAGTATTGTGTTGTGTTGTGTTAACAGTATTGTGTTGTGTTGTCTTAACAGTGTTGTGTTGGGTTGTGTTAACAGTATTGTGTTGTGTTGTATTAACAGTATTGTGTTGTGTTGTGTTAACAGTATTGTGTTGTGTTAACAGTATTGTGTTGTGTTGTGTTAACAGTATTGTGTTGTGTTGATATTAACAGTGTTGTGTTGTGTTAACAGTATTGTGTTGTATCAACAGTATTGTGTTGTGTTGTATTAACAGTATTGTGTTGTGTTAACAGTATTGTGTTGTATTAACAGTATTGTGTTGTGTTAACAGTATTGTGTTGTGTTAACAGTGTTGTGTTGTATTAACAGTATTGTGTTGTGTTGTATTAACAGTGTTGTGTTGTGTTAACAGTATTGTGTTGTGTTGTATCAACAGTATTGTGTTGTGTTGTATTAACAGTATTGTGTTGTGTTAACAGTATTGTGTTGTATTAACAGTATTGTGTTGTGTTAACAGTATTGTGTTGGGTTGTGTTAACAGTGTTGTGTTGTATTAACAGTATTGTGTTGTGTTAACAGTATTGTGTTGTATTAACAGTATTGTGTTGTGTTAACAGTATTGTGTTGTGTTCGTGTTAACAGTATTGTGTTGTGTTGTGTTAACAGTATTGTGTTGTGTTAACAGTATTGTGTTGTGTTGTATTAACAGTATTGTGTTGTGTTAACGGTATTGTGTTGTATTAACAGTGTTGTGTTAACAGTGTTGTGTTGGGTTGTGTTAACAGTGTTGTGTTGTATTAACAGTGTTGTGTTGTGTTAACAGTGTTGTGTTAACAGTGTTGTGTTGTGTTAACAGTGTTGTGTTGTGTTAACAGTGTTGTATTAACAGTGTTGTGTTGTGTTGGGTTGTGTTAACAGTGTTGTGTTGTGTTAACAGTATTGTGTTGTGTTGTGTTAACAGTATTGTGTTGTGTTGTATTAACAGTATTGTGTTGTGTTAACAGTATTGTGTTGTGTTGTATTAACAGTGTTGTGTTGTATTAACAGTATTGTGTTGTGTTAACAGTATTGTGTTGTGTTAACAGTGTTGTGTTGTATTAACAGTATTGTGTTGTGTTATGTTAACAGTATTGTGTTGTGTTAACAGTATTGTGTTGTGTTGTATTAACAGTATTGTGTTGTGTTAACAGTGTTGTGTTGTATTAACTGTGTTGTGTTAACAGTGTTGTGTTGGGTTGTGTTAACAGTGTTGGGTTGTGTTAACAGTGTTGTGTTGTGTTAACAGTGTTGTGTTGTGTTAACAGTGTTGTGTTGTGTTAACAGTGTTGTGTTGCGTGTTGTGTTGTGTTAACAGTGTTGTGTTGTGTTAACAGTGTTGTATTAACAGTGTTGTGTTGTGTTGGGTTGTGTTAACAGTGTTGTGTTGTGTTAACAGTGTTGTGTTAACAGTGTTGTATTAACAGTGTTGTGTTGGGTTGTGTTAACAGTGTTGTGTTGTGTTAACAGTATTGTGTTGTATTAACAGTATTGTGTTGTGTTGTGTTAACAGTATTGTGTTGTGTTAACAGTGTTGTGTTGTGTTGTATTAACAGTGTTGTGTTGGGTTGTGTCTGTTTTTAAGGTACCTAGCTGCAAAGACACCCTAATCTATTCATCCATCCATCCATCCATCTATCCATCCATCTATCTATCTACCTACCTATCCATCCATCCATCGATCTATCAATCTATCTACCAATCCATCCATCCATCCATCCATCCATCCATCCATCCATCCATCCTCAGGTTTGTGGAGTTTTACCTTCGGATCTCCGACTGCAGCATCAAATCCAGCCGAGACGAGGACCAGCTGAGGCTGAAACTGAACACACACTGATGTAAAACCCAGCTGATGAGCAGTAACAGGTGTGTGTGTGTGTGTGTGTGTGTGTGTGTGTGTGTCGTGTGTGTGTGTGTGTGTGTGTGTGTGTGTGTGTGTGTGTGTTTTACCTCGTAGGCTACCGGCAGCAGCAGCTGTTGAAAGGCGGTGATGTAATCAGCGTCCGTCATCCCCGTCTGAGGGATCAATAACACATGAAACAGATCAGCTCCGTGACCCTTCCAGCTGATTCCTACGTTACCGTAGCAACGCGACGGCGTGGTGGGGTCACCTGGTTCCAGGGCAGGTTGATGTTTCGGCCTGCAGCCCGTCCGCCGCCGACAAACTGACAGTCAGACTCCGACAGGTGAGGCCAGAAGGACCCACGCTCATACCTGTGGACACTGAAGTACAGGACACTGACACAAACACAAACACACACACACACACACACACACACACACACACACACACAGACAGACAGACACACACACACACGAACGCACGCACACACACGCACATACACACACACATACACACGCGCACACACAGACAGACACAAACACACACATACGCACGCACGCACACACAGACACACACAGACAGACAGAGACACAGACGTACGAGCACACACACACGCACGCATACATACACACGCGCAAACATACATACACACGCAGTCACAAATGCACATACACACCCAGACGCACATACACATGTACACACACACGCAGACGCACACACACACACAGACACACACACACACACACACACACTCACTTTGAATCATTTCTAATGAAAACAAGTAGAAGTCTCTGAGGTCATCCTGTTAAATGTGAATATGTTCTAGTGTCTTCTCTCTGGGACAGTGGACTGAATGTCTTTGAGTTGGGGACAAACCGAGACATTTGAGAAAGTCTTCTTGGGCTTTTTGGGAAACACTGATCCACATTTTTCACCATTTTCTTTTTTAGTTTGAGAAAATAATCAACAGATTAATCAACAATGACAATAATGGTTAGCTGGAGCCTTGGTGTGTAAACAGGAAGTTTACCTGGGATCCTCCTGGAACAGGTACTGGATACCCTGACCATGGTGGACATCCCAGTCCACTATCAGCACCCTGACACACACACACACACACACACACACAGACAGACACACACACACACACACACACACACAGACAGAAACACACACACACAGACAGAAACACACACACACACACAGAGACACACACATATGCACGCACACACATGGTGACAATAAGACTTAGTATGAAGTTCTGCCCTTCAAAATAAAAGCAGTCAAGTGTTAAGGTACTTAAAGGTGCTCTAAGTGGTGTCACATACAGCAAACATCTCACTATCTGCTAGCTGCCTGTCCCCAGAACACACTGTAAAAACATCTCCTCACTATCTGCTAGCTGCCTGTCCCCAGAACACACTGTAAAAAACATCTCACTATCTACTAACTGTCTGTCCCCAGAACACACTGTAAAAAACATCTCACTATCTGCTAGCTGCCTGTCCCCTGAACACACTGTAAAAAACATCTCCTCACTATCTGCTAGCTGCCTGTCCCCAGAACACACTGTAAAAAACATCTCCTCACTATCTGCTAGCTGCCTGTCCCCTGAACACACTGTAAAAACATCTCCTCACTATCTGCTAGCTGCCTGTCCCCAGAACACACTGTAAAAAACATCCCTCACTATCTACTAACTGTCTGTCCCCAGAACACACTGTAAAAAACATCTCCTCACTATCTACTAACTGTCTGTCCCCAGAACACACTGTAAAAAACATCCCCTCACTATCTGCTAGCTGCCTGTCCCCTGAACACACTGTAAAAAACATCTCCTCACTATCTGCTAGCTGCCTGTCCCCAGAACACACTGTAAAAAACATCTCCTCACTATCTGCTAGCTGCCTGTCCCCTGAACACACTGTAAAAAACATCTCCTCACTATCTGCTAGCTGCCTGTCCCCTGAACACACCGTAAAAAACATCTCCTCACTATCTGCTAGCTGCCTGTCCCCTGAACACACTGTAAAAAACATCTCCTCACTATCTGCTAGCTGCCTGTCCCCTGAACACACTGTAAAAAACATCTCCTCACTATCTGCTAGCTGTCTGTCCCCAGAACACACTGTAAAAAACATCTCCTCACTATCTGCTAGCTGCCTGTCCCCAGAACACACTGTAAAAAACATCTCCTCACTATCTGCTAGCTGCCTGTCCCCAGAACACACTGTAAAAAACATCTCACTATCTGCTAACTGTCTGTCCCCAGAACACACTGTAAAAAACATCTCCTCACTATCTGCTAGCTGCCTGTCCCCTGAACACACTGTAAAAAACATCTCCTCACTATCTGCTAGCTGCCTGTCCCCTGAACACACTGTAAAAAACATCTCCTCACTATCTGCTAGCTGCCTGTCCCCTGAACACACCGTAAAAAACATCTCCTCACTATCTGCTAGCTGCCTGTCCCCTGAACACACTGTAAAAAACATCTCCTCACTATCTGCTAGCTGCCTGTCCCCAGAACACACTGTAAAAAACATCTCCTCACTATCTGCTAGCTGCCTGTCCCCTGAACACACTGTAAAAAACATCCCCTCACTATCTGCTAGCTGCCTGTCCCCTGAACACACTGTAAAAAACATCTCCTCACTATCTGCTAGCTGCCTGTCCCCAGAACACACTGTAAAAAACATCTCACTATCTGCTAGCTGCCTGTCCCCTGAACACACTGTAAAAAACTATCGCCATCCCCATCAGCCAATCAGAGCAGAGTATTCATCAGACACTGACACCTACCTGTGGACCGAGTGTCTTTTCTGCGCGTATCGAGCTGCAATCGCCACGTTGTTGAAAATAGAGAAACCGTTGGCCATGTTGGACTGAGCATGATGACCTGGAGGTCTGACAGAGAGACAGACAGAGAGACAGACAGACAGAGAGAGAGAGAGAGACAGACAGAAAGACAGAAAGAACAACGTGAAGAACCCAGACTACGTTTTCCAGACCTGAGGACTCAGCAGGACGAACAGGAAGACGCTAAGCTAACCTCACGCTATCAGCTAGCATGTTGTTTCCACGCCAACCACCAGTGTTGGGCTGACTACATACAGTAGGCTCGTTCAAGATGAACCAGGTCTGCACAGAATCGATCACCGGCGCCCGTTGCATGCTGGGTAGATTTGTGTCCAACTTGATCCCGACCTGCTCTGACGTCATGCACACGTGGGCAACGATAATCTCACGAGAGCAAGGCGGCCGCAGGTCTGAGACGCAGGCGGCCACAGGTCTGATACCAGGGGGCCGCAGGTCTGATACCAGGGGGCCGCAGGTCTGAGACGCAGGCGGCCACAGGTCTGAGACCAGGGCGGCTCGCAGGTCTGAGACGCAGGCGGCCGCAGGTCTGATACCAGGGGGCCGCAGGTCTGATACCAGGCGGCCGCAGGTCTGAGACGCAGGCGGCCGCAGGTCTGAGACCAGGCGGCTGCAGGTCTGAGACCAGGCGGCTGCAGGTCTGATACCAGGGGGCCGCAGGTCTGAGACCAGGCGGCTGCAGGTCTGATACCAGGGGGCCGCAGGTCTGAGACCAGGCGGCCGCAGGTCTGAGACCCAGGCGGCCGCAGGTCTGATACCAGGGGGCCGCAGGTCTGAGACCAGGCGGCTGCAGGTCTGATACCCAGGGGGCCGCAGGTCTGAGACCAGGCGGCCGCAGGTCTGAGACCCAGGGGGCCGCAGGTCTGAGACCAGGCGGCCGCAGGTCTGAGACCAGGCGGCCGCAGGTCTGAGACCAGGCGGCCGCAGGTCTGAGACCAGGGGGCCGCAGGTCTGATACCCAGGGGGCCGCAGGTCTGAGACCAGGGGGCCGCAGGTCTGAGACCCAGGGGGCCGCAGGTCTGAGACCAGGCGGCTGCAGGTCTGAGACCCAGGCGGCCGCAGGTCTGAGACCCAGGGGCCGCAGTCTGAGACCCAGGGGGCCGCAGGTCTGAGACCAGGGGGCCGCAGGTCTGAGACCAGGCGGCTGCAGGTCTGAGACCAGGGGGCCGCAGGTCTGAGACCAGGCGGCGCAGTTGGTTTTCAACGACTGCAAGAGCCAGGCGGGCCCAGAGCATGCTGGGAAACGCCGGCCTCTCAGCTGATTTAACAGCTGATTGGTTTACAACATGATGACGTTTTATATAAACCTTTTATTATGTTTTAATCGGAGGGATTTTAACTGCTATTAGTCTGATTTATAGACTTATTCTGTACAGAACACACGTTGTGTTGCTGATAGTGACGTTTAGAAGTCAGAGAGACTAAATCTGCTCAAATCACTGATCATCTCCAGTCAGTTGTTAATTAAAATCAGCACCAGATCTCATGTAGAGCATTCTGAGAGCTACTCTGTCATAATTAAAACAACTGGAGACTGTGTACCAGCTGATATGTGGGTCTGATTATATTTTATTAAATCGGAATTGCACCACAGTGTTTTTGTCACTTCCTGTCCAGCCTGAAGGCGGCTGGAATCGGCTGGAAACTGTCCGACTTTACCGCAGCTTTACCGCAACGAGCCTAGTGTATCTGTGAGTTGAGCTAAAGCACCTGACAGGATGCTGCTTGTGTTTTAGAAGAATGTGTCTTGGCCGGGACTCCCTTGAAAAAGAGATTAGTAATCTCAATGGGATTTTCCTGGTTAAATAAAGGTTAAATAAAAAAAATAAAAAAATATGTGGACCAATCAGAAAGCTACAGTAGTATATTTAAATGCTTTAGCTTGCTAGCACATAGCTAGCGTTAGCACATAGCTAGCGTTAGCTTACTAAGATAAATAATAAATAATCCATTTTACTCTCTAAAACACTTCTCATATGTCTTGGGAGTCACACTGTGAAGAAATAATCATCATAACTTATACAGATGACAAAATACAGACATTTTTTCAAAGAAAGTCAAGACGCTTTTGCTCTCATGACATTTACTTATGCCAATAATAACATAATAATGTCATATTAATTGATATTACACCCACAGCAATGCTTGCTCCTCTTGGCCTTCCATACAGCCTATTGGCCCTGTTTGTCCCCTCTGGCCTTCCATACAAGAGGGTGACGTTGTCTCCCATATATGGGCATGCTGGGGCCTGTATTTCCGTAAACAGACACAGAGGAGAGACGGAGCTGCGAGCTAGCGGCAGAAATGAGCCAAAACGCGATGAATTATGGACATAAAGTGGATCAATCTCGGATGTAACGGTGTGGATTTAAAGCCCAACGACCCCGAAAGAGGCTGGAAGTTCCAGGCTGGATAGAAAACCTCCTGTAGAGGCTAGAAGGACCCGGAAGAGACCTCCGTAACCGCTAACTCGTCAGGTTTTAGACGCAACTTTTGGTGAGTCAATAGCTGTTATGGTTACTAAATTATTAAAGTATGAATCAGAGGTGCTGTTTTTACGCGTGGGCGAGTGTCTCGGTCACACAGGGTTAACGAGGGTTAATGTGTAAGAAAAGCAGCAGGAAGTGGTGGTTTGAAACGGCTGGATGGGGACACATTAACCTGCTGCACGCGGCTCGTTCCAGGGAGACTTCCTGCTGGAGAACTGGTGAATGATTGAATTTACAAGGTGCACCTGAATGCACCATAAGGAGCAGACGTACCTGATGACAGCAAATCCGTTCCTGAGCTCGGAGGTCATCACCTGGTCAACCAGCTGGAGGACCGAGCCCACCGCGGACAGAGACACCTGGAAGGACTCCTGACACACACACACACACACACACACACACAGAGACACAGAGACACACACACACACACACAGAGACACAGACACACACACACACACACACAGAAACACAGAGACACAGAGACACACACACACACACACACACACACACACACAGAGACACACAGAGACACACACACACACAGAGAGACACAGACACACACACACACACACACACACACAGAGACACAGAGACACACACACACACACAGAGAGACACAGACACACACACACACACACAGAGAGACACAGACACGATTTATATTTAGATTTGAACTTGCTCCAATGTGTGTGTGCGCGTGCGTGTCTCTGTGTGTGTCTCTGTGTGTGTGTGTGTGTGTGTGTCTGCTTGTGTGTGTATGTATTTGTGTGTGTGTGTGTGTGTGTGTGCTCTTACAGGATGAAGGTAAACAGAGTCGTATTTCTGGGACAGAGTGTGTAGTTCCTTCTCCGTCATCGCCTGAGTCGACTTCATCAAATCCACGTGATCCTTCCTACACACACACACACACACACACACACACACACACACACACACACACACACACACACACAGGATGAAAAGAAAAGGCCGTCAATAATAATAATAATAATAATAATAATATCAATGATAATAACAACAACAACAACAACAACAATAATAATAATAATAATGTATACTTTATTAATTAACTACACACACATGCTCAGGTCCTATACATGCTAATGGAGTGGGGGGGGGGGCTCCCCATGGAAAGGCGCCCCGAGCAGTTGGGGGTTCAGTGCCTAGCTCAAGAGCACCTTGGCAGGGCCCTGGTGGACTGAGCTACTGCCCCCCCCCTTTACGCACTGGGGACGTTGTTTTCCCTGAGATCAATTCACACATCACTGTTTTCTAATATAACGGATCATCACGGTCATTAACCCTCATGTTGTCCTCATGTTGTCCTCATGTTGTCCCCATGTTGTCCTCATGTTGTCCTAATGTTGTCCCCATGTTGTCCTCATGTTGTCCTCATGTTGCCCTCATGTTGTCCTCATGTTGTCCCCATGTTGTTCCCATGTTGTCCTCATGTTGCCCTCATGTTGTCCCCATGTTGCCCTCATGTTGTCCTCATGTTGCCCTCATGTTGTCCTCATGTTGCCCTCATGTTGCCCTCATGTTGTCCCCATGTTGCCCTCATGTTGTCCCCATGTTGCCCTCATGTTGCCCTCATGTTGCCCTCATGTTGTCCTCATGTTGTCCTCATGTTGTCTCCATGTTGTCCTCATGTTGTCCTCATGTTGTCCTCATGTTGCCCCCATGTTGCCCTCATGTTGTCCTCATGTTGTCCTCATGTTGCCCTCATGTTGCCCCCATGTTGCCCTCATGTTGTCCTCATGTTGTCTCCATGTTGTCCTCATGATGTCCTCATGTTGTCCTCATGTTGTCTCCATGTTGCCCTCATGTTGCCCTCATGTTGTCCCCATGTTGTCCTCATGTTGCCCTCATGTTGCCCTCATGTTGTCTCCATGTTGTCCTCATGTTGCCCTCATGTTGTCCTCATGTTGCCCTCATGTTGTCCTCATGTTGCCCTCATGTTGTCCTCATGTTGCCCTCATGTTGTCCTCATGTTGCCCTCATGTTGTCCTCATGTTGTCCTCATGTTGTCTCCATGTTGTCCTCATGTTGTCCTCATGTTGCCCTCATGTTGTCCTCATGTTACCCTCATGTTGTCTCCATGTTTCCCTCATGTTGTCCTCATGATGTCCTCATTTTGTCCCGATGTTGTCTCCATGTTGTCCTCATGTTGTCCCCATGTTGTCCTCATGTAGCCCTCATATTGTCCTCATGTTGTCCATGTTGTTCTTATGTTGTCCATGTTGTTCTTATGTTGCCGTCATATTGTCCTCTTGTCCTCATGTTCTTATGTTGTCCCCATGTTGTCCTTATGTTGTCCCCATGTTGTTCTTATGTTGTCCTCATGTTGTTCTCATGTTGTTCTTATGTTGTCCTCATGTTGTTCTTATATTGTCCCCATGTTGTCCTCATGTAGTCCTCATGATGTTCTTATGTTGTCTCCATGTTGTTCTTATATTGTCCCCATGTTGTCCTCATGTAGTCCTCATGTTGTTCTTATATTGTCCCCATGTTGTTCTTATGTTGTCCCCATGTTGTTCTTATATTGTCCCCATGTTGTCCTCATGTAGTCCTCATGATGTTCTTATGTTGTCTCCATGTTGTCCTCATGTGGAAATCTGGAAATCTTTGTTTTTCTGAGTCAAAATTTCAAATTAAAAGCCTTTTATCAACGTTCTGGTTGTCTTTTTTGTCCCTTTTGTGTCTTTTCTCCGATGATTTTGTCACTTTTTTTTAAAGTTTTTTTTTTTATTTTACTTTTTACATTTCTCCCTTATTTGACATTTATATCACCTACCAATTGTTTTCTCCAAATTCTATAAAATTGACCAAAAACTCCCAAATCCAGTGACAGCAGTGACCTGATTACTGATGTAACGTGTGAGCAGCGTCGTTGGGAACCATCCTCGCTACTTTTTTTGGACAATTTGTTTGAAAGAAACCCAAATTTCTGATATAGAGACGTTTTGGAAGGGGGTCGAATTAGACCCGAAGACACCGGGAGGGTTAAAGGACCACGCCACCGCGTCCCCTAGCTGCAGACAGGTGGACCTTTCTTGTCTCAGCGCATGCACCGGCAGCACCGCCGCTAGTTAGCTTAGCATATGAATGGAATCCTGTGTTTCCGGTTAGATGTTGTGAATAAAGGTGAGCCAACAAAAAAAAACAAGCTGATTACTTCTTGGATTCACAACGAGGACAAACAGCAATGCAGAGTAACCCTGGTGTTGTCCTCCCGGGTCAAAAACGGACAAAATATTTGACATTTTCGTCCCTTTTTTAGACTTTTGTTTAGTTTCCAGAGAGAATCCATGGTCAATAACCCTCATTTATACAGAATTATACCTAATATTAGAATTAAAAAAAGCAGAAATGATGAAATATTTTGACTAATAGTTAAGATCAGAGGAATGAAAGAGCTTTGGAAGGAATCCATTTTTATGGTAATTTGGTTAAATAGAAACTCATATTTCAGTTATAGATATTTATTAAAGGGTCAGATTAGACCCGAGATAACAGGAGGGTTAAATACTTCAGACATGTGACTGTCGTTCTGTGTGTTTCTGACCCGGCACACGAACCAGGACGTAAATAAAGTGGACTCACGAGTGAGCGAGCAGCAGCTCTTCTTCTGCAGCTTCTCTGGGCTGAAACACACACACACACACACACACACACACGGTATATTTCATGAATGGGGTCGGCCAGATGTTAAACCAGGCAGCGAAGAACGTCCAGAGACACCAGACCTGGACTCTGACGCAGTGAGACAGCAGGTCCTGTCTCTGCAGCTCCGCCATGATGCACGTCACGCGCTCCGGACTCTCCGGATGACTGAACACACACACACACACACACACACACACACACACACACACAGAGAGAGAGACAGACACAGACACACACACACACACACACAGAGAGAGAGACAGACACAGACACACACACACACACACACAGAGAGAGAGACAGACACAGACACACACACACACACACACAGAGAGTTATTATCACCACTCTCTTAAATTCTATAATCAGGATCAGAAAGAATAAAAAATAAAAACAAATGTCACGTGTGTGTGTGTGTGTGTGTGTGTGTGAGTGTGTGTTAGAGTGCGGATCGGGCCGGATTTTTCTGTCCGAGCCCGACAGTTAAAATCGCATTTGTTTCTCATACTAATGACACATGTACGTTTGTTTGTGTGGAAAGCCGCTTTTATTAAGCAATTGTAGGAAGGCATTGGGAAATGTCAACAGATGAGCATCAATGCACAGCTGACTTTCCT
>CM057243.1:3253403-3258403 GCA_029931835.1 Etheostoma nigrum | reverse complement strand
GGGCAGTTCTGGTTCCTACCCTCACCTATGGTCATGAAGGCTGGGTCAGGACCCAAAGAACCAGATCCAGGGTACAAGAGGCCGAAATGGGTTTCCTCAGGAGGGGGTCTGGGTCTCCCTTAGAGATCGGGTGAGAAGCTCAGTCATCCGAGAGGAGCTCGGAGTAGAGCCGCTGCTCCTTCACATTGAAAGGAGCCAGTTGAGGTGGATCGGGATCTGGTAAGGATGCCTCCTGGGGGGGTCCCTAGGGAGGTGGTCCAGGCGCGTCCAGCTGGGAGGAGGCCTCGGGGAAGACCCAGAACTAGGTGGAGGGACGTCCAGCTGGGAGGAGGCCTCGGGGAAGACCCAGGACTAGGTGGAGGGACGACCAGATGGGAAGAGGCCTCGGGGAAGACCCAGGACTAGGTGGAGGGACGACCAGATGGGAAGAGGCCTCGGGGAAGACCCAGGACTAGGTGGAGGGACGTCCAGCTGAGAGGAGGCCTCGGGGAAGACCCAGGACTAGGTGGAGGGACGTCCAGCTGGGAGGAGGCCTCGGGGAAGACCCAGGACTAGGTGGAGGGACGACCAGATGGGAAGAGGCCTCGGGGAAGACCCAGGACTAGGTGGAGGGACGTCCAGCTGGGAGGAGGCCTCGGGGAAGACCCAGGACTAGGTGGAGGGACGACCAGATGGGAAGAGGCCTCGGGGAAGACCCAGGACTAGGTGGAGGGACGACCAGATGGGAAGAGGCCTCGGGGAAGACCCAGGACTAGGTGGAGGGACGACCAGATGGGAAGAGGCCTCGGGGAAGACCCAGGACTAGGTGGAGGGACGTCCAGCTGAGACGAGGCCTCGGGGAAGACCCAGGACTAGGTGGAGGGACGTCCAGCTGGGAGGAGGCCTCGGGGAAGACCCAGGACTAGGTGGAGGGACGACCAGATGGGAAGAGGCCTCGGGGAAGACCCAGGACTAGGTGGAGGGACGACCAGATGGGAAGAGGCCTCGGGGAAGACCCAGGACTAGGTGGAGGGACGTCCAGCTGAGAGGAGGCCTCGGGGAAGACCCAGGACTAGGTGGAGGGACGTCCAGCTGGGAGGAGGCCTCGGGGAAGACCCAGGACTAGGTGGAGGGACGACCAGATGGGAAGAGGCCTCGGGGAAGACCCAGGACTAGGTGGAGGGACGTCCAGCTGGGAGGAGGCCTCGGGGAAGACCCAGGACTAGGTGGAGGGACGACCAGATGGGAAGAGGCCTCGGGGAAGACCCAGGACTAGGTGGAGGGACGACCAGATGGGAAGAGGCCTCGGGGAAGACCCAGGACTAGGTGGAGGGACGACCAGATGGGAAGAGGCCTCGGGGAAGACCCAGGACTAGGTGGAGGGACGTCCAGCTGAGACGAGGCCTCGGGGAAGACCCAGGACTAGGTGGAGGGACGTCCAGCTGGGAGGAGGCCTCGGGGAAGACCCAGGACTAGGTGGAGGGACGTCCAGCTGGGAGGAGGCCCCGGGGAAGACCCAGGACTAGGTGGAGGGACGTCCAGCTGGGAGGAGGCCTCGGGGAAGACCCAGGACTAGGTGGAGGGACGTCCAGCTGGGAGGAGGCCTCAGGGAAGACCCAGGACTAGGTGGAGGGACGTCCAGCTGGGAGGAGGCCTCAGGGAAGACCCAGGACTAGGTGGAGGGACGTCCAGCTGGGAGGAGGCCTCGGGGAAGACCCAGGACTAGGTGGAGGGACGACCAGATGGGAAGAGGCCTCGGGGAAGACCCAGGACTAGATACCGCATAAGGGGATGAAGATGGATGGACTTATCACTGATTTACTCGGTCTCACATTATCCAAGAATTATTATTTTCTCTGTAATCTTATGTTATGAGCTGCGTTGATTGAATGTTTTTTAATTGATTTAGGCTAGAAATTAAAAAAATAAAAAATAAATAAATAAATAAAGTTAAAAAATAATAATTTAAACATTTTTAAAATGTAAAAGTATTTTATTTTGAAGGGGAATATCAGCATTTAAAATCTGCTGACTGAGTTTTAATGTATATCATATTGAAAATGTGTATTTTGGGATGCAACACACTTCTGGCTCTTAATTATGAAATTTATTTATTTTTTACATTTAATTTGTTTTTTTACTTTCCAGACACAAAACAATATTTGCATCTTGTTATTTGAATTATTTTATTTATTTATCTTTTCATCCAAAATAAAGGCTAATTTTGGGAATACCAGCAATATTAAATGAAAAAATATGTCATATATATATATACAGTATATACAAGAAACCTTGTAATGTTGTAATTAAATTACACAAAACAAGCTAATGGACCAGAGTCTGGTAGGACCGGGCTAATGGACCAGAGTCTGGTAGGACTGGGCTAATGGACCAGAGTCTGGTAGGACCGGGCTAATGGACCAGAGTCTGGTAGGACCGGAGTCTGGTAGGACCGGACTAATGGACCAGAGTCTGGTAGGACCGGACTAATGGACCAGAGTCTGGTAGGACCGGGCTAATGGACCAGAGTCTGGTAGGACCGGAGTCTGGTAGGACCGGACTAATGGACCAGAGTCTGGTAGGACCGGGCTAATGGACCAGAGTCTGGTAGGACCGGGCTAATGGACCAGAGTCTGGTAGGACCGGAGTCTGGTAGGACCGGACTAATGGACCAGAGTCTGGTAGGACCGGACTAATGGACCAGAGTCTGGTAGGACCGGACTAATGGACCAGAGTCTGGTAGGACCAGAGTCTGGTAGGACCGGAGTCTGGTAGGACCGGACTAATGGACCAGAGTCTGGTAGGACCGGAGTCTGGTAGGACCGGACTAATGGACCAGAGTCTGGTAGGACCGGAGTCTGGTAGGACCGGACTAATGGACCAGAGTCTGGTAGGACCGGGCTAATGGACCAGAGTCTGGTAGGACCGGGCTACTGGACCAGAGTCTGGTAGGACCGGAGTCTGGTAGGACCGGAGTCTGGTAGGACCGGAGTCTGGTAGGACCGGACTAATGGACCAGAGTCTGGTAGGACCGGAGTCTGGTAGGACCGGACTAATGGACCAGAGTCTGGTAGGACCGGGCTAATGGACCAGAGTCTGGTAGGACCGGGCTACTGGACCAGAGTCTGGTAGGACCGGAGTCTGGTAGGACCGGACTAATGGACCAGAGTCTGGTAGGACCGGAGTCTGGTAGGACCGGACTAATGGACCAGAGTCTGGTAGGACCGGGCTAATGGACCAGAGTCTGGTAGGACCGGAGTCTGGTAGGACCGGACTAATGGACCAGAGTCTGGTAGGACCGGGCTAATGGACCAGAGTCTGGTAGGACCGGGCTACTGGACCAGAGTCTGGTAGGACCGGACTAATGGACCAGAGTCTGGTAGGACCGGGCTAATGGACCAGAGTCTGGTAGGACCGGGCTAATGGACCAGAGTCTGGTAGGACCGGACTAATGGACCAGAGTCTGGTAGGACCAGAGTCTGGTAGGACCGGAGTCTGGTAGGACCGGACTAATGGACCAGAGTCTGGTAGGACCAGAGTCTGGTAGGACCGGAGTCTGGTAGGACCGGACTAATGGACCAGAGTCTGGTAGGACCAGAGTCTGGTAGGACCGGAGTCTGGTAGGACCGGACTAATGGACCAGAGTCTGGTAGGACCGGAGTCAACATAACAATAAACCCAATAAACAGGAATAATGAAACATCCGTTTTTTAATGAAACGTTGAATAAAACATGAAATATAAAAACAGCTGTAGTGGTAACTGATAGAAAATGATAAAATAACTACATATCTAAGTTTTAGCTGCATGTTCACAGATCATCGTTCAATATTTAATAAAAACACAACTATATGAAAAAATAAAGACGAGATATTGATTTATACCAAGAAAACATGTAGAGTTCATTATCTTACGTCAAAATTAAAAATCAACACTTATTTTGACGTTTAACACTATGTAACACTAACTTATTAATTTTAGTTTCACAGTTATTTTTGTAATTTATGGTCAATAAACCTCATTTTTCGGAAATTATACCTAATGTTTGAGTTAGAAAAGCAGAAATTAGGAATTATTGAGACTAAAATTAAAGGAATGGATGTTGATGATAATCACAGACTGGAATATGTCAACTTTTACTCAATACTATTTCAAAAACACTTCCATTTGTTTTACAATGCTATAAAATTGAATAAGACGCCCCAAAATTAATGAAAGTAGAGATTTGTACTTGGCAAAGAGCGTTGGGTGGAATCAATCATGTTATTTTGGGGAATTAAAAAGAAGATTGATATAGGACAACATGAGGACAACATGGGGACAACATGAGGACAACATGAAGACAACATGAGGACAACATGAGGACAACATGGGGACAACATGAGGACAACATGAAGACAACATGAGGACAACATGGGGACAACTTGAGGACAACATGAGGACAACATGAGGACATCATGAGGACAACACGAGGACAACATGAGGATAACATGAGGGCAACATGGGGACAACATGAGGACACCATGAGGGCAACATGAGGACAACATGAGGACAACATGGGGACAACATGAGGACAACATGAAGACAACATGAGGACAACATGGGGACAACTTGAGGACAACATGAGGACAACATGAGGACATCATGAGGACAACACGAGGACAACATGAGGATAACATGAGGGCAACATGGGGACAACATGAGGACACCATGAGGGCAACATGAGGACAACATGAGGACAACATGAAGACAACATGAGGACATCATGAGGACAACACGAGGACAACATGAGGGCAACATGAAGACAACATGAGGACAACATTAGGACAACATGAGGACATCATGAGGACAACATGAGGACAACATGGGGACAACATGAGGACAACATGAGGACAACATGAGGGCAACATGGGGACAACATGAGGGCAACATGGGGACAACATGAGGACAACATGAGGGCAACATGAGGACACCCAACGCTCTTTGCCAAGTACAAATCTCTACTTTTCAAAAAGTGACAAA
>CM057243.1:3219549-3222049 GCA_029931835.1 Etheostoma nigrum | reverse complement strand
TCAAGGTCTTCACATGTCAAGGTCTTCACATGTCTTCACATGTCAAGGTCTGACGGCGTTTTCACATGTCTTCACATGTCAAGGTCTTCACATGTCTTCACATGTCAAGGTCTTCACATGTCAAGGTCTTCACATGTCTTCACATGTCAAGGTCTTCACATGTCAAGGTCTTCACATGTCTTCACATGTCAAGGTCTTCACATGTCAAGGTCTTCACATGTCTTCACATGTCAAGGTCTTCACATGTCAAGTTCTTCACATGTCTTCACATGTCAAGGTCTTCACATGTCTTCACATGTTTTCACATGTCAAGGTCTTCACATGTCAAGGTCTTCACATGTCAAGTTCTTCACATGTCTTCACATGTCAAGGTCTTCACATGTCTTCACATGTCAAGGTCTTCACATGTCTTCACATGTCAAGGTCTTCACATGTCTTCACATGTTTTCACATGTCAAGGTCTTCACATGTCAAGGTCTTCACATGTCTTCACATGTCAAGGTCTTAACATGTCAAGGTCTTCACATGTCTTCACATGTCAAGGTCTTAACATGTCAAGGTCTTCACATGTCAAGGTCTTAACATGTCTTCACATGTCAAGGTCTTCACATGTCTTCACATGTTTTCACATGTCAAGGTCTTCACATGTCAAGGTCTTCACATGTCTTCACATGTCAAGGTCTTCACATGTCTTCACATGTCAAGGTCTTCACATGTCAAGGTCTTCACATGTCTTCACATGTCAAGGTCTGACGGCGTTTTCACACGTCTTCTTAAATGTACCTTTTAAGGTATTTGTACATAACTGATCATATCATAACTCAGCTTCCCGTATAGTGACGCCCACATTTATTTCTAGAGCAAGATTAAAAATCTCTTTTCCAAGAGCGTCCTGGCCAAGATAAACAGCAGCACAAACAACAAGGTTGCAGACATACAGTGGGTACGGAAAGTATTCAGACCCCTTTAAATTTTTCACTCTTTGTTTCATTGCAGCCATTTTCCAAAAATCAAAAAAGTTCATTTTATTTCTCAGTAATGTACACTCAGCACCCCATCTTGGACAGAAAAAAACAGAAATGTAGAAATTTTTGCAAATTTATTAAAAAACAAAAACTGAAATATCACATGGTCATAAGTATTCAGACCCTTTGCCGTGACCCTCATATGTAACTCAGGTCCTGTCTATTTCTTCTGATCATCCTTGAGATGGTTCTACACCTTCATTGGAGTCCAGCTGTGTTTGATTATACTGATTGGACTTGATTAGGAAAGCCACACACCTGTCTATATAAGACCTTACAGCTCACAGTGCATGTCAGAGCAAATGACAATCATGAGGTCAAAGGAACTGCCTGAGGAGCTCAGAGACAGAATTGTGGCAAGGCACAGATCTGGTCAAGGTTACAAAAAAATTTCTGCTGCACTTAAGGTTCCTAAGAGCACAGTGGCCTCCATAATCCTCAAATGGAAGACGTTTGGGACGACCAGAACCCTTCCTAGAGCTGGCCGTCCGGCCAAACTGAGCTATCGGGGGAGAAGAGCCTTGGTGAGAGAGGCAAAGAAGAACCCAATGGTCACTGTGGCTAAGCTCCAGAGATGCAGTCGGGAGATGGGAGAAAGTTGTAGTAAGTCAACCATCACTGCAGCAATCCACCAGTCGGGGCTTTATGGCAGAGTGGCCCGAAGGAAGCCTCTCCTCAGTGCAAGACACATGAAAGCCCGCATGGAGTTTGCTAAAAAACACCTGAAGGACTCCAAGATGGTGATAAATAAAATCCTCTGGTCTGATGAGACCAAGATAGAACTTTTTGGCCTTAATTCTAAGCGGTATGTGTGGAGAAAACCAGGCACTGCTCATCACCTGTCCAATACAGTCCCAACAGTGAAGCATGGTGGTGGCAGCATCATGCTGTGGGGGTGTTTTTCAGCTGCAGGGACAGGACGACTGGTTGCAATCGAGGGAAAGATGAATGCGGCCAAGTACAGGGATATCCTGGACGAAAACCTTTTCCAGAGTGCTCTGGACCTCAGACTGGGCCGAAGGTTTACCTTCCAACAAGACAATGACCCTAAGCACACCGCTAAAATAACGAAGGAGTGGCTTCACAACAACTCCGTGGCTGTTCTTGAATGGCCCAGCCAGAGCCCTGACTTAAACCCAATTGAGCATCTCTGGAGAGACCTGAAAATGACTGTCCACCAACGTTTACCATCCAACCTGACAGAACTGGAGAGGATCTGCAAGGAGGAATGGCAGAGGATACCCAAATCCAGATGTGAAAAACTTGTTGCATCTTTCCCAAAACGACTCATGGCTGTATTAGATCAAAAGGGTGCTTCTACTAAATACTGAACAAAGGGTCTGAATACTTATGACCATGTGATATTTCAGTTTTTGTTTTTTAATAAATTTGCAAAAATTTCTACATTTCTGTTTTTTTCTGTCCAAGATGGGGTGCTGAGTGTACATTACTGAGAAATAAAATGAACTTTTTTG
>CM057243.1:3204549-3214549 GCA_029931835.1 Etheostoma nigrum | reverse complement strand
GCGAGGTCGCTGACTCGAGTCTGGTCGGTGTGTTTGTCCGTCGGGAAGGGGGGGGGGGGGTGTCAGACTGAAAACGAGCAATCTGATTGGTGGAGAGCTGACCTGGAAACGAGGAGCGGGATGAGAGTCTGTAGGATCTGTAGCAGGAGAACTTTCCCCGCTCTTTGATTTCCTGTTGCTATGGAGAAGGAAACCCGGGAAAGGAGTCGGAGAAAATGCAACGCTACGGATCGGCTCCGTGCTGCGGAACGGCTGCGGCCATCACTGACAGCTGAAGTCTCGAGGATGCACGAGATCTCGCGAGATCTCGTAGAGTAAATCCACAAAACCACCACCAGTTAGTCTCCATCCAGAGGAGTAGAGGGGGATCAACTCTGCTGTGTTTCCAAGGTGGCGTGCAGGGAGATACGATATGATCCGCCGCGAGCACTGTGTATTTTATTTTGAAAATTAACCGGATGTTTTATTTTTGTTTCTGTGCTCGACTTCCTGTCCTGTCCTGCCGTGTGCTGAGTTGCCGCGGCCAATAGGAGCTCTGTATCTGCTCCGGAGGGCTGGGGACCGCCGGACATTGACTTTAATGGAAACCTAATGACGTTCCGGACCCGGTGGAAATTGGGTGTGAGTCGCCGAATCGGTATCTCCAATAAATAATAAATAGTCCTTAAGCATCACTGGACCGGCCGCCCTCCAAAGAGTCGATGGGTTAAAAATCCAACACAGCTTCATGTCATGTGAGAACATCTCAAACTGAACTGCAGGTTTTTTTTTACAGTCGGATTGTTTTGTTTTTTTAACGTTTTCTACGACGACGACGTCTTTAATCTGCGATCCGACTCCGCTCAGACAATCAGGACAAAACCAGACTTTTATATATAAAACTTTTGATGATGATGATGATGAAGAAGAAACTGTTGCACTCTCTGTCTCTCTCTCTCTCTCTCTCTCTCTCTCTGTCTCTCTCTCTCTCTCTCTATCTGTCTCTCTGAGGACAGATAATCACCAGCTCAGTCCCCACAGACCAGCGTTTTTTTTAGAATTGTCAACGATGAACTTTCGATAAAGTTTTCAACTGGTCGGATCAGGCGAGCTGGTTGACTCCTCTCAGGTGAGCCTCTTCAGGTATTCAATTTGGACTCGACGTCTCTGCACTACGTTACGCGAGGACGTGCAACACACTCGTCTACTGTGTGACGTCCTGCCGCCCTGAGGACAACCAGCAACCAGAAGCTGGACTTCCTGTCTCTGTGCTTGGAAGTAGTGTCGCTCCCCGATGTGAGTCGAGTGCAGATTTGAGTCGCGCATGCTCAGATTTAAACGGTTTACGGCATAACGCGTCGTACTGAAATTTGTGAAATCCATGAAATAATAAAGTTTTGTCATTACGAACAATAACAGAAGATGGAGATCATTTCAGAAAACGTTTTAGCTAGCTGTGATTGTTTGATTGCTAACGTTAGCTCAAAACACGATTCACCTGACAGCCTTTGTTGTGTTTGATGCTAACTTGTAGCTAAGCTAGCAGTCATTTCAAAAGCGTTGTAGCTATCTATGATTGTTTGCTAACGTTAGCTCAAAACACCATTCAACTGACAGCCTTTGTAGTGTTTGATTGCTAACCTCTAGCTAGCTAAGCTAGCAGTAATTTCAGAAACATATCTACCTATGGTTGTTTGATTGCTAGCTTCTAGCTAGCTAAGCTAGCAGTAATTTCAGAAACGTATCTACCTATGGTTGTTTGATTGCTAGCCTCTAGCTAGCTAAACTAGCAGTAATTTCAGAAACGTATCTACCTATGGTTGTTTGATTGCTAGCTTCTAGCTAGCTAAGCTAGCAGTCATTTCAAAAGCGTTTTAGTTATCTATGGTTGTTTGATTGCTAACGTTAGCTCAAAACACCATTCACCTGACAGCCTTTGTTGTGTTTGATGCTAACTTGTAGCTAAGCTAGCAGTGAATCAACTTGGTTAAGTAGGTCCATTTTTACTGAAGTTAGCATCTTGTATGCTACTTGTCGCAAAGTGACGCATGCGCGACTCAAATCTGCACTCGACTCACATCGGGTAGTGATAGCAGCATCGGCAAAGTTTGTAATGTTCCACAATCTTATTTTTGACCTACCGGTCGATCCCTATCAGGAGCCTTTTGAAGAAAGTACAATCCCCATTCCACCACGGACCAGGTTTGAGTCTCTGCAGCACCTTGAGTCAGGATCCAGATCCGGTCTGAGAGCAATAAGAGGACCAGGGGGGAGTCCGTGTTGTGTTTCGAACCTTTTCAACTTTTCAGGGTGAAAACCACTTGCAGCGACAATCAGACGGATGATGTCACAGTGTTGATTGAACTGAAACTCAGCGAAACTATTTTTTTTTTAAGTGTCCATGAACTCAACGTGACTGAAATGCAACTCTATATTTTTTATTTAAACGTTCAGAAGGCGTCAAGAAGATTTCAAATGATCCATCGCCATGGTTATGAATCAATGACATGTCTCTCGTTGGTGTTGTTTAACGTCTGTGGTTTTTATCGTCTGTTCTGAGGTCAGTTCCTTAAACAGGAAGTGACCTCAGCTTCGGAGGAGCAGGAGGAGTCCCTGTCGCAGATGATGTCATGATGATGTCATGATGAACGCGGATTTACGACACTGAGCAATCTGTTCCCATAGACAGTTAAAGAAAGTCTGTTCGCCTCCACCGGGAAGCTAACGTTAGCTTAGCTAACAGCTAATTCGGCTAACCGCTAGCTGAGACAGCATGTAAAAGACCCTCAAAACTTAAAATAACCATTTAAATATATAACAGCTGTTACGTCAGTTCTACTTTACTTGTGCTCATTTAAAATACAATCACTCAATACTTGTCTTTATTATAAGGGGACCAGATGTCTCAGACTAAATCCGGGGACATTTTCAGCTCAGAAGCGTAAATACCCTCAAAACACGTCATGTTTTTAATTTTTGTAAAACTTAAAACGGGGACACTAGACCTAGAGCTGAGTATCGGATACAATATAAACTATTGAGGAAAGATTTTCCTTTGACATTGATGCAGTATGAAACGAGATCGCTGCAGTCGGCAGCAGAGAAACAAGCTACAATGGAAGTTAATGGGATAATTGTCCAGCTTGTATTTACGTTCATAAAGTGCTCGTTTTGCTGCTGACAGACTCAGATTAATATTCTAAGTGTCTGATAACATTATGGAAAGGATTTCTAAGGAGGCTCGACCTTTCTGTTAAAGATTAAGATCATTTTTTAAAACATAAAAGTCCACCAGACTCCATGTAAATAATCAGTGATTTTAGCGTGTATAGAGCAGCATATCTCCACCAGACTCCATGTAAATAATCAGTGATTTTAGCGTGTATAGAGCAGCATATCTCCACCAGACTCCATGTAAATAATCAGTGATTTTAGCGTGTATAGAGCAGCATATCTCCACCAGACTCCATGTAAATAATCAGTGATTTTAGCGTGTATAGAGCAGCATATCTCCACCAGACTCCATGTAAATAATCAGTGATTTTAGCGTGTATAGAGCAGCATATCTCCACCAGACTCCATGTAAATAATCAGTGATTTTAGCATGGTAAAATACGGCTTTCTAAAACATCTCTGAGCTCTGAGCAGCGCTGCTCGATCGGCTCCGTTTGGTCAGAGTTTTCTTTCTTTCATTCCAGTATCGGGTCTGTCAGTCACAGTGAAAACCGGGGACATTTCCGGGGACAGATCCAGCCGGGGACAGGTCACCTAAACCGGGGACGTCTGGTCACCCTAGTTTATTATTACTGTAAAGTCTTAATTTAGCTGTAGCTGCTTTCCCCGCTGTTTAGTTTGAGTAACGTTATTTTAGGCTGAATCAAGCTGTCAGCTAGCGGTTAGCCAAATTAGCTGTTAGCTAAACTAGCTAGAAGCTCGGAGTAGAGCCGCTGCTCCTTCACGTCGAAAGGAGCCAGTTGAGGTGGTTCGGGCATCTGGTAAGGATGGCTCCTGGGGGGGTCCCTAGGGAGGTGGTCCAGGCACGTCCAGCTGGGAGGAGGCCTCGGGGAAGACCCAGGACTAGGTGGAGGGACGTCCAGCTGGGAGGAGGCCTCGGGGAAGACCCAGGACTAGGTGGAGGGACGTCCAGCTGGGAGGAGGCCTCGGGGAAGACCCAGGACTAGGTGGAGGGACGTCCGGCTGGGAGGAGGCCTCGGGGAAGACCCAGGACTAGGTGGAGGGACGTCCGGCTGGGAGGAGGCCTAGGGGAAGACCCAGGACTAGGTGGAGAGATTATATCTCCAACCTGGCCTGGGAACGCCTCGGGATCCCCCAGTTGGAGCTGGTTGATGTGGCTCGGGAAAGGGAAGTTTGGGGTCCCCTACTGGAGCTGCTGCCCCCGAGACCCGATACTGGATAAGCGGATGAAGATGGATGGATAAACTAGCGTCGTTAGCTTCCCGGTGGAGGGTAACGGCAGACCGCTGCTGTGGAACAGATGGTGCAGGGCCGTAAATCCTCGTCACATCATGACGTCATCATGACATCTTCTGCACGTGTGCAGAACGCATCGTGTACCGACAGTCCCAGCATGCTCAGCACTCAGAAACATGTAAATACATCCAGTGGCAGGAAGCTAGAAACCAGTATTTAACCCTCCTGTTGTCCTCGGGTCACATTTTATTGAATTTTTGGTGTTTTTATTTAATTTTATAGAATTATTCTGACTTCACTTTGACAGTCTGCGATTATCCATCAACACACGTTTCTCTGATCTTAAATATTAGTTGGAATTATTCATACTTTTCTGCTGTATTAACTCAAAAGTTGGATATAATTTCATATAGGCTACATGTGGTGTTTTGACCTTAAAATCCAAAAATAAATGAGGGTAAAACTAGTCGTAAAAATGTCAAATTACTACAAAAACTAACAATTAAAAGACAAAAACACAGCAGTTTGTGACAAACGTGTCAAAAAAAGTAACATTTTTTGAGTCAGAAGGACAACACAAGGGTTAATACTCTGCAGTATTATTATATTATTATATTATTATATTCTGAGTACTACGGTGCAGGAACATCACCAGCCAGCAACCAAACTCTGTACACATTTCTGAGTATTTAAGGGAAAAACGTATATTTATTAATGTAATATGTTATATTTTATGTTTCTCTGTGTTAACCCTCGTGTCGTCTTCCCGTCAAAATTAAAAATCAACACTTTTGTTGACGCTTTTATCGATGTTTTTAACATTTTCTTACGTTTTTGTCCCTTTTTTCAACACTTTTGACTTATTTTGACGTTTAATACTACGTAACACTAACTTATTAACTTTAGTTTCACAGTTATTTTTGGAATTTATGGTCAATAAACCTCATTTATAGGAAATTATACCTAATGTTTGAGTTAGAAAAGCAGAAATTAGGAATTATTGAGACTAAAATTAAAGGAATGGATGTTGATGATAATCACAGACTGGAATATGTCAACTTTTACTCAATACTATTTCAAAAACACTTCCATTTGTTTTACAATGCTATAAAATTGAATAAGACGCCCCAAAATTAATGAAAGTAGAGATTTGTACTTGGCAAAGAGCGTTGGGTGGAATCAATCATGTTATTTTGGGGAATTATAAAGAACATTGATATAGGACAACATGGGGACAACATGAAGACAACATGGGGACAACATGGGGGCAACATGGGGACAACATGAGGACAACATGGGGACAACATGAAGACAACATGGGGACAACATGGGGGCAACATGGGGACAACATGGGGACAACATGAGGACAACATGGGGACAACATGGGGGCAACATGGGGACAACATGAGGGCAACATGAGGACAACATGAAGACAACATGGGGACAACATGAAGACAACATGAGGACATCATGGGGACAACATGAAGACAACATGAGGACATCATGGGGGCAACATGGGGACAACATGGGGACAACATGAGGGCAACATGAGGACAACATGAAGACAACATGGGGACAACATGAAGACAACATGAGGACATCATGGGGACAACATGAAGACAACATGAGGACATCATGAGGACAACATGAGGACAACATGAAGACAACATGAGGACAACATGAGGGCAACATGAAGACATCATGAAGACATCATGAGGACAACATGAGGACATCATGAGGGCAACATGAGGACATCATGAAGACAACATGAAGACAACATGGGGACAACATGAGGACATCATGAGGACAACATGAAGACAACATGAGGACAACATGAGGGCAACATGAAGACATCATGAGGACAACATGAGGACAACATGAGGACATCATGAGGGCAACATGAGGACAACATGAAGACATCATGAGGACAACATGAGGGCAACATGAGGACAACATGAGGGCAACATGAGGACATCATGAGGACAACATGAGGACAACATGAAGACATCATGAGGACAACATGAAGACATCATGAGGACAACATGAGGACAACATGAGGGCAACATGAGGACAACATGAAGACAACATGAGGACATCATGAGGACAACATGAAGACATCATGAGGACAACATGAGGGCAACATGAAGACATGAGGACAACATGAGGACAACATGAAGACATCGTGAGGACAACATGAGGGCAACATGAAGACAACATGAAGACAACATGAGTGTTAAAGTATTTCATGCTGGTGAGGAATAGAAAGGCCTCTATGGTCCCAGAGACCCTTCATATTGTCCTCTGCGGTCCCGGAGACCCTCAATATTCTCCTCATATTGTCCTCTGCGGTCCCGGAGACCCTTCATATTGTCCTCTGCGGTCCCAGAGATCCCTCATATTGTCCTCTGCGGTCCCAGAGACCCCTCATATTGTCCTCTGCGGTCCCGGAGACCCTTCATATTGTCCTCTGCGGTCCCAGAGATCCCTCATATTGTCCTCTGCGGTCCCAGAGACCCCTCGTATTGTCCTCTGCGGTCCCAGAGACCCCTCGTATTGTCCTCTGCGGTCCCAGAGACCCCTCGTATTGTCCTCTGCGGTCCCAGAGACCCCTCATATTGTCCTCTGCTGTCCCAGAGACCCCTTATCTTGTCCTCCAGGGTCCCAGAGACCCTTCCTGCATGTCCCCATGACACGAAGGACAACACAAGAGTTAAGACAAGGATGGCCATTATAAGTGATAACAGTTACATTTCTCTACCAGTTAGTGTGAACATCCTGGAAAGTCTCTCCCCTCCCGCTGGACACCATGGGACCTTATTTTGGACAAAATATGTCCAGTAGAGGACGCGGAGGGACATCTTTGTTTGATCCTGTGTGAATTGAGCCATGAATTACACACCTACGATGTCAGTTTGAAAGATAGCTCAGCGAGTTTAGTGTTAAAGATTTAATTAATATTAAAAAAATCATCATAAATGCTGATAGCGATGTATCGGCTGATATTGGGCTCTAGTGTAGTCCTATTTCTGGATTTTGTAGTCTTCAACGTCAACAGTTTTACAACAAACAGACTTTCATTAGTTGCAGAAGTATCTTTTAAACTGACAGACGTCATAAATGTAATTTATGGCTCGATTCAAACTGGATCAAACCATTATTGGTCCCCCCCTCCCCGACACTACCGTGGTGGTCCAGCGAAAAGGCGCAGGACTTGTTCAGTGTCCCCCTTCAGGTCCAGGACCAGCTGTTGTCCAGCTGTGTGGACAGTGTGTCAGTGTGACATCACAGCTGTCAGTGTGACATCACAGCTGTCTCTGCCGTGATGCATTCAGGTGCACTCTGTACAGTCGGTGTTTTTGAAACATAAACTTTGTGTAAAATAATAATAATTTTCTATCTTTTTGGGACTCTTGTCATTTCTACTTTTTCACTCTTTCTGCTGTACGATATGGGAAGAAAAGCTTCATGTAAATACATTAATTGACACATTGTAAATGTTTTTAAATAAAGATTTTACTTCAATGTTGACCAAATATCTGCTTGTAATTGGATCAACTAGTTCAGTGTCTCGAGTGCAGAGTGCATGCGTCACTTAGCGACAAATATAAGGGGACCAGATGTCTCAGACTAAATCCGGGGACATTTTCAGCTCAGAAGCGTAAATACCTCCAAAACACGTCATGTTTTTATTTTTTGTAAAACTTCAAACGGGGACACTAGACCTAGAGCTGAGTATCAGATACAATATAAACTATTGAGGAAAGATTTTCCTTTGACATTGATGCAGTATGAAACGAGATCGCTGCAGTCGGCAGCAGAGAAACAAGCTACAATGGAAGTTAATGGGATAATTGTCCAGCTTGTATTTACGTTCATAAAGTGCTCGTTTTGCTGCTGACAGACTCAGATTAATATTCTAAGTGTCTGATAACATTATGGAAAGGATTTCTAAGGAGGCTGACCTTTCTGTTAAAGATTAAGATCCTTTTTTAAAACATAAAAGTCCACCAGACTCCATGTAAATAATCAGTGATTTTAGCGTGTATAGAGCAGCATATCTCCACCAGACTCCATGTAAATAATCAGTGATTTTAGCGTGTATAGAGCAGCATATCTCCACCAGACTCCATGTAAATAATCAGTGATTTTAGCGTGTATAGAGCAGCATATCTCCACCAGACTCCATGTAAATAGTCAGTGATTTTAGCGTGTATAGAGCAGCATATCTCCACCAGACTCCATGTAAATAATCAGTGATTTTAGCGAGTATAGAGCAGCATATCTCCACCAGACTCCATGTAAATAATCAGTGATTTTAGCGTGTATAGAGCAGCATATCTCCACCAGACTCCATGTAAATAATCAGTGATTTTAGCGTGTATAGAGCAGCATATCTCCACCAGACTCCATGTAAATAGTCAGTGATTTTAGCGTGTATAGAGCAGCATATCTCCACCAGACTCCATGTAAATAATCAGTGATTTTAGCGAGTATAGAGCAGCATATCTCCACCAGACTCCATGTAAATAATCAGTGATTTTAGCGTGTATAGAGCAGCATATCTCCACCAGACTCCATGTAAATAATCAGTGATTTTAGCGTGTATAGAGCAGCATATCTCCACCAGACTCCATGTAAATAATCAGTGATTTTAGCGAGTATAGAGCAGCATATCTCCACCAGACTCCATGTAAATAATCAGTGATTTTAGCGTGTATAGAACAGCATATCTCCACCAGACTCCATGTAAATAATCAGTGATTTTAGCGTGTATAGAGCAGCATATCTCCACCAGACTCCATGTAAATAATCAGTGATTTTAGCATGGTAAAATACGGCTTTCTAAAACATCTCTGAGCTCTGAGCAGCAGTATGAAACGAGATTAGGGACATGCAGCGGAATTCAAATGTTGTCGATATGGACAGATCATATATATATATATATATATATATATAAATATCCCCCTCTCCCCCCTTGTGGGGTGGTACAGTGCCTTGTGAAAGTATTCGGCCCCCTTGAACTTTTCAACCTTTTGACACATTTCAGGCTTCAAACATAAAGATATAACATTTTTATTTTTTGTGAAGAATCACCAACAAGTGGGACACAATTGTGAAGTGGAACGAAATCTATTGGATATTTTAAACTTCATTAGCAAATAAAAACAGGACGTCTCCTACTGTCAACAGAGTTCTGTGGGGGGGGGGGGGAGGACTTCTGCAGTTCGGCAGCATGTTGGGTTCCTCCCTAATGAGATGGGGTTGGGGGGTAATTCCTCAAATAGAGACCGGTAGTCAATTAAATTGTTGTCTTCATGTTGTCCTCATGTTGTCTTCATGTTGACCTCATGTTGTCTTCATGTTGACCTCATGTTGTTCTCATGTTGTCCCCATGTTGTCTTCATGTTGACCTCATGTTGTTCTCATGTTGTCTTCATGTTGACCTCATGTTGTTCTCATGTTGTCTTCATGTTGACCTCATGTTGTCCTCATGTCGTCCTCATGTTGTTCTCATGTTGTCCTCATGTTGTCCCCATGTTGACCTCATGTTGTCCTCATGTCGTCCTCATGTTGTTCTCATGTTGTCCTC
>CM057243.1:3199549-3202049 GCA_029931835.1 Etheostoma nigrum | reverse complement strand
TTTAATCTAGCTAGTACACGGCTAACAGTGACGTTACGTTAGCGTTTTTTACAGTTACAAGCTAGCTAAGGTAACGGTAACTAACGGCTACTAACGGTAACTAACGGCTAACAGTGACGTCACGTTAGCGTTTTACAGTCACAAGCTAGCTAAGGTAACGGTAACTAACGGTGACTAACGGTGACTAACGGTAACTAACGGTGACTAACGGTAACTAACGGTGACTAACGGTAAGTAACGGTAACTAACGGTAACTAACGGCTACGCAGACAGTTAGCTAGGCTCCAAAATTACAGGTTACGTTTGGGGAAAGGTCGTTTTTTTTTGATTTTGTTGGATTCAAACACTCCCGAGGAAACGAGCACGCGTTTCTTCGGTGAAAGTATTAATTAATTATTTGACATTTTTGAGCGATTTTACGTAACTTCCGGCCGACCCTTCCCCTTCTTTGACCGACTGGTTTTAAGGAGGAGACGCTCACAGGTGAGGGGACCAGATTAGTCTTGGGCGAGACGGTGGCTCTGCTATGCTCATATTATCATTTTTGGCTTTTTCCCTTTCCTTTATTGTGTTATATATATATATTTCTTGTGTATTGCGAATTTCATTTATTGCAATTCAATAGTATTCAGTAAGGGTGTGACGAGATCTCGCGAGATTAAAACGCGACGAGATTTCTCGTCGAGGTGAAAAGTGGTCTCGTGAGGCGATGTGATGTCAGCGTGATGGAGCGTGAAATCACTATTGAAGATCCTTAGCAGTACTTTGGTTATTGATACACTTACTGTTTGCATTTAAAGTGTTATTTTTCTGTTATTTACACATTTATTTTATTTATACTGTTTATTTTTTTATGTTCGGTTTGTGGAAAGGAGTTAGATTTCTCGTGTGAAATTGTACAGAAGCCAGTTGGCGGAGTTTATACAAAACATTTTGCAGTGTTTGCACGTCCTTTACTGCATATAATTCATTAAAATAGTAAAAAAAAAAAAAGTTAAATAACATTCATCATTAATAGTTGATTTCAAAATGCACCTAAATTGTTTTGCATTTTGTGATTTTTCAGTTGAATAAAAAAACTATTTTCCATTCATATATTTCATGGAGGATTTCTTTAAATTTATAAATTGTCTCGTCTCGTTCTCGTGAACCCAATCTCGTGATGTGTCTCGTCTCGTGGAGTAAGCGTCTCGTCACACCCCTAGTATTCAGTATTGTGATTTTCTTTTCCTTCTTTAAAAAAAAACTGTGTAATACTCTTCTAGAGACAATATATCATGAGACATTTCCAAAAACTGATGAATGCACATGTCAGTCAGTCAGTGTGACATTTATTTCATTTGTAAAGAAGAACAGAACATGGATGTTCTGCTTTCGCTCTGCTTTGCTGGGAACAGATTTGATGTACTGTAGATACAGAAAATACTGTGTTTACGTGAATCATTGGTTAAAAGAAAATTATTATTTGTTGGTGCACATTGTTCCTTCGTGTGGTCGGTACTTAAAGCTGCAGTAGGTAGTTTTGAGGAAACGTGGACTTAGCCTAAAAATTTGAACAAGCACACCTTACAGGCTCCTCCCCCTTGCTCTCTGCTGCGCTACAGCCCCTCCCCCTCCACAGCTCCTCGAGCCTGCCGTGAACGCGCAGGCTAGTAAGCAGGGCCACCGATGCTTTCCACACAATACAGGGGCTTTATTCTGAGGAGGGTTTAGCTGTTGTGTGCTGTGCTTTTAAAACTTTATGTAAAAAAATTGCTTATTTAAAATATTTCTATTAAAAGTTTTGGAAATAATTTTCAATAAAAAAGGGATTAAAAATGTTTATGTAATCGCTCATTTGTGAGAACAAAAGCAGCACTTTACACCGTACATTACTGAATTACCTTTTGGATCAATTTAAAACACTAAACTTTCAGTAGGAATGATGAATCACTGAGGAAGCTCACTAAGCCAAGGAATAACAACATCTTAGAAATATGTCTTAGGTTTTATTTTGCATATGGGTAAAATAAATCAGCTTTTTTTGCAAAGTACACACAAGGAAATACTGAACATCTTGATTTGGACTCAAAGACGATTCCTTCACGTGGCTCTGTGTCTGGGGCCGATGTCTGACCTGTTGGAGGAGCATAAAGAATGTGTGTCAGACATTTGATTTACAATCCTGAGGGGGAAGACACAGGGGCAGGGACAGCGCACAATTAAAGTAGTTTCACCATAGCTGCATTTAATTGTGATCGACAAAAACACATTTAGGCTTACTAAATGTAGGTATCGAAACAATATGGCTTATACTGAGGGTGAACGAGTTAGCTACAACATTCCTGCCGTGCTACAAGCTAACAAGCTAACTGTTAGACTTAGCTAGCAACAAGCTACAGAGTAAAATGAGATTTGCGCTATCACCAGCGATACTGTAACCATCGCTAGTTTAGTTGTGTAGCTGGTTATTAATAAATGAAACAGATCCAGCAGGGATACTTACATGTCAAGCAGAAAT